>LNGK01000003.1:3402887-3422504 GCA_001510575.1 Knoxdaviesia capensis | reverse complement strand
GGGGATGGTTCCATTCTTTCTTGTTTGGTGGGCTCTGATAAACAGCTCACTTGATTGATCTTTTGAGTACTGTAGACATGCCATGTAAGTTCCCAGGCGATAACCCGTCTGTGGATGATAACACAAAAAACGTGTCCTAGTGGTACTCGTGCTCTACAGTATATATGCCTCGATGCCACCAATTTGGACACTCTTATACTGGGCTCGGAATGTTCGCTGGGGTATTCATTCCGCTGCTTCTCCACTGCTCCAATGGAGACATTCAATGGGCCGGGAGTATACACAGGATTGTACGTATCGTAGCTCTGCTCTTTCCAGCTCCCGTTGGTGGCGTCCCCCCGGCTACCGATTTCCCCTCGGGCACCTCAAATATCCGCGCCGTCACAATCCTTCCGGCATGTAAAGTGCGGCACAGAACGATTTGAGAGAAATCGGACGCCGCCTCTCTCTCTCTCTCTCTCCCTACTATGTGTCGATATGATAGGTAATTCTAATAACGAATACCACTCGGGCTCTACTGAGAGTTCCTTGAGAGAGTGGGACTTACCCCGACGACTTGTTCCTTCGCTATCGTCATTGTCGAGCATCCGGGATGGCATTGGGCGGGCCTAAACATCAGCTATAGACAATGATATGGAGGTTCTACTCGCAGTTTCCTTTATATTGGCAATAAGTCACGTAAGACACTGCATGTGGCACGGCCGCGAATACTCATCAAGCCCGCAGAAGTTGGCCCTCTCATACAGCCAACCTGCATGGCTCTCACTCTCATTCGATTCATATCGGCACGAAGAGGCATTGCCAAACTCACAGTAAAATTGAGGTTATCAACGAGATGGTTGATTGGTGCATGTCTCGTCCGGCTTGAAAAGCATGGCCCAATAAGACAAACTTGCACGCCTCCCAATCAGAGGACACTATCCCCGCCGTGAACTCGATCCTGCTTCTCCAATCCCGCTTAACCCATCGAGTGTATCGGGCAATCCGATGCCCCATCAAAACCCACTGCCAGTGGTCCGTTCCTAGTACCGAAGGATGCGGTGATGTCCACAATAGTGATTGTTATCATCACCGTTGTTATGATCCACAATCACCATATCTCCAGAGAACAAACCACCCAGGTTTTGTTTTTTTTTTTTCTGCGAACTCAAGACGTCAGCAGCGCGGTATCCTGATGAAACAAGGTCTCAGAGCGTCTGATTGAAATGCTTGTCTCTCTCACTTGTCTACCGCATCGCCGATCTCAGGACCTGTCAGGCTGGCTGGCCTCCATGCGATCGAAGAGGTGCGAAGCAACCTGCACATTGTTTCTTCTCGACGGCCCCCCTCCGTCCCTCTTGCCGGTGCCTCTCTTGTGTCTGGAGTAGTACTGCGTGCTTATATGGGTGTAGGTGGGGACTAAGCCAACCTCTTGGAATTCCCAGCACAACATTTCACCTGCGCTCAACCCCTCCCTCCCTTTCCACCCGCAGCACTACATGAGAGACACGCAGGAGAATGAAAAGGCGCACACACACGCACACACACACCCTTGCGGTGTGCCCCAGAGAAAGGGCCGAGGAAGCAGAAAGAAAAAGTCTCCAGATGCTTCCAGAAGGATTTTGGCCCCCTGCAGCGGCCCCTGATTCGAAGGAAATCACTGGGGAAGAGAAAGGATATGTGATATAACCCGTGGGTCGAAGCTGGAAAAAAAAGTAAGACACAAAAGAACAAGAAGAGAGAAACGAGCCTTGGCGACGATGCAGCACAGCACAAAGCTCCTGCCTCTTTCAGGCATGGTTCCCTGTTGGGGTTCACCTGCTTCTCCAAGCTCGGTTGCGGAACCGTGCATGATGATGGCTAACCCGAACCCTTACGCACGGCGTAACCCCAGCCATTTGACTTTTGGTTTTCCTTGTCACCTTTTCAAGTGGGAAATCGCGGAACGAGGTGCCGAGGAATGGTTCTAGAAAAATGAGGATTTTATCCGGGGATCAAATCTTGTATCTCTTATCGAAGCTTCGTTGTTCAAGATCATCCAGAGAAATCCAGGCGGCCGGTTGAGGGGACATGGTCCTTGCTGTGTTAGCTGCGCGTGTTGCGATGGATATTCAGCCGGCAAATACAACGACGTCTGTTTTCAGTAGGAGGCCAATATATCGGACACGGAGACGAATATACAACACTGCCTATCTACGCCGGGCTTTATCATATTGCGACACACGCACTCTGTATATTGCGTGCCTGCACATACCACACTCTCCGGGAGAAGACCACCACCCAGTCACAAACAAGCTCATCCAGCCTGCCCCCTCCTGGGTGTGCCTGCAACCAGCGAGGTAAGATCCAGAGCTTGGAGTTGGTGTGAACACAATAAAGCACGAGCTGGAGAGAGCGACGCCGACCGGCGGGACGGCGGTTCCTGAGATTTCAGGAAAGGCTATACACCTGACTGGCGTTTTTGCTTTTGGAACGAAAAATGCCACCGCCCTGCAAACCATGGTGCCAAAAAGGATATCTCCGAGTTCTGGCGTGATCTACTAAGGCCCTGCTAGTCTTCTCACATCGAACTTGACAGGATTTTAAGGTGATAGGGGGACCGGGCTACTACCAGCATCGGCTTTTTTCGCTTCTATCGCCTCCCTCCTCCCCCGCCCATCCCCAACACCGGCTGGCTGTGACACCGGTGGCGTGAGCTGATTTTCAAGCAGCAGCAAGCTGTCTCTCCCCCCACCTAAAAAGCAGACAGTAGCCGGTGGTGTGTTCCGGAACGGCCTGCTGGAACCCGAAGCGTCGATGACCTTTCTTGTTGGGCGATGGTCGAGAGCATGACTCGGCGCTTCCCTGGGCGGATTGCGTGTCGATGAGGTGTGCATGTGCTGGTCTGTGGCCGCGCCTTTTTTGCGTAGACTGTGTACTGGGCTGCCTGCTGGAATGTGTCTAACCACAGTTCGGCCGAGTCACAAGGCAAAAAGCACGAAACACAAGACTCAGAGAGAGAGGAAAACAATGTACGACAAAGAGGGGGGAGGAAACGAAACAAAAAAAAAGAAACAGGAAAGTGAGTGAGTGTGAGACAGTGATCTTGAAACGACGAGATGAAAAAGGCAAAAATTGACAAAAGCGAGACTGTACTCTTCCAGAGGACAGCATTTCGTCCCCCCCCTTGCGTAACGACCACCACTCCGCGCGGTGTTATGCATCACCAGACACTTTTCAGTTGTATTCGTATGGAAACCTGTAAACAGAGCAGAGCACCCTTTCGGGGCACCAAGTAATGGCTCTAAATGTTTAGTCTGTAGACAGCTAGCC
This sequence comes from Knoxdaviesia capensis, assembly GCA_001510575.1. NCBI lineage: Eukaryota > Fungi > Ascomycota > Sordariomycetes > Microascales > Gondwanamycetaceae > Knoxdaviesia > Knoxdaviesia capensis. Next base: position 3,419,213 of record LNGK01000003.1, on the reverse strand, counting down.
GCAGAACTAAATTTAGGCACACTTGCCACATATATATCAAGTTGACTAGACTCCAACCAGACCAGAGACCTACACGATGGACGGCTAGAAAACGCTCGGAGTATCGACGCTGGGGGGCATCTTCAGTCTTCAGCCCACCTGCTGTTATTGCTCACACCAACGTCTTGGCTTGTGGGTGCACCGCCGCCTGTAGTGGCTCGTGCAGGGCCCGACCGCTTTGCTGTTGTCTCTCTCCTTCTCAATCGAGGCTGGGATGCTGCTGTAGTTCTGGGCCGCCTCCGGGGTAAGGAGGGAACGAAGGAAAGTTTATCTTCGACTCTTGGGATGCGATATATTGGTTCCCCACCCCCCTCCCCGATATGCGAGTGGCAAGGAGGAATTCCCAAATCCTGTGCTCTGCGCATCCCTGTACGACCAGGGAGTTTCCCACCCGAAGCCAAGCAGAACGGAAGACTTAAAGACTCTGGGTGATGGAAGAAAGCATGGGCGGGGGGGCAGGACTGATTTCGACATCTCGACTCTCGGGGGTTTGCCCCCGTGGTGTCGATCGCCTCGTTGCGTGTGGGTTAAATTAACCAGAAATCGAAGCCTCCGCCGAGAGAAAATGCAGGAACCTTCGTTCTGCGAGCACGGCACAGCACCGAGCCATGGCCACACTTTGCAGCGTGCACACGCTACTGTCGGAACGAAATCTTCAAACGGGATCTTTGTTTGGTTGGGGCCCTGCGAACTTCTGGATTTCGACGGTGGTGGTGGTGGTGGTGGTGGTGGTGATGATGAGTGAAACATGCAGGACACCCTGCGAAGGAAGCCAAAAGGAAGTGTGAAGACGTGCTTGTTTATCCACTGGCCGGCCCGTGTCAGGAGATACTGGATGGATATCTAGTATCTCAAGTCAACTCTATTGTAGTCTTGTTCGGGAAGGCTGCTATACTATCAACGACCAATATATAGCACAGAAGGGCCGAAAGTGCCTGAACACACGCCACAGGAACGGTGCCACCGAAGCCCCACACAGACCCCGGAACCGGGAATGCACACGGTGTGGCTCACGCAGAAGAACACCAAACAAGGCCGTGTACACTTGAGTCCACACGGTCTGGACCTCCACCAGCCAAAAAATGCATGCAGCCAGGTTTGATGCCTGGGCCCAAGCCAGGACCCCCAAAAAGACCGACCCTGGAACAAAAAAGAAGGAAGCGAACCACCAGTCCACTAACAGCAGCTTCTGGAGACTGCGGTGCTGTCCACGCCGTGGAACGAAGTGCTGCACGGTGAGAGGAAAAAAATGGAGCGGGCCCCCCCCCTTCGATAAGTGTTCGAGAAGACCGCCAGAACCCCCAAGAACACGGGACCCGCCCCAAAAGCGAAGCAAGCTGCTGCTGCATCCTGCGTCGTTGCGTTCCTTCCAATGTTCTATTCTCGCTTCTGCGGTTCTTCCTTCCTTCCTTCCCAGCCTAACCATTTTTCTTCTTCTTCTTCTCATGTCGCGGAAAGGTACAACGTGGTTTAATTTGTGGGCTTGCTCACTCTGGTACACCTTATCGCAACACTAAAGAGCCCGCAATAACTGAACAGTGGAATCGGCTTCTTTTCCTTCCATTTCTTCTTTCTTTCCTTTTCTCCCCCCCCCTGTTCTCTTCTCTCTCTCCTTTCCTCTTCCTTTCCTTCTTCTTCCTCGTCCCACCCTGTTTCTCATTTTCCTGCAACCTTCATTTCTGGATTCCTGGGCCCTTCCCTCCAATATACTGTATATCGCCTTCTCTCGTCGCCTCTTCCAGTCTCTCTCATCTTGTAAGTGTTCCCTATGTATCCTTGGCCTCATACCCATACCTACCTGTGCTTTCCTTCCCACCATACAACTACCCCGTAGTGGCCCCCCCTAAAAATCACAACCCCCGTGCGCACGTATCCTCGCCATCCTTGCGCGTCCGCTCCCACCACGAAGAGCGAGAGAGAGATCGCTCTTTCCTTGTCCTCCCTCCTTCCCTTTCGTCGGCTCTCCACTCTTTCTCTTCTAGCCCCATCCATCCTTTCTCTTTCGTTCTCTCCCCTACCTTCCCTCTTCCTGGCTCCTGCTCCTTCCTTTCGTGTTCCCTGCTGGACCTATGATCGTGCTTCTTGCCTCTTTTCCCTCTTCAGCTGCCAACTGGAAAGAGCTATTTGATTCTTCTCGTCATCTCCTTCCCTGCCGGATTTCTCTTGCTCTTTCTCTTGCTCTTTCTCTTGGACCGGCCCTTCTCCCGTTCTTCTTCTCTCTTCTTTTTTCCGTCTCACTTATCACCCTCTCACTTCATTTACTTTTCCCTCCTTACTCCCCGGACAACCCAGTTCTTTTCCTGCTTATCTATATTTTTTTTTTCTCTCCTCCGTCCATCTTTTTTTGCTTCCTCCCCCCTCCCCTCATTCTTCATTCCATGTAACTCTCTTGTCCTTTTTTTCCTTCACCCCTTCGTTCTTTTCCCTTCTTCTCCAATTCCGCCCCCTCCGTGCATTCCGCTTCCATTCTTTTCTGTCCATTCTCATTCTCTCTCCCTTCTCTTCGTTAACTCGTCTTAATATAATAAAAAGGATCTCCTTCTCGGCCTTCATAGTGTTCTCATCTACTCGTATATAAAAAGCACTACTACACACACCACTCAACCGAACTTGGACCATATCCTCTCACCGTCGATCTTCAGTCCCGGAAGTCTCATCACAGTCCCGCGGCCAACCCACCTCGCGCGATTTTTCCCTCGTTCGCCCTGCTGTTCTACCCTGGATCCTGCCGTCTCTTCTTCTTCTGACTGACCATACGATGCTCGTCTCGGCTACCCTCCGTTAATTCTCTCTTTCGCCTGCTATGCCGCCTCTTCTTCGCCTCATGCTTTAACCAGCCCTTCTTCGTCCCTATTTTCTAGTCGACGGCCAAGTGAAATTCACTTCCTGCATCCAAATAACCTCAGTACCCATAATCTGCTCCGCCGATTATTACTACTCTTAGTTCTCTCTCTTCTGGCCCCGTCGCAAATCCCTTATCCTGCCCGCCTAAGGGAGCCGGCCGTGATCGACGGGTGAGTCGCCGTTCTGAAGCAATTCTCCTTTGCAAATCTCCGTCTCGCTCCATTGTGTCCCTTGATAATCCACGCTTCCCACTCACTGTCTCCCTTGAAACTTCCTATTCAAGCCCATTGAAACACTCCACCCTGTGTCTATCTCGTCATCTGCCGCATTTCCTGCTTTCTTGTTATCTGTCCCATGCGAAAAACTTCCCTCCCCCAGCATCTTGCCCGTCCGCCTTCTGTCCGCGTGTTCCGACTGGTCTGGATGGGATTGTCGCATTGCTCTTTTTCCATCTTCAACCCATGAATTGTCGCTGCTCACAGTCGCAAACCTGTTCGTCCTCCGTCTTATACCATTGACATGTGGTGATCTTTCACACATCCACGCCTTTTTACCCACTCTCTCTTCCAAGACCGACAGCCAGACATAGAAACCTCTCCTTCATTCCGTATTCCTCTGTTCTTCTTGTAATTCTCTTCTTTTGTCCACTCTCCCGCCCAGATCTTCATATGTGCCTCCATCATATTCAAACCAGGACAATCTGACCTGGAGTGGCCAAGTTCGGCTTACTGCCCGGTGATTTTCGTCGTGACCACCACACACACACCTCTCCCTCTTTTTCTTCCTTCTTTATGCGGCCGAGTCTCCGCCATACCACTTGTACCACCTCATATCATGCGCACACAAAACCCTCACAATATCACGCGAGACTGAATCCAACCAATATTGACTTATTCCATCATTAGTACAAGCATCCACCACCGCTGTATGCTTTCCGCGCATTCGTTTCTACCACAATCCTGATATTCAGTCAAGCACGACGACTATAAGCCCAACCTCGTGATTCTTGAAAAATAGACAACCAGCAAACCAGATACGCCTTTGCATCCGAGGATCGAGATCCTGCCCCCGAAAGAAGACACTGCACCGATCTGGTCCTCCGCTGGCCACAAACTTTGCCGAGCCTATTCGTCCGAGGGCTCCAGTCGTAAGACTGGATGCTCATCGATGCAACCATGGAGAAAGCCATGTGCCATGTTCTCTATGTGAATCGCGAGATTCGCTCCGAAGGCCTCGTTGCCGCAAAATCAGACATCGACGCTGCCGACGTATTAGAACCCGAGATTGTGCGGGACTCGTTACGTCCCATTCTCGAGTTTACTGATGGTAATTATTGTCCGCCCTGCTCACATGTCCTAATCTCTTTCTTATTTTTTGCCCGGCCGTCTTGCTGTTCAGTTCCTGTGAATCGACCCCTTTGTCTAACCACATCAATGATCCCCATTTGGGATTTTTGTTCGGCCTCTTTGCTCAGTTCACCTTTGCGCAACGGGCGCTTCCTGCATTTCCGCATTCCTCAACCTCCAAGAGGTCTCACTTCTTGATTTGAAGCCAACAATTATATTAATCGATACCCCGTATGACGAACGAATTCCCGACTTAGTGTCGAGGTCCCGCTCTCCCTCCCCTCATTCCAGCCAATCCATGCGCGAGCTGGAGATTCACACCCCCGACGAAGAGGTCTATGGCCTCAAGCTATTACAACGAATTATGACTGAGGCCCACCTGCGCAGTCTCTCCAAGCTCGTTGTTGCCATTCCCGTCATCAGCTACCCAATCTATGGCCAGGATTCGAGCGCCGACCTCGAATTTGCCTCCCCTTTGAGCCCGATCCGTACCTCGAGCTGGGTCGACCACAAACTCCTGCGAAGATGTTTGGATCTGGGAGCCACCGACGTGATTGTCAGCCCTATCAACCACAAGTGCATCATGAGCCTAGAAGTGCATGCATACCGTGCTGCAAGGGACGCCTCCCGTGAGCAACAAGCCATGCTTGAGTTCAGGAGAGGCCGCAAGCGCTCATGGGTGGGTGTGAATGAGGAGAAGCCGTTTGCCTATCTGCGGGAGGCCATGGTCTCCAGCCTCATGAGGGGCATCTGTCGTCTTGGAGGCGGCGATTCCGACGACACCATTGGCCACGCCAAGATTGCCGTCTCTGCCGATCGCCAGGCTGCTGTTGCTTCCGCCGTTGGCAGTTGGCATTTCTGCGCTCACGACTTTGCCGATGATGAGCTTCTTGTGGCTGCCATGACTATGTTCAGACACTGTTTTGTAATGCCAGAGCTGGAGCGGTGGCGTATTCCTACCGGTAAGTCATCGTCCGCAGAGACATGTCTCTTTTGGTTTGCTGTTTGCCTGCACCTGTACTGACTGTCTGTTGCTAGACCAATTGATAAACTATCTGGTTGCTTGCCGCGCCGCGTACAACAACTTTGTGCCATATCACAACTTCAGACATGTTATCGACGTCCTCCAGGCGACATTTCACTTCCTCGTCCAGCTTGGCGCCCTCCCACCCTACCCATACAGTGCTGAGCCGACCAGCCCTCCCCCCGAAAAGTCACCTATAGCCGCCCTAATCGACCCGTTCGAGGCCCTCACCCTTCTCATTACCGCCATTGGCCACGATGTTGGCCATCCTGGAGTGAACAATGGATTCCTCATTACCTTGAATGCGCCCCTCGCGCAATTATACAACGACCGCTCGGTATTGGAGTCCTTCCACTGCGCTGCCTATTCTCAGATCCTCCGCCGGTACTGGCCGGCGGTGTTTGAAGATACCAAGATGCGGGGCTTGATGATCAGCTCCATCCTGGCCACCGATATGGGCCTTCATTTCGACTACATGAAGAAGATGACCGCGGCTACGGCCGATGTGCAGGCCCCTGGCTCATCAGAGACATGGACTCCTGCCGCGATTCAGGAGTACAAGGGATTGGCCTGCTCTTTGCTGATCAAGTGTGCAGACATTAGCAATGTGGTAAGTTTCAACGTGCTCCTACTAAATACTTGAGGTCTTAGCCGCCGGCCTCTGGCGTATATTTATTAGGAAGTAGCTAACAGCGTCTTTTTCGGAACAGGCTCGCGACTACTCCACCGCTGTGCAATGGATGCACATCCTCTCCGACGAATTCTCAAGACAGGCGTCGATGGAAACCGAGCTGGGAATCAAGTCGTCTCTCATGTCGGTTCCTAAGCGTGACTACGCGTCGTTGTCCAAGTCGCAGCTTGGATTCATGAATCTTTTTGCCATCCCCTTGTTCGAGGACGTGGCAAAGATCATGCCCGCCATGATGTATACGGTCGACGAGCTGAAGAAGAACAAGGCCCTGTTTGAAAATGCCGCGCCAATCCCGCAGCCGACCGAGCCGATTCCTGCTGCTGCATCGACTGACTCGTCGACACCAGTGCCACCGCCGGCACCAAGTGTTTCCATTCCCGTCCCCGAACTTCTCGAAGGCGAAGTCTCCCCGAAGACGCTGTACAAGCCGTCAGAAGATGTCCCATCAACACGGACGGAGCGCAACGGATCGTCGCCAATGACGGTGATCGCTTCTGGCAACCAAAACAGCGACGAGAAACCGATGAACGGGGCTGCACCTCCTGAAAATGACGTATTGCTTTTGGACGTCAAAAGCCCCGAGAACACAAGCGGAAACGGCCACGCGGTTGGTAACCATAGCGCCGAAGACGACGGCCAGGTCCAGATCGAGCAAGTTCCAGATGCCGCGCCAGCCCCGATCGATTTCAATGAAATCACCGAGTTCGCTTCAGGCGACCCTTTCCACTCGCGGTTTCGAATCGACAGTTTTTCCGACGGCAGAATCCCGCCCCCGGGCAAGCAGCGATGCAGCGAGACGACCGAAGGCAGCAACTCGGTGCCCTACTCGGGCGACTGGGGCTCCCAGGCCACCAGCGCAACGACGGGCAAAATGCCGCTCTCGCCCAGCACCCAGGGAACCAGCATAGTCAGCCGGGATTCGCTGGACCTGCCGCCACCCACGGGCAATCTGGCGCCGTCGATCGTAGATGCGCGGTCAGTATCCGGGTCGTACGCGACGGCGGACATGATGCAGGAGGACACCGCGGCGAACGCCTACACCAGCTCGACCAACGGCGGAAGCTTCGGGAAGGTCGAGGGCAAAGTGTTGAAGAAGAAGCCCAGCCGGTTTCGCATGAACGCGTTCACGTTCTTCCGGCGCAGCAAGGCGTCTCCGCCGCCCGTGCCGGCCATTCCGGGCGACGTTCTGGCCCACCAGGACGGCGGCAACACGTACATCCCACGGTGAACGCTATTGGATGGCTAAGCGCGGCCACATCAAATCACCACCACATATCCTCACACACACACCCTTCTGCATATCTCGTTCACATCTTGATCTGGAATCTCTCAGACTATCGCTCGACCTGAATACCTCACACACACCGGTACCGATCGAAAAAAAAAGCAAGCAAAAATCACAGCACCGAAAACCCCTCAACATATCTCTCTCACATCACATATTACATGACTGAATGATGGCGCGCGGCAAGGATTGGAAAGGATGACCTAAAATACTCAACTGGGGGAAGTTTCTCTTTTCTTTTTTACTTTTCTCTCTCTTCTGTTCTCTTCCTCCGGATTCTTTTCTTCTACCTCTACATACTTTTTCCCCCTGTATTTCTTGTATTGAAGTTTCTTTTTTATATCTGGGGGGTTCTTTTTCTATTCTCCCTTTTGTACCATACTATTTTTCGGGAGGGGAGGATTAAATGAGGAGGGCATACATACATCTTGGAGTTTACACTTTATGTGGTTTTTCTTTTTCTGAAGAGAATTCTTTTCTCTTCCGGTTATGTTTCCTTTTTCTCCCGGGGCTGGACTTGTGTTCTTCTCCTGATTTCTTTTTAGGATTCACCGCCTATTTTTCTTCATATATATATACTTCTTGAGACATAAGGACTCATTGCTTATTTCTCCTTTGGTCTAGGTGCTTCTTTGTGAAGAATGTCTGTGCTATTAAGGGCTGGAAATGCTAATAGTGAGTGAGTACAATCAGTTAGTCACCTTAGGAGAGGAAGTGTCCTCTATACTGTACATGATATGCAGGTCTAACTTAAGAGACTGACTTGTCTCAACATCGAATAAACCCTGCACATGCATTCTGTCTATAGAAGATCACTACCCACACAGACATATATGCAATCGGCCGAGGAGGACATTCAGGCCTCCTTAAATAGAGACCGTTTGCCTGGCTTCTTACCTACTCACGCCCTTGGATTCTAGTAGCAGAAAGGAGCCCTAAGTACTCCACTGCTGGCCCCTGTAAACGGGCGGCATTATATAGTGAAGGCCAAAAGTGTTTATCCTCCGATCGCTATCACCCCTCTTATTGTTCATTATCAGGGCCAATTTTCTCTCTTTCCTTCTCGTCTATCACCTAAAAGAATTTTTCCCCTTCTCCTTCCGTACTCCACTACACAGCGAAAAAGTGTACCGATGTCCAGAAGACGGTGATGATCATCGGCTCTGAAAATCCAGAATTATCGACACACACTCGTTTTTCTTCCTTTCACACACACGCACATATTCACACATACCCACAGCCCATTAATACTCGGTGTATGTTTTATCGGCCATCGTTCACTAGGAGGTAAAAAAAAAGAATTTAGAGCTGACTAGGTTTTTATTTTATCTTGTTTTTTTAGTCCTTTTTTTTTTCCACTTCTCACATCTCTTCTTTTTTCCTGCTTACTCGAAAAGTTGCCCTCCACCCATCTCCATCCTCTTCCATCCTCTCTTTCGCCCCGTCCGTTCACTTCCAGCGCCACGCCATCCACTTTCCGCCTGGTCTGGTTTCATTTTTTTCTCTTTCTCGACTTTTTCTCTTCTAAAAAAAACTCTTTCCCCCCTCTGCCCCTCGATCCTTCCTGAGGTTTTGTTCTCAGTTCAGTTCAATCTTTCCTTATCCCGATAAACTCCAGGCCTCTCGAGTTCGTCCCCCTCCAAGGATTTCTCTCCCCCCCACACACGCTTCTTCTCTTTCTCTTTTTCGTTTTGGAGCTGCGTTTTGGCAGCTCACTGTCACAACGTCGTCCTCAAAGAAGAGAAGAATTGCCCACGCCCCATCCCGTACTCGGGACCCGGATAGAAGTCTCTCGCCGGCTTCGTCTCCGTCGTCTCCACCGTCCGTTACTACGACAACCGCCGCTGCTTCCGGTGTTGCCGCTTCCCCCGCCGACCGACCGCCCGCCGACTCCGTTGACCGCCACAACTCCCACCGCCACAACTCCTCCCGGTCGCCCAACCACCGTGTCGCGCCCGTGCACCCCCCCGACACCGGTGCACTCCCCGACAACCCGACCTTCTCCTTCTCGGCTGCTGGAGACGAACCGATCTTCGCTCCCATCCCCGCCCACCTCCGGCAGCCCGCGCCCCCGCACCTCCTCCTTCCCGACTCGCTCGCCTCGTCGGCCCGCGCCTCGCCGCTGTCGTCCTCGTCGTCTTCCGACCCGGACTCGTCGCCCGAGCCGTCGTCCAGCCCGTCGTCCGATCTTGCCGACCGCGACGCCGCCTCGTCGCTGTCGCTGCCCGCGCTCCTCCCCGCCGCGCTCACCGACCACCACAGCCGCCGTGCCCACTCCGACGACCTCGCTAGAAGCCGGTCGCCGCTCAAATACCCGCTGCGTGACATCATGACTGGAGATGGCGACTCGTTCCAGCGCTCCTCGTCGCCGCTGAAGCGGAGGGCCTCCAGCCTGGAACCGTCTGAAAAGTCCGATGACGTTTCCGTTGTCCCCACCACCACTGCTGCCGCCACTACGGCTACCACTGCAGCTACCGACGATCCCGATGTCGACATGGTCTCTACACCCGCTCCGCCCCCCTCGACCACTACTTCGCTTTCCAAGCAACTGCCCAGAGAGATGAGTGTTGATTTGCCGGAAGCTCCCGTATCTGGCCCAGGTATATTGATTTTTTTTTCTTGTTCCTTTCTTCTTTCTTCTTTCTTCTTCCTTTTCCCACTTCCTTGTTTGCCCCCATTTTCCGCCCCTTGATTTACAATCTGTCGTTTGCCTGTCACTTATTTTTGGCATGTGTTGCTCTATTGACATGGCTGCAACCCATCCCCACATAATTTCTGTTTACTCCCCTACCTTGTGTTCCCTTTCCAACGTCTGCCCATCTTTGCTTCCCTCCCAAGCAAGATGTCTCACTTAGTTGGGAGTCATCTTATCTGCTGTTCAGCTGAATGCACATCAATTGCGTCCCTGGCAACTTCACTTCACATATGAGCGTCTTGCAATCGACGTATACCACACACCTATTTCTTTTTCCCCCACTCCAGTATACTGACATCCACACCTTGACACCGCCTCTCCAATGCTAGTGCCACCTCTGCAAGATCAGATAAAAACAATCTCCAGCCTCCTCCAGGCTTTCAACGAATCTCCCATTCAACTCGGCAGCGACGTATGGCTTATCACCCGCTCGTGGGTGGACAAGGCCCTTGCCCTCGGCGGCGACGGCAAGAACGCAAAGGCCGCCCAGACCGGCCCGCTGGGTCCGGTCGATAACTCAGACATCATCGACCGTGTGGTCAAGCTGAGCGATGGATCCGACTTCGTCGAGCTGAAACCGGGTCTGACATCTGAGAACTTCGAGCTCTTCCCCGAGGACGCCTGGACCTGTATCAAGGACTGGTACGGTGTGACAGATGGCCAGCCGGCTATCAAGCGAACGGCCGTTGACCTGACTCCGCCGGGCACCAGCGGCTCGAACTCGGAGTACCTGCAGTATGAGATTCACCCGCCGGTTATTGAGGTCCACCGCCTGTGGTCGGCGCTCAGCCCGATTCCCATCGAGCAGAGCTTGAAAGCCGCGAACCCTCTACCGATATACATCGTCCGCAGCACTTCATATCGCTATCAAGAGATGGTTAGAGATATCAAGAATCTTCTTAGTATCCCTATGGATCGGAAGGTGAAGCTGTGGGAGGTCGTTCCGCCCAACGAGCCCGCCGATACCCCCACCAACCCGGAAGCTTCAGCACTAACCCCGCCGGATTCTCCCGACTCCGACGGTGCTGAAGCCTCCTCGCCGCGTGGTGCGTGGGGCGGCCTCCTTGTGGCCACCGATGATTTCAAGAAGCTCTCGTCAAACCTCAAGATTGAAATGACCGGGGACCAAACTTTCAACGCCAAGTTCAATGGCAAATCGACTCTGGGATACCAGGGCGTCACCTCGAGCAAGATTGTTGTTGTTGACGAACAAGTCCAGGATGCCCTCCACGTGTCGACCTATACGAAAAAGCATGCGAATGCGAAGCCCAAGCCCATCCTGCGGGGTGTTGCCTCTGCCTCCTCGGCTAACTCCCGGCCGAGCAGCACGCGTAGCAGCCCCGCCCCGGCGCCCCAGGGTGTTCTTACGCGGGGCCGGGCTAAGCAGATGAAGCAGCGCCGCAACCACGGATCCGTCGGACTGGGAAATCTCGGCAACACGTGCTACATGAACTCGGCGCTGCAGTGCGTACGCAGCGTTGAGGAGCTGACCAAGTACTTCTTGACCGATGAGTACAAGAAGGAGATCAACAACGATAACCCGCTTTCGTTCAAGGGCCGCATGGCTATTGCGTATGGTGATCTCCTGAAAGACATGTACTCGACCCCGAATGACGCCATCCGGCCGCTTAACTTCAAGTCCACGGTTGGCCAGTGTCGCGCATCGTTCGCCGGATGGGCCCAGCACGACTCGCAGGAGTTCTTGGGCTTCCTTCTGGATGCGCTACAGGAAGATCTGAGCCGAATTAAGCGCAAGCCGTACATTGAGAAGCCTGACTCCACCGACGAAATGGTCCATGACCAGGCTGCCATTGCCAAACTCGCCGACGAGGTTTGGGATATCACCAGACGGCGAGACGACTCGGTCATTGCCGATCTGTTCACGGGTCTGTACAAGAGCACGTTGCACTGCCCTGTGTGTGACAAGATCAGCATCACTTTCGACCCCTTTAACAATCTCACGCTCCCTCTCCCTGTTGACAACGCGTGGTCGCGCACTATGCGCTTCTACCCCCTCAACGACTCACCGGTGATCATTGATGTTGAGCTGCCTAACCACAGCTCGATGGAGGCTCTGAAGGCGTTCATCTCGTCGCGCACGGGCGTCCCGGTCGAGCTGCTCATCGGTGCCGAGGAGTACAGCAAGAAGTTCTTCCGAGTGTACGAGGATGGCACCGACGTGTCCGACGAAATCCCCAGTGATGAAGAAGCGTCGTGGTACGAACTAGAAGCGCCGCCTCTGAATGCGCGGTCCGAAGGGAAAAAGAAGGCCCCGCGGTATCGTTCCATGCTGGACGTTGGCCGCGAAATCAACGAGGATGTTTCGTTTGATGACCCACGGTACAAGAGCTTTGCTGTTCCCGTTGTTCACCGCATTCCCGCACGTCTTAACCGCTCCGGTCAACGTGAAGAAACGGTCTCTCCGCCGCACTTTATCGTCCTGACCAAGGACGAGGCCTACAGTGAAGACATCATCCGGCGCAAGGTCCTGGAGAAGGTGGCGACCTTCACGACCTGGAAGCCCCTGCAGACGGTGGCTAAGGCTAGCAGCGCGAGCAACCACTCTACCGACGACTCTCGGGACACGAAGATAACTGCAAACTCCGTGGAGGGCGAGGACGACCTGGTTGACGTGCAAATGGGCGGCACTGGCCCCGCTGAGCAGGCTGCCGCCGAGGCGCCCGAGTTCCCAAATCTGCTGAAGAACTTCAATCGCACCCGGCCCGCCTGGATCGACCCCGAGGTGTTCCTCGACCCGGTGCTCCAGAACCTCTTTGATCTCGGCTACTTCAGAGATACCTCGGATGCCACGGCCACCATCCCCACCGGCTGGGTCTCTGTCGACGACAATAAGAAGCTGCCGCGCCTGGCCGAGCGGATGCCCGCTGCTTCAAGCGACGGCGACCAGGATGGCAGCAGTGTTGATGGAGAGACTACTGGTGAAGACGGCGCTTCCCCGGCCGCTGGGCCTGATAACGCGACGTCTTCGGTTACCAGAATGGTGTCGGATTCGTCTGACGCTGACGAGGACACCCCGATTGTCACTAAGGTAAGCTCTCTATGTCTCCTCAAGCAATTTTGCGTTCACCTGATGCTAACCGTAGATTGCCTTGGTTCTTTCCACCACTCTAGCCCCAGAACGCTGGACCTCGCAGACTCAAGAACAGCGTGGCGGTAGTCGCTGGATCGCGGAGAGTCAAAGGCAGAGCCGCAGCTCGAAACCGGAAGGCCGGCCGAGCTGCTAAGCAGCAGCAGAGACAGTCCGTGCAGTCCAATTCGTCGTCAAACCATTCTGACCAGGCGTCGCAACCGGCCGCATCTGGAGAAGGACCGTTGGTCCGCCTCGGCGAGGGCATCATTGTCGAATGGAACGAGGATGCCTGGGAGATGGTGTTTGGTGGCGGCGCGGGCAAGCTGGATGGCCACAGGACGTTCCTTAAGCCGGAGCGTCTGCGCGATCCGGTGCTTGTGAAGAAGCGCGAGCAGCGCCAGGCGCGAAAGTCGCGCGGCATCTCGCTATACGAGTGCCTGGAGGAGTTTGAGCGGGCCGAGGTGCTCTCGGAGCAGGACATGTGGTACTGTCCCAAGTGCAAGGAACACCGGCGGGCCAGCAAGAAGTTCGACCTGTGGAAGACGCCGGATATCCTGGTGTGCCACCTGAAGCGGTTCAGCTCGGCGGGATACCGCCGCGACAAGCTGGACGTCAAGGTCGACTTTCCGGTGGAGAACCTCAACCTGGAGAGCCATGTGCTGCACAAGGAGAACGGCAAGCAGGAGATCTACGACCTGATTGCTGTCGATGAGCACTTTGGCGGGCTTGGAGGCGGGCATTACACCGCTATCGCGAAGAACTTCCAGGACAATCAGTGGTACAGCTACAACGGTAAGTCTACGGAGTGGTAGTTAAAAAAACAAGAATGCTTTTGCGGGGGAAACTAGTACTAACATTGCATTTTCCTATCTTTTAGACTCCTCAGTCAGCAAGGTCAGAGATTCCAACGCCGTGATATCGTCAGCGGCGTACCTCCTCTTCTACCGCCGCCGATCAAGCCGTCCCCTGGGCGGATCGCGGTTCGAGACCATCAACAAGGCATTCGCCGAGGACGACAACACGGAAACCTCGGAGTCGGACGACGCGGACTCGCTCGCGGAGACGTCGACTACGGCGCTTCGCGGCGGTGGTGTGTCGCTGCTCCCGTCGTACACCGACTCGATCAAGCCTAGCATTGAGGACGAGCAGCCGGCGGCGGCGGCGGCGACGGCGGCCACATCGGCGGTGCAGTCGGCGCTGGCGTCGGGGTGGAGCTTTGGCAAGCTCAAGTCGGGGTCGTCGGCGGGCAGCTCGCCGAGCGGCAAGGCGGCACTGGTGGACTACGCCAGCGACGACGCGCAGCACGACTCGTCGAGCGACGGCGGCGACGGCGACCTGGACATGTCGTTCCTGGAGCCCCTGGGCAGCGGGGTCGGCGATGCTGCCACGCCCGGCGCGGCGTCCGCGGCGGCCGACAACGACCACGACGCGGTGCTGCCGGACTACCACGAGCCGCCGGAGGCGGACATCCACACGCAGGTCAGCCTGGGCGACATCACCAGCCACGTGTGGGCGCAGCACCAGAAGCAGGCGGAGGAGGAAGAGCCGGTGACGGAGATTAGACTGGAGGACTCGGATGATGAGGGGAAGAAGTAGTAAATACGTGGCTTTTGGGATGGGAGGAAAACATAGACCGCTTGTAAGGTGTGCTCTCTTCTTTTATTGTCTCTCTTTTCGGGTGGGTTTTGGTGAATACATACACTGGCGGGTTCTTCCTCATCTTTTTCTCTCTGCTGTCTGTCTGTCTGTGGTCTTCTTCTTTTTATGTTGGACGCATTGCATCATCCAGCAGACATTCTCCGTTCTTTTGTGCTCTGCATGGGTTCTTCGCGAACATTATCTCCTGGTATTTGGTATTCGGCGTTCTCCTGTTGGGGGTTTTCCCCCGTGTTTTGCTCGGATAGATCGTGGGGGATGGGGATTGTGCTCTTTTTTTCTTCTTCTTTTTTTTCTTTTTTTTTTTTCGGGTTTTTTGTTACGAAACGGAAACATGCTTTTTTGAACTGTTCACGTTAGGCAGTACATTACATACACACACATAGGAGGGAATAGAAGTCAATCGTTTTTGGAGGGGGTCCGGGGTCGGGACCTGGCAACATACCAGCAACAGCTTGCGCGAGATGCGTGGATATACCGCCGTGACTGAACTTCCGTGAGGGAACGGGAAGTTGGTGCTGACGGTGATACCCAACCCACGGCTTAGGGTTGATGGCGCCTGTGCCTGACAGTACCGGCACCGGAGAAGTCAGCAAACCCACACCCCACGATGAAGAAAGCCTTTTTTATTTCTCTTTTACTTTTTCTTCGATTCCCGCTCCGGGGCGGGTCTCGCAGGTCCGGACTTGTCCTGAAGAGGCAGGAGCTTTCTTTCAATTACGCGTCGGCCGTTTCGGCCGTCCACGTTCTTCTGCTCCGAGCTTACTGGTGCGGAGTCTCTTTTTATTCTTTATTCTTTATTTTTATTTTTTGGCCGGTCCCGAGTAACAACGCCGAGGAAGAGTTGGGGGCACCGAGCCGGGCCAACGCAAGTCCAGATGATTGCCATTGACGCCGCCGTAGACAAGCTGTCAAGCCGCGTGTGCTTATTCCGGCTTTACGGGTGTCTACAGGGCCCATTAGAGACTGTACCAGCCAGCCGACGACTTATCGCCAGCGATTCTCGAGCCCACGCATTTATCTGTCGCTTTCCTTTGTATTTCACCAGCAGGAACACACACACACACAAACGAGCAATCCCAACCGCCTCTTCCCCGTTCGTTCACAGCGACGAGCGAGCACAGGTCTGACGCGTGGCCCTGCAGATTGCCAGGTGTGCAGCACGCTCACCGGTACTCACACATGCATCCGCAGTTGCTGCGACATAAGCATAGCTCGTTATCTGGACCGGCCAAAGCCTGCACGTCGCCGATAAGACAGCCAGGTGTCCATGTGTGTGTGGTCGAGGCGAGTGGACAACGCAGGCCGGGCTGCATTCCTTGGGGGGGTTTACACTGTCCAATCCGGTTGGTGGTTGTGGACTGGGTTCACACGGACTGGCTGCGTTGGCTGGGCGATGGTGCCTGGGGCTGGAGTGGCTTTGGTGGTGCACATGCTGGCATTCCGGATGCGGTGAACAGTCCCATGCGTGCATTTCAAAGGTGAGATACTGAGGGCATAGGGCATGCATTTGACAGTGTGGCAGATTCACACACTGGCGGGTTTGACCGTGTCCGTAATCCGTAATCAAACTGACTTGCTCCGGTTAATAACGGAGACTGGTCGGTATAAAATCCCGCCGTGGAAAAGAGCGAAAGGTCCCCCCCCCCCCCCCC
>LNGK01000003.1:3355937-3402777 GCA_001510575.1 Knoxdaviesia capensis | reverse complement strand
AAAAAAAAAAAAAAAAGGCGGAGCGTGGGTGGTCTGTTCTGGGTTGGCCTTTTTGCGTGTGTGCCTGGCACCGGGGAACTTACGCCGTCCGTTTTTGTTGCCTTGCGAACCAGCACGGCATCTTGGTCAGACTGCTACTGCACAAGGTCAATCAACCAGCAGAGCGAGAGGGCACAGGACTTCGCAGAGGTTGCATTGGCGGAGAGCGATGGTGGTCCGTTCCTGGGCAGAGAGCAGAGCAGCACTGAAAGAGTGTTTCCGTGTTTCAGTGGTTGCTTAAAAATAGAACCCGGCGAGAGCTTGAGTTGTCCCGTCAATGAGCCGCCGCCCGCCTCGATCAGACAAACAGCGTGAATCGTGAATGACTGAGTCTCATGGACAGGTCCTCCGATTGCGGTTGGAACCACTCACTTCTGTACCCAGGAGATGAGCGAGCGAGGGAGCCGGAATCACCAACTTTAGTCCACTTCGCAGCTTGTCTGGCTGGCTTATCGACGACGCCCGGACCAGCACTGCTAAAACAATACGTCATGTGAGCAACAGCTCTCTCCAGAGATTGCCGGGGATCACCAACTGCCAAAAGATATCCCACCCTCCCTCAACAAAGTGCTGACTGGGCCTCGCCACCGCCCGCTGAGCGTGCCTTGCCGTCCTCCGATGTAAAGAGACAGCAGAATCATGGACTGCATGAACAGCCAGACAGGCAATCCCGCCGCAGGGCAGATGTGAGCCGGTTAACAGACATACAGGTCACAGCACTTCGATATAAAAATGCACACAAGTCTGTATAGCATCATTTTCTTCAACCCGGATTTCGAGCTGTGCCATCGGCCGGCCACAAGGGTGGTTGCTGGCGCTAACAGAAGGTACATCGCCCGCCCAGCAAATGCCCGCCGTGGCGCAGGTCCCTCGCATTTGGGCTGCCTGTGAAACACTTGCGCCAAGCTCCACCCACTGATAACAAACACAACGGAAGGCGCAACCCCCATGGCCTGGCCTGGTTCCTGTTCCTGCCTGTTTTTGGCCCTTTAGTCACTTCTGGTCGCATAGCTCCAAGAGGCCGGGGTACTTACGTACACTGTGCGTCAGGTAATGCCGAAGTACCTTTCATGGCCTCGCGCCACTGACTCAATACCTCAAGAGTACTCGCTGCCCTAACACGACGGCTTTGAGTCGCCTCCTCCTCCTCTCTCCTCTTCCGTCGTCTACTTCTTCTCTTCTTCCATCCGCTTCTTGTTCCTTTTCCTCTTTTCTTCTTCCCTTTCTTTCATCTTCTCTCTTCCATCTCCATCACACCCCCCTCCTCCTTCCACATCCTTTTCCATCTCATCCTCTCACCTTGATTGTCTTTTATCCTTTGTCCGAATATTTTATTCCCCTTTCCTTTTATCTCTTATCGCCCATCATGAGGTTCTCTACCTCGGCCGTCCTTCTGGGTGCCGCCTCGGCCGCCGTTGCCCAGGAACAGCAGGTTCTCGGCGCCAACAAGGCCGGCAGCTTCAAGATCCCCTCGGTCGCCGACGTGTGGGAGGGTCTGCAGGAGCCCGTTGGCGAGGCCAAGGCCCTGTGGGAGGAGGTCCAGACGCTCGTGCCCGATGCGCTGAACCAGTTCAAGAAGGCCGCCGCCTCGCTCGTCGCCAAGCCCAAGCCCGCCAACCGCCGCCCCGATAGCTTCTGGGACCACATTGTCAGCGGTGCTGATGTGCAGGCCGAGTGGGTGAAGACCACCGAGGGCCATCGCCGCAAGGTCGGCGGCAAGCTGGACAACTTCAAGCTCCGTGCCCGCTCCGTCAACCCGGCTGGTCTGGGCATCGACACTGTCAAGCAGTACAGTGGATACCTCGATGACGACGACGAGGACAAGCATTTGTTCTACTGTAAGCCGACCTTTATTCCCCGTTCCCCGAACAACCCCAACACGAACCAGTTCCCCTCATCCCCATCAGGTAATCATGCCCATTTCCGGTGCTTCATGACTAACACCTTACGTCCTCTCTCTCTCTCTCCCCGCAGGGTTCTTTGAATCGCGCAACGACCCCGCCAACGACCCCGTTGTCCTGTGGCTCAACGGCGGTCCTGGCTGCTCGTCCATGACCGGTCTCTTCTTCGAGCTCGGCCCCGCCAGCATCGACAAGAAGCTCAAGCCCGTCTACAACCCCTCGTCGTGGAACAGCAATGCTTCCGTCATCTTCCTTGACCAGCCCGTCAACGTCGGCTTCTCCTACAGCTCCGGCGGTGTCAGCAACACCGTTGCCGCTGGCAAGGACGTCTACGCTCTCCTTACCCTCTTCTTCCACCAGTTCCCCCAGTATGCCACCCAGGACTTCCACATTGCTGGAGAGTCGTACGCCGGCCACTACATCCCCGTCTTTGCCTCGGAGATTCTGTCGCACAAGGACCGCAACATCAACCTCAAGAGCATCCTCGTCGGCAACGGTCTCACCGATGGCCTGACCCAGGTCGCCTACTACCGCCCCATGGCGTGCGGCGAGGGCGGCTACCCGGCTGCTCTGTCCGAGAGCGAGTGCGATTCCATGGACGCCGCTCTCCCCCGCTGCCAGTCCCTCATCCAGAGCTGCTACGACTCGGGCAGCGTGTGGTCGTGCGTCCCCGCCACCGTCTACTGCAACAACGCCCTGATCGCCCCCTTCCAGCGCACCGGCCGCAACGTCTACGACATCCGCAGCAACTGCGATGACTCGGCCAACCTGTGCTACACCGGCCTGGGCTACATCAGCGACTACCTGAACCAGAAGGAGGTCATGGAGGAGCTCGGTGTCGAGGTCAGCAACTTCGAGAGCTGCAACATGGACATCAACCGCAACTTCATGTTTGCCGGCGACTGGTTCAAGCCCTACCACCGCGTGGTGCCCAGCCTGATCGAGAGCATCCCCGTCCTCATCTACGCCGGCGACGCCGACTTCATCTGCAACTGGCTCGGCAACCAGGCCTGGACCAACGAGCTCGAGTACCCCGGCCACGCTGACTTCAGCTCTGCTAAGATCAAGGGCCTGACTCTCAACGGCAAGGAGTACGGAAAGGTCAAGTCGCACGGCAACTTCACCTTCATGCAGATCTACCAGGCCGGCCACATGGTCCCCATGGACCAGCCCGAGAACTCGCTCGACTTCTACAACCGCTGGCTCGGCGGTGAGTGGGCTTAAGCGACTGGTTTGAAAATCCCAGCCAGCTTGCTCACTCCCTGTCTGCCACTCTCTGTATCTCTCTCTCTCTCTCTCTCCACACTCACAATTTCTTCATCTCTCTCTACCTTATCTCCCACACTGGGTCTCTATCGTAGGCAGCTCATGTGATCTTCCCGCACATTTTCCAATTTGTTCCATGTAACCTGATGTTTTTTTGTTTTTGTTTTTTGGCTACATCTATCTATCTTCCATCTTTTCACTACGGTGTTCCTGCTTTTGCTTTTCTGGGTTAGTTCGATGCACTGTCTTTTTCTCTAGAGATAGTTGGTTGATTCTTGGATCTTTTCCAGGTGACGGGGCAGATATCGTCCCACACCAGTGCTGTTTCTGGCGCACTCACCTGAGCGGTTGATGGTTCTAGTGGAACTTGATGCCCCTCGGGACAATTAACGAAATAATATAAAAATTTTGTTTACTCTTCTCGTTCCTTCAACGTGCTTGTAAATGTGAGGTGTGTAATTTGTTCCGGCGTAAAATGTCGTGGTTGCCAAGGGAGAGGTTTCAGATGGAAGGGTTGTATTAGGGTTAAGCTCCCAACTGACTCACCGCTTTCACCCACTTTAAGCAAGTTCCAGAATTCTGCCATCTTAGGTTTGAACTGAGAAGCTTCAACATTTGTTTTCCATCAACAAAGCATAAAAGGAAATTCAATCATCAATTCACCTAGAGCACCTGCCTCTCTTTTATCCTTTGTTTGTTTATTTTCTCTTGGTGCCTATCTGGATTGGACTTTTATCACTTAGCCCTAATTGACCCCACGCTTGTTTTCCTCAATTGGCATTTTCTGGGTTCTCTACGACTCTGGGCCAGTTCTCTGTTTTTTCCCTTCTTCAACCCAAATTCCTCAGCCAGAGGTGTCGTTTTGCCTTGTCTGGATCGAATCACTCAATTCGTTGTGATTGGTGAGTGATTCCCCAATCGCCTCCTTATGTCTGGACCCCTAACCAATGCTAACCACCATCCAACTTCTTCCAGCCAGATTCACGCAACACTCCCTCTGCACACTCAATCGATCGAGCCGAAACCCCCTCGCGAACTCTCCTGACTTACTCCAAGTTCCCCTTCCAAACGAAGCAGCCGCAACCCAAAATGTCCACCATCACCCCCGCTGCGATGCTCTCGTCGCGCCCGCCGCTCGTGCCGCCGCCCTTCAGCGGCAACCAGCCGGAGACGATCCGGCTGTACCCGCTCTCGAACTACACGTTCGGCGTCAAGGAGACGCAGCCCGAGGAGGACCCGTCGGTGCTGGCGCGGCTGAAGCGGCTGGAGGAGCACTACAGCACGCACGGCATGCGGCGCACGTGCGAGGGCATCCTGGTGTGCCACGAGCACAACCACCCGCACATCCTGATGCTGCAGATTGCGAACGCGTTCTTCAAGCTGCCGGGCGACTACCTGCGCCCCGAGGACGGCGAGGTCGAGGGCTTCAAGAAGCGCCTGGACGAGCGGCTGGCGCCCGTGGGCCGGCTCGGTGAGGGCGAAGAGCCCGCGGATTGGATCATTGGCGATTGTCTCGCGCAGTGGTGGCGGCCCAACTTCGAAACGTTCATGTACCCTTTTATCCCGCCGCATGTTACGCGGCCGAAGGAATGCAAGAAGCTGTACTTCATTCAGCTTCCTAAGAGTAGTAAGTTGTGCCCCCCCCCTTTTCCCTGCCCCAAGCAAGCTAACCATGCCCGCGCCCGGTTTTTTTCCTTCTCTTCCCCACAGAGGTGCTGAGCGTCCCTAAGAACATGAAGCTGCTTGCGGTCCCCCTGTTCGAGTTGTACGATAACACCGCCCGTTACGGCCCCCAGCTCTCCGCCATCCCGCACCTTCTCAGCCGCTACAACTTCGAGTTTGTCGACGAGAACGACAAGGTTGTTGCCACCACACCCGGCTCGGAGATCCCCGAGGGATACGTCCCGCGTACGCACGTGCTGGCCGGCGGCGACGACGGCGACGACGACCTCGTTGGCGGTGGAGGTGGCGGCGGCGCTGGCGACGACGACACTGACATGCAGGAGAACGGCGTGCTGTAAACGGTGGAGCCCAGTGCTTTTGTCGGTTGAGTGGTGGAAGGTTCCTGGTTCTCTTCTTCGTTCGTTCGGGATCCGATAGGGGTCCTGGAACCGCCCTGGTCTCTCCATTTTCATGCCCGTATGGCGTTCTCTTTCCTCTCTTGTGCTTTGCTTAACTCTTCAATCATGGGAATCTGGTACGTCCGCCCTTGGCCTCTTGTTTGTTTCTCTCACGGGGCGTCAAGGTCGAAGTACCTCGGTTTTCTCCCTTTCACTACTTCGTCCGGTTCCTACTCTCTCCTGTTCCTTGTTTTTTCATGTTTCTATTTTTCAAATTCTTTTCCCCCTTTCTGTATTTCTCCGGGGGCTATCCTTCTCTTCATGGCGTACACGGAGCACATTGGTGTCTTAGAGAACCGGCATTCTCTCTCTGCCTTTTTTTTTCTTTTGTGTTTTCTAGTGGGATTTCTTTTTCGGTGGCGTGGGGACTTGTAATTAAGACTACACGATAGGTAAAAAGAGACACGCCTTAATGTTCATCTTCGTTCTTCTCCTTTCTCAAGTGATGCGGCATAGAGTGGCGCGGTCAGAACAGCGTATCTATCTACCGGTGTAGATGCAACGCCAAAAGGTCGATTGATCTATCAACCAAAGTTCATAACCGAAAAAGGAAACATATCCTTCCACATTCCTTCGTAACGGTTCCGTGAGTCCATACCGGGGGTATGTACTGTATACAGCATATTCCCATTCTGATTGATTCTAGGCGTACTTCTCCCCCTGGATGGTGGCCACCACCTTGCGCTGGTGCTTCATAGCCCGGAACTCCAGGTACCAGATGCCCTGCCACGTTCCGGTGGCCTTCGGTAGCGAGCACGCGTCAGCAAGGATACCAGGTCGAGAAGCCCGTGAATGGGACGAGAGAGAGTTCTTACCAGCCGCCCGTCCTTGATGGGGACAGACACGCTCGCCCCGATCAGCGAGCTCTTGATATGGCCCTATCGACCGAGCACGGCCCACCCGTCAGTCCAACGGCACCACACGAGCCCGCACACACAGCACTCACCGGCATATCATCCCGGCCCTCGGCGTTGTGCCGGTAGATCTCCTCGCCATCCTTGCCCTCGAAGGGTGCGATGCGCTCCAGCGCGTCGGTCATGTCGTGGCGCACGTCCTCGTCCCAGTTCTCGTTGAGGCTGAGCGCGCAGCTCGTGTGCTGCACGAACAGGTGCACCAGCCCCACGCGGAACTCCTTGATCTCCGGCAGCTCCTTCAGCACCAGGTCTGTCACCAGGTACGAGCCGCGCGCGCGCGCGGGGAATGTGAATTGCTTCTGGAACCAGGACATCGTGGTGGTGGCGTGCGGAAAAAAGGGTGTGTGCAGGGAATCAGCGGCGGGGAAAGATCCTGGTGGTTACTCGCTTGCGGTGGCGTAGGAGGCTGTATATGGACACTGCTGGACTAGGTCATAAAGAGGAAGAAGACGGTATCATGGGATGAATGAAGATCGAGTCTATAAGGCATGGGGAAGTGGAGATAGAGCCGTTTTCAGGTTCAGGGTTAGGGTTACGACCTCTCTGCTTCACTGGCGGCCGAAACCGAGATCACTACGTCAGAAGTTGAAGAAAATGTCGAGGGTTATCCATTCAGCAAATCCTGATTGATTTCAGCCCGCACCTATACTTTAAGCTAGTCATAGAAACTGACCCCAACGCAATGATCTCGTCACATTCTCATATCGCTACGCAAGAGGGCATCGACCCACGTTCACTTCAGCTCGCGGCCACTCCGGAACACGGCTTCTGGGATATTCGTGCAACAACACACGTAGCATTGATGTAGCTCATATTTACAACCACCCTAGACTTGGCTCCGGCCTCCCACGTCGAGTCGTGGGCGCGGGAAAAAAGGTCTCACTTCAAGCGAACCTGGAAACAGAACAAAAAAAAGGAAACCAGATGATACAATATGTGCGTTTGAGACAGGCTCAATGTGGATTAATCCGCTGCATTCCGCCGCCTTATGCTCTCGCTCTCTCTCTGTGTATTGTTCAAAATCGACGGGGCCGGGCCGTTACGCCAGCGGGTGCGAGGTCTGCGGGAGGGCCTCGATGTGTTTCCGGTGGTGCTCGTTGGCCTATCAGATTGCCAAAGGAGGCTGTTAGTACATACGAGGGAGAAGCAAACACCTGTACGGCCCCCAAGGCTGGGTGGCGGGAAGCCAAGAGAAAACGGGTGGGACGGGTTCGCTCATACATAGGGAAGACCGCAGTATCCGCACACGCAGATCTTGGGCTTGTCGAGGTTGATGAAGATGCGCGGGTGGCCGGCCGGGCCGCCGCCGCCGTCGCAGGCCACGCGCTGGGCGTGCGTCCACTGCACGGGGTGCTCGTGGATGAGCTCCATAGCGGAGTGCGGTTGAGGCTGATCAACCGAAAACGAAGGGAAAGAATTAGCGCTCGTGACAACACAAAATGACCTCGGAAACCCCATCCAGTCCCACAGCCCAATTGAGCTGTGATGGCCGTCCTTATCTTGGGCCAACAGACAAGAACAACACCCAACTCTCCCCCGGACTCTTCATACCTGCAGCCGGAAATCAGTCTGCTCGAACAGCGGACCGGTCATGGCCTGGTCTCGCGGCTTCTGGCTCTTCGCCCACACGCCGGCGCGGTTGGGCGCCTGCGTGACCGTCAGCGACTCCTCCGCCGCCGCCGCCGCCGCCGCAGTCTCGCCCTTCGCCGCCACCGCCGTGCCGGCCGTCTCCTTCATCCAGCGCGCCGACGTCGCCAGGCTGCGGCGGGACACGCCCAGCGCCGTGCGCCGGGACAGCTGCGCAGCTGCCCTCAATTGGCTCGTTGCCATTGTGTGTATGTGTGTGTGTGTGAGTGCGTCTGGAATATGGTGGTGGTTTCGCAGGGATCTCGGATCGGTCGAGGAAAGGGCAACAATGTCACGGCGCTCTGGAGGGTATTCAGCGTGGGAATCGTCGCTGTCGTCGAAGTTTGTCTGGTCTCGGAGCAAGCTTGTCGGAACAATCTTGAAATCCAATTGCTCCGTACACTTTTACCAGTACCCTAATTGGCTGGATAAACCATGGGGAAATAAACTCTTGAGCTTACTTAAGACAGTTTTATGGGCCGTATATCTGTATCCAGTTGGGTTATTTTGCCAGAAGGGTTTATTTTTTTGTATTTTTTATTTTTTAGTTACGACACACATGTGCCAGTATTTATTTTCATTCAAACTTCAGGTTTTTTCTTATATTTGCGCCTGATATGACAATAATACACCAGCTTTGTTGATACTGATCATGATATCCGACGTTCATCCTTCATTTGTAATATTTACCTTATCTGGACCTGTAGGCTGAAGTGACTTCTCCCTAACCGTCTTTTTCTTCCTAACGGACACAAACGCCGTCTTGAAGCACACGATTTAGGATTCCTTCTCATCCCACTTGGGTAAGATCTCAAGTATTGTGCACTGCAAAAGCACCCTGGACTTACATCGAAGACGTTGCTTTTCTCTGGACCCCAGAGAGCTTCCTCTCTGTTCACCATGTCATCTTCAACACCCAACGCGATGTCCTCGCGTGTTCTCACCATGAAGTTCATGCAGCGTGCCGCCCAGGCATCGCCGGCATCGGACGACGCCGCCTCGGCCGCGAAGCGGCGCAAGATTAGCAACCCCCATGCAACCGACCCCCGATCGCCCTCGACCCCGATCACCCCGACCGTGGCCCCCGCCGCGACCGGCGCGAGCGCTGAGGATGTTCGCGCGGCCGTGAAGGAGGTCGAGGACAAGCACCGCGCCGCGCTGGAGCAGCACACGGCCGCTGCCGCCGACACCCACTGGGTGCTGGACCCGGAGCTGGTGCTTGCGGCCCGCAAGCCGTCCACGTCCAAATACAATATCGTGCATGTCAGCTTCGGCGATATCGACCGTGCTCTGGCGGCTGGCCTCGGCGGTACCAGCGGCTCCGAGAGCGACGACGACTACTCGGGCGACGACTTCCCCACGGAAGATAACCCCTTGATGGGCCGCCGGCAAACAGCCAACTACAAGCCCAAGTCTGCCAAGAAGAAATCCGAGGTATGTGCCATTGGCTTCTCCTCGCCGTTTGCTAGAGCTACACCCCTCTTGACACTGATCCGCGTTTACTAACTCCCTCCCAGGCCGGCACGCACGACGATTCCGACGGCTCGTCCGACGACGAGATGCCCGACGACGCCGACCGCCAGCGCCGCAACTCCGAGCCGATGAAACTCAAGCGCGTGAAGTCGCTCTCGGGCCGCGCCGACTCGGCCTCGTTCACCCAGCAGCCGCCGGCGCGGGGCACCAAGCGCGAGCGGGATAAGAACCCGACCCCCGAGGAGCTCCGCGCGCGCGAGTTCCGTGATAAACGCGTGAAGCGTGAGGTCAACCTCAACCGCCAGACCTCGGCGTCCGGCAGACACTCGTTCCCCGGATCCTCGGCCTTTGAGTGCTACCGCTGTGGTGGGCAGGGTCACAAGGCGGTGGATTGCCCGAGCTTGAAGTCCTCTTCGCATGGTCCCCGTCGGGGCTAAACTGACGGGAGAAGGCCTTGTTGTCGTCTTTGCCACAGAGACTGGGCGGCATGGAACTCCGGAGCTCTTTTGGTGACTGAGATACCCTAGCATGGCCCTCCTCTGTCGATAGGGACAAACGCAAGTAGTTGTAGCGGAGTTGTGAAACGGAGTGCATCTCCGTTTATGTTTCTTGATACCCAGGGCATACCCAATCTGGGAAGGGTGTGTATGCGTAGCGTCCTTTAATCACACAGCGCATTAGAATAGGAACTCGCTAGAGAACTAGATATGGTGTTTTCTGGATACTTGCCGTAGATATGCTTGACTCGTGCCTTGCCGGGACTCCTCTTTTCGTCATCGATGTTCGACCTTCCGCCCCGCGAATCTAAGTGGTTTGCACTAACACATCGTGGCCGTGAGTGCTACTATTTCCGTATCCGTACATCCCTCGAACCATGTGCTCGTAGACACCTGGTGACGTTGATGTGATATGAAGATGATATCCGTGTTTCTCCTTGTCGGATAGTGACGCATTTCTTGGGCATGGGTTAGATCAGTCTCTGCAACCTTCGGGTCTTAATAAGTTCCCGTTCTGAATGTTCGAGACCGACTCTAGCTCAAAGTCTGGGTGGAGTTCCCAGGTCCTGGTGTGCTGGACTCATGGCCACATAACGCTTCTGACGATGAAACATTCCTATGGACAACAAGAAGGTAACTGTCATGTTCGTGAAACTTTGTGCTTCCTGTGAGGTGACTTGCAGCTCAACAGTCCGAAGGTTGTCCTGACTGACTGAACACTTTCCAGCCAAAACCTGCCCGGATAGACCCGCTGGATAGCTTGCATGGTTGATCCTCCACGACGATCAGAGCCCGCGGCCGTGGTTCCAGAGTCATGAACAATGCAAACATATCACACTTGTGAATGATGCCGTGCTTTTCGTGTACGCTGAACAGAAATGGGTATTTGGAATCGACTTAGTAGTGAACCCGTAACTCGTATAAAATACCAAAGGAACAAGACTAGTTGCACATCCACGCTCAACTTACAAAGTATGATAACTCACCGCATTGAGTATTGTCTGCGCCTTGACCATGAGATAGATCCCACGGTTGAAGTGGCGTGCCCTAGGTTGACCGGGAAGATAACAGCCCCAAAGAGCGCCCGGTAGCATGCCGTCGCTTGTACCATGGAATTCCCTCCCATAATTGCGTCCAGTTCCCGAATCGACTGAGAGAAAGCCAAGAGCATTACCCAAAAAGGGTGTGAGAAGACGGTTGAGCATTTTGAAAGCCGATCACCATTATTGATCAGTTTTCAGCTGTGGGTTCGACCAAGAACTGGACGGCCGAGAAGAGCCAAAAAGATCACGATGGACGAGATAGACAGGCGGGCCTGTTGCATAGGCAGAAATCGCCGGCCCGGTCTCATGAATTATGCCAATTTCTTTCACCCCATGGGGAAATTTTCTTGCACAAAAGGACAATGAATAGCCAAAACTGACCGACTTGCCTTTACCGCTCGTTTGAAGGAAGAGCGAGTGTGTATGACGGCGCCGATGCTATCGGCCCGCTGGGAGATATATCAAAGCCGCTTTTTTGCATCGTACAGACCAGCCGAAGTGGTGAAAAGCGTGTTGAGTCGTCACACCCTGACTCCAACAAGCGGCTGGGCTGATTGATATAGAGGGCAGATGGGATATAGTCCTGAAGTTTGAGGAGCACTTCACCCACCTGAAATACAAACCAAACATTGCCGAACTGTTCAGTCATGGAAAGGCAAACGCCGGGCATAGGACAGGCTGACTGACAAGAACCATACATTCATTCCATTAACATCCCAATGGAGGTGTGAATGACGTGTGGGGTGCAAACCGGATAGTGGGTGACTGAACGGGCACACGGTAAGCGGGAGAGTAGGCACTCAAATGCGGGATACAAATCACCATATAGTACAGAGATCTTGCCTGACCTCAAATTGAGCGTCTCGAGATGAAGCGACTTCCAAGTCTGGCCAGGTACATCCACTTATTGGGCCGCGGGATCGACAACAGCATAATGATCAAGGAGCCGGAACGGACATTCAAAATTCAACGGGTCTGATTCGTGGTGGCCTAGAAAAGGGCATTTGAAGGTAGAAATCGGTTCGTTTATAGCCGGTCTGTTTTCAAATTTAGCTTCGTGGTTTTCACTTCTGTGTTTCCAGGATTCCTTTTTGTCCGATTTGAGTTCTTCATATAAGCGAGAAATGAGAGAACATTCACTTCCCGTGGTATATTATCCTTCCCGCGCCAGTTTCCACCCTTCCCGAGAAGAATGATGGCATGAGAGGACATGGGGAAAATATGAGAGGCTAAGGAGCTCACATATATGGACTTATGATAGTAAAAATGCAACTTCATCCCCGATTGAAGTCTGATGAGGATAGACTTGCAGGAGGGACCCGAACATCCGTAGAAACCCCAACTCAGGTTCAAATAGGCTGAGTGAAGCTTTCTGGGGGAAGGGGAACACTGGTAATATTACACCTGAGTAATTATGAAGCCTTTTGCATGAATCAGTGGGTTCTCCCACTGCCGGAGTCGGAAAGAAATGCGGGGAGACTTCATGTTCCCGGGAAGACTCTCGATCTGCGTTGCTTGAAACATCATCAGTTGGAACCACAAGGTAGACTTGATCGGTAGAACGGGAGCAATCCCGTTCGTTTCAGCGGGAAAATCGTGGGACGGGATTTTCGAGAATGGAATGCATATTGATACCTTGGAGATGGGATGAAATAAATGATAAATGGGATCTCAATGATTGCCATCTTTGGTAGTCTGGCCTTTCATGGCCGCGCAACAACCCCGGACTCTATTCGTATGTAAAGATGTTGGCAAAGGGCTGCAGGATTGGCCGTCTTTTGGGAGCATTGATAGGAGCGTATTCTCAGACAGTTTGTTCCTAGGTAACTTTCAGCCGGAAAAGGAGTTCCATTTGACCTGATGTGAAATCCAGGAAGAAGAAAAGATGATGATGACCTAATAAACTTTCTTCGAGATATGGATGGGTCAGGCGAAGCAGCGCTCCTTCCCATTTCCTCCCATCATGGCCGAGCGATTGAGATGAGTAACTCCTTCTCTGCCATGACAAATGATAGGGTTAGGGCAAGACTTCTTGGGCTCGCACGTGGATAAATCTTGCAAAAGTCGGAAGTGAGGAAGGAGGCCACGAGAACTGTTATAATTAGGGTTTGAGTCTAGACTTCTCTCCAGACACCGTAAAATCCACGTGTCGTGGTTGGTGAGTCAACAAGAGAAGTCTCACGATCTACATCTATTTCAAGTGATAATCGTATCGAGGTGACTTGATAAGAATCAAAAGGACCTAGCCGCTAGACTTAAAAAGGCTATACTCCGACATACTATTCTAGATGATTTGATGCTCGACTTCAAGCATTCTATTGCATGTGTCTGGCTGTATAGGACAATTGCAGAGTTCTGGCTGTTAACCGTACACTACATATATGGCCCGCCTCACTTACACGTCAGGAGGATGTGTATATACGGCACAGGGATATGCAGGTGAATGGAATGCTACGCCACGCCGAAACCGCGAAATCGCCAGAGGCCCTGGCCGGATATCTGGCCGCAGACTAATATTATCATGTGTTCCTCGATTCGAGCTCGAATATATTGGAGGTTGATGTTACTTAATTACGCGCACTATATCCGTAGGCTACCGAGGTTGGGAAGGATTCAATCTCCAGGTGGAACTCTAGAGCCGCACGATAGCGAGTAGTTCAGACTGTGGGTAATATGTGTGTGTGAGGCCGAGTAGTGCGCATTCATGATTCTGGATGTGATTGCCTAGGTAAAGATAAATGGGCACTTGCGTGGGCAGCTTTCGCCAGGACCAAGATCGGACAAGATAGAGAACCTGAACAAGGATGCGGTCTACGGTGCTTGTCTTGTTGACTTGTTGCTTGGCCCCTACACATACGCAAAACTATCATACTCTTGCAGTGCCAAGTGCATATTTACGGTCATATGGGTATTCCCCATGCATTGGTCCCCATAGAAGACTCTTCTTGTCAGGCTGGAAGAGAGTGCCGGGAGAACCACGGCTGTTACTGATTCGACAACCCAACCGACTGACGCCTTCCGCTTTGTCCGAGAACATGGAAGTTCGGATGAAATGTTGGGTCGTTTAGCGGGCAGGCTTGTCCGGTGTCCTCTATCTTGGTGCTGCCATGCCCATATCGTGAGTGACCGGGCGTCTCAACCTAAACCATATTGCCCTTTCTGTCATATCTCGCCTTCTCGTGAGCAGCCCCTCACCTACAGTCGTGCCCTCCCCCGCTTTGTGAATAGGTCGCCGAAAGCAACAAATAACAGGAATTATCGGCACATTCCCTGTACTGGACCCTGTTTCTCTCGGTAAAGCCTTGTATTCTTGTCCTGCAACTCGCTTCAAGAGATGAGGGGCGGAGGCTGAGAGTGGGAAACCCATACAAATCGTAACCCAGTACCGGATAGCCTATCCACGGCACGACTGAAGGTCCAGCTTGCCTTGAAGAAGTAGGACAGGCTAGCCTACTAGAACGTCCTTCAGGATCCATGTTCGGGTCCAAGGCATGCCACTTTTTCGGTGCCCCGGCAGGGATCCAGGCTCTTGCGGTTGATGGAGAGGAAGAAGCCCACCAGGCAATAAAGTTGAGGACGTGCGTGCTGTAGCGAGAGAAGACACATCGTAGCGGACACTGGCGCGAGCGATAGCCAGAGGTTGTTTCCATTTTTTTCTTGGGACTGTCTCTTGTGCGATCCTTGCTGGCTGTCACCTGCTGTTCTTCCTTTCCTGACACTCGTTTTTCCAGGTTGATACGATATTTATTGGTAGATAGGGTTGGACTATTGGATACGGACCCATGTGTGATGTAATGTCCCGGCAGGATGATTTTACAAATTGTGACCTCTCTCCGTTGTGTGTCCATTGCTAATTGTCATCGCATTCAGCTCACCGCAGACGCGGGGAAGAAGAAGCATTATCGCCAGTTTTTCGTGGACAGGCCTCAAGAACCAATGAAACAGTCCCATGAAAAATGGCTGGAATGTTCTGTGGCAGACAAGGGAATTCCATGGACTCAAAATTGGCGTTTCTTTGGGTAGGATAGAGAAGGTCCAGAACTCGAGAGGGCTCGTTTTTGCCACCGTGGGAACAAAGTACGTTACGACAACAGTTCCAGAACCAAGGAAGTGAGATAGATAGACAGACAACAGCCGCAGATCTGATAAAAATGAAGCACACCTTATCGCCGGCGTATCCATGATATCTCTCCGTGGCGACAGGCGAGGACTGGAGAAGCTCCGGTCTTCTGCCAACCGTATAGAAGAAGTTCTCTCTAACAACGGCGATTATAGCTTCTGGGTGAATTACGCACAGCACAGGACATTGGAGGAAGCTGGGGGCTGGCTATACTGTACAGCTCGTTCTGGTCCGTGGAAACATTTGCCTCACGGGAAATTCATGACAGGTGAGGGGGGGCCAACCCGGGGGTAGACGGGCGGTGGAAGTCCAAGCGGGACATGGCAACTGACTTTGGCAGCGTTCCCGATGGATCCTCTCTGCCACTATCACATTCACAAGCAAACAAGGCCACAGCAGAGATATGGCACTGTTTCATCCCAAAAGAGGTCCGCCAGAGATCTTGTGATGTGCCCGCTCTGCCACATCCTGCACGCAGTGGAAAGAAATGGCAAACAAGTCCCCATACATAAAGATAACGGAAACTGGAGAGGCGGTATGGGTTATCCCACTCCTTGTCGCCCCGGAACTGCCCGTGCCCGCCCAGTGGGATGGCTGCAGCCGATAGTTTGTGCTTGACAGCAGGTGTACGCATGTAGGCATACCCGATGTTCTGATAGAGTACTGTACAGACGTGAGACGGCGTAAATTGAAACATCACGGCCAAACGAGAGCAGTGCTTATGAATTGGAGCCTTTCGGACCACGTAGTCAAAGCGGTTGCATACAGTCCAACGAGCGACGTATCTGCCATATCTCGCAGGATGACCGGTCAAGGCGATCAGCTTCCTGTCTCCTGCAAAACACGCTATACCCGGTGGAGAAGACGCACATCCAATACGAGAATCAACGTGAGAGGGCTGAACAAGCAAGGGAAAGCAAGGGCCCAGATTGAGGGCCTGGAACGGGATACATGTAGTAGTGTCAATCCAACTTCGTACGAGATTCACTCCCCAGACCCGTCCTTCTGCCTCCTCTCACGGTATCTGCAACTGTGTTGCTCCGCTCTCCCCATCATTCTAGGCCAGGAATCTCCGGCCGTCACCGTCCCATCCTGGTTCATTGGGCACCTATGCAATGCAACCAAGCTGGATCAAAACGGCAGGCTGCAGAGAGAAATTTTCTCTCTCCTCGTCTGCTTTGGTTGTTTGTGGTTGCAGTTTGCTGTGTGTGGATGGAGTGGGTGGTGGACTGGTCCATCCAGATGTTGCTTCTCCGCCTGGGCTCTCGACCACAGGATTTTCTTTTTTAGTTTGATTGTAACATGTTACATACGGCAAGCGGCATCCATATATGCAAACTGCCTGGCCTCAGAGACTCCGGGTGGCATAATCGTAACAGTTACGTCCAGGGGAGATGACAGAAACCTGACCGCCATTTCAAACGGTCGTTCGGCACTGGTCTGCCAAAAAAAAGTGTTGGCGGGTGTGAGTCGAGATGGGGAGAGTGAGAGAGACCTGCAGCAGGCCGACGGGATAATCACCCGCCGAAGACTGGACATTTCGGCCGTTCTTGCGTTGTGGGTAAGAGGATAACATACGACGGAGACCGTTTGAGGGCTTCGAACGGAGCTTTTATGGGCGTTGGCGAAAGTTAGGAAATACCGAGTATAATTCTGCTTGTTATGAGGTTGCCGGCAGGTAGACTTGGGACTAATAAACCAATTCATCATAGATGATACTGAGAGAAAAGGCTATTTTGATACAAAGAAACCTATACGAGAATGAGTGAAAATGGTTTGTGGATGAAAGAGGTAAACAAAGACGAAGAAGAGATTAAAAGCCAGAATGAGAAAAGGCAAAGATCTCATCAGGACCCTTTCCCCTCTCTCTATGCACATATACTCCGTCTCCATATAATTAGGGTTGGGGTTATGATGTGAGTTAAGAGAGGAGAGGAAGCTTAGCCGAGTACGAGAAGAGAGAAAAAGAGAGAGAGAGAGAGAGAGAGAAAATGTTGAGATAGAGTGAAATGTTGTTTTTAAGATAATATTGAAATGTTAGCTATATATATAATATGTCTATGGTATGTAGGCTTCTTTGAAATTTGTTTCTCCCTTTTTTTTTTAAAAAAAAAAAATATCTTTTTTTTATATATTGATTTATACTCTAAATAATCAGAGAGGTTATATAGTATACACTATAGAAAGCAGTATTAAGACAGGTAAAAGTAAGATTTAGAAGAGAGAAAATAGCTAAATAGACCTTTAGTATCGGAAACCAGTATCGTCAGTCTTTTTATTTAGGAGTATGCCTCAATAGTATAGCAAATTAAAATGATTTTAAAGAATATATATAGTATTATAGTTTCTTAAGCTTCACTTACTGGCCTAGGAGACACCCGAGCTAGAATACCACTAACCTATCTGCTCTAAATATATCTATACTAGGAGTATCAAAATAATAATATATATTATAACTAGCAATATAGATCAAACCACTCGAGAGAGAGCTCGTGGGTTAAGGACGGAAGGTCTTAAAAAGAACAATATTATAATACGCTTAGGGTTACTTACAAGAGCTTAAAGGCAGAGGAATTCAGGCAAGTTAGAGAAGTAAACACATTATATACTCCTTTCTATAAACGAAGAAAAAACGAAATTTAAGAAAAGAAGCCACAAGCCAGAAACTCAGGATGCAAAAATTCGAGAGAAGAAAGCCCTGAACCCAACTTATTCTAGATAGTGTATGTGTATACTACATAGGAAGTGCTTTCATACATGCATTTACACCTGGTACTCACCCAGGTTGCGTGCGTGAGAGCAAGTGCCCACAAGCTTCTCAGAATCTTGGAGGATCTCCCGTGATAAAATCACCAGAACCGACCGGGAATCTCCTGCCCAGTGCCGTGCTCTGGGCCATCCACGGCACAGGGCCAAGCGGCGACCCACGTTGCTGATCATCGGAGCAAACGAGCGAGAAAGGTGATGAGAAAAGAGTGCGTACACACACGACTTACAAATAGATAAAAAAACCAAAAACCAAAATGTAACATTCGCTCGTGCAACCGTGGAGGCTAAGTCCAGGTATCGTCCAAAGCACTGTCTATGAGGGGTGTTGAGCAACTTTTTTTTGTTAACCGCCGTGATGCAAAGGAAGTGTTTCCCCAGGACGGAACGGTCAGAAGCCGAAGAGGTGGAATCACAAATGCAACATTATTATATTTTTAATCTAGAGGTTTTTATTGAATATACCTCACCTCTTCACGATCAAGCCGAGACACGGAGGCCAACAGCAAAGAATATAAAGTATTCAAGAGCGGTGTACGTGCTTGGAGGTGCATCTGGGCATGCTCTCGCCTGTTGCATTTTGTGAGCCTTTTCCCACCCTCTCCTCTCCGCCCCCACGTCAACAACCAATCAGTGAAACTGTTAGCCGATGAAGGATCAGCACAGGCTTGCAGTAGCACTCTTTCCCCTCCTCCTCTGAACCCATCAAGTTGTCTCAAGTGTCCATTACATACACACTGCGTCGGATGATGGCTGTTGCCCTGAGCGTCTTCTCTCCATCTTCCGTATCCTCGTCTTTTCATCCCATCTTTGGGTCTAGTGCGGATACGGGAGGATCTGGTACGGAGTAAGTGAGGGGGGGGGATTTAGCAATTTGGCTGTGGTGGTTGGTTCGTGCCGTTTGCCCGTCCGTGTGCATGTTTTGTTTGCTCTTCCACGGACTCCCGAAAAAAAAGCCCCCCGGATTGGAACAGCCGCCACCAGACGATGTTTCTAGAAATGGGCCAGAGAAATCTGGGCCCTGCGGCCCTACGCAGAGCAAACCATATGTCTTCTTTTATTTTGTTATTATTGCACAGACAGACACTTTTTATCTGCAAAAGCCCACCACATGAGTCTTAACGTGACATGTCTCTACCTACCCGCAGGGTGGACATCATCATCTGATGGACGATTGCAGGAGGGCTGGGGAGAGACAAAGGCAAGGATTCATCCGTGATTGTATTCGTGAGCCACGGAAATAGAAAGAAGCGACAAGTTATTGCAAATTAGAGTATTTTGGAGGGTACGGCGGCCAACAAATCTCTCCTCCCCGCCCTTCTTTTTTTTAATACTGAAAGAGGGACGATCACACATTCAGGTTTTCGAGCTAATGCTACCATTTTCCCGGGATAACATCACAATGACCTAGCCTGCATACCACACCGCCTAAAAGCTGAAGATAGGTGACATCAACTATTGACAGC
Source organism: Knoxdaviesia capensis (assembly GCA_001510575.1). Taxonomy (NCBI): domain Eukaryota; kingdom Fungi; phylum Ascomycota; class Sordariomycetes; order Microascales; family Gondwanamycetaceae; genus Knoxdaviesia; species Knoxdaviesia capensis. Next base: position 3,383,546 of record LNGK01000003.1, on the reverse strand, counting down.
GAAGACCCAACTTGGCCGGCACGTGGCCGTGTGGTGATCAAGTTTAGTCCAATGCCATGGATAACTGAGGGGCTCTCAAACGACAGGAACGGAAAAGCAAAAGAAACAGGAAAAAACAGAGATGGGGGAAGAAGGAGGAGGAGGACGGGCTGGGCTGGAAGGGCGGGCGGGGGCGCCGATTTGTGCATGGGAGTTGTGCAGCTTGTGCTTGGGCTTATTTGTGGACTGGCTGTCGCCAGTCTTGTCCCCAATTGTAACCCAGTCCCTTGGACTGGGAGAATCCTCTTTTGGGTCAAGTGGTGAACAGACACGGTCTCGCTACAACAACACCAAAAAGACAAGGAAGAAGAGAGAGAGAGAGAGGCGCGGAAAGCCATGATGATGACTGCCTGTGCGTGGTGGGATCATGAGTAAGACTCTTCCTGCATTTTAGGTTTCTGGGCGAGAAGGGGATTGGACGCTTGTAAACGCCCAAGGAGTATTCTAACGGCATCAGACTGGCCTCATAGACCAGCTCTGGAACTACGTTGGGGAAGGGCGGAAGAACAGGAAGAGAAGTGAGGCGTGGTGGTCCATGTGGAGGGGGTTCAGAGCAGCCCTGTTTTTCTCTTCTCGTTTAACTGTCAGTCTTATAGCCTTGTAGCCCGCACTGCTGCAAAGTAATTTGCCCGAAAGACCACCTGCAAAGCACCCAATGACCATCCTGTACGACCTGCCGGGTCCGCAGGACCTGTGAAGTGGTAAAACTGACTGCTTGTAGGAATACGAGATAGTCGGTGATACTGCATGAGGACGTGCGAAAAGCGCACTCTCAGGAAGCGAAGATTATATCTCCGAGTGTCCATGATAGCATATTCACCCGCCGAGAACCATATAAACTTCAACAAGATGGCGGGGTCGTGAGGGAAACATGCGTCCTGGTATCAAATGTCCAGTATTGATGGGCCTTTCCAAAATCCATGTTCCATGTCTGTCCCTCGACGTATCCTGCGTCTCCATGTACTACTGCTGTACTGTACATGTACTGTACTGTACATACAGTTCGTATGCTGGTCTGCAGCTAACTCACCTTGCAGAGCAATTGTAGACCACAGCTTCTGCTTCGACTATGGCTGTGCCTCTCGGTTACCATTTTATGGAGTAGTTATCGACTCGAGTGCGGCGGGCGACCACGAACGCCTCTTTAGAACAGCGCCTCGGCGGAGTATAACAGCCTGTTTTAAGCGGCACCCCCCACCCCCCCAATGCCCCAATGAAACTCGGTATCTGGAAAGCCTGGGTTGCATCTGCTGTTACAATCTAAAAGAGTATATATACAACCAGCGAGCTCTATAAATGACGGCGTGGTCTGTCTGTAGCATGTGTTAGGAAGGTTGATATACTAGTATCATGACCTTTTGCAGGACTTTTGGGAACAGCAACAGCCAATTTGAGATTGGCCTGGAGAGAGACCGTTACACTATCATTAACTACTCTATAAATCTCTTGCCTACACCTGAAGTGTGGACCGCACCTAAGAGAAGAAACGAGGCTTGATTGCGTTGAGCAAGAATCACAAGAAGTACACCTCCAGTATAGGAGCACGTATACTCTGTATTCTGCACCTTTGGGGACAGCACCCCGATAGTTCTATGCCTTCACCTGCTTCACAACCCCTCGTACAGAAACGAACACAAACGAATGAGGGTTTCTTTTTGTCATATGAGTGGAACTTTGACTATGCTGCTTCAGGCACGTGCTTTTCACCACCTGGGGCTGAGAGCGAGAAAAAAAGAAGTCATCATTCTTCCCCAATGGTCTCGTCATATTTTTTTTTGTTCCTTTTGGTCCACTGTACACATCCCAGATTGTGATGCACGAAGCAAACTTGCTAGGGGGGGACCAACAACAACACATCAGCAAACATCCACGGCTTGAACGACACTCCCACCGCTTTTCGACCTGCTCTTGGCCCAGCCACTTCCACCGCGAACTGCAGCCCCCCGTTGGCTGTTTCTGTCTAACCGGATGCCACAAGTGTCCAGCGGGACTCAGGACGGGCTCTCGTCCCCCTCATCTTCTTCTTGCGTACCCCCACAGAAGGATTTGCAACGTTCAAATAAATGCAGGATGTTGGTGCCATCACACGCCGCCCTGAAGCTACCGACTTTCCCTGGGATGCTATCCCAGGCTCAAGATCACGGCTGGATCTCAACAGAGCTGTCCGGACAGCTGAACCGATGTTATCAACGGGCAACGGTAGGAAAAGTGGATAGAAGTCTTCTGTCTCCATTGAAACAAAATCAAACATCGTCTAATTTCGTTTCATTGCCCCCCTGCCACAAAAAAGTTACTTCCGGGCCGACCCAAGTATCTCCAGAGACTTTGTCCATCTGCACTATTCACCAGAGAGTGGACAGCTGTGGATACCTTCACTTCAGCGCGTATTTGCCTCGGGGCGGAGGTGCATACATAATAGTAAGTGTTGGCTCGAAGCTAGGCCAACCTACCTATAGCTGTATTATATCACATTTGCGTATGGCTGGCCCGGCTCCCCTCGATTGGTCCCATTCCTCAGCACGATACCGGACAGCACTCCTACACACCTCATCTCAACAACAGCTGGGGGTCTAGAATGTCCTGGTCGCCGCGATGGATGATTGGATTCATCGGGGGGACCCGTGCAACCGGAAGCTGAGCACACAAAAAAGAGGCTGACCCGACCCGGAAAAGACCCAAGCTTCGCCCGCAGCCAACAGTTCCCACCACCCCCCCTCGCGAAATCAACGGAACGGTTGGGCCCTTGGGGATTGGGTACCGGGAAAATATCGGTAACCTTCTCTCGCAGTGTCAGGATTGTCTAAAGCGCTTAAAGCCCGCGAAGGGCCGGAAGAGGGATGTACATGCAGCGAGGCAAATGTATGCAATATGCAATATGCAGTGTGTGTGTGTGTGATATGCGTTGACGTTGGTATGGGAGTGTATGTATGAGCAGATTGTCTGTATAGTAGTGCAGCAGCCAACAACTGCTTGCTTACTGCACCTCCACCTGCAGAAACGCAACTCTTCCTAATAAGTAGCCCAGCTTTCAGAAAAAAAGCAAGCTCAACAAGACCACCTCGGTCTGGCTTTTGTTAGGTTATATCGCTTTCCGTCCCACCAGTTCCGCCTTTTTCTGGATCAGCACGCGAATGTGACAAAAAGGCCAGTACTCCCGACTCTCGGGGTTCTTCTTTCTTTTCTCTGCTCTCTCTCTCCCTCTCTCTCCATCCCTCCCTCTCCTCTTCCTTTCTCTCTCTCTCTCTCTCTCTCTCTCTCTCTCTCTCTCTCTATTTCTCCTGTTCCTCCAACTCTCGTTTCTTCCCGCAACTTTGGTTCACATCTCCTCGTATCCAGCATTCCACGTAAGTGTTATCCAAACCCCCACTACCCTGTCTCCCCGCAAACACTGTTGCTCTTAACCGACATACCCTCTTTACTGCCCCTACTCCCATCTGCTCCCCATCCAAACTTGCCCATCCCGCCCGTATATGGACACACACCAGGCTGCCACTGGCCTCGTTTGCCGCTGCTCATGACGGAAGAAGGTGAAACGGCGTAGGGACTGACTAGAACAGGCTCCATATCAACCCGATCCTCCGGGTTAACTCTCCTCCCCCGGAAATTTCCCGTCGCCAAATAGTCCATGTCCGATACGCGCTTGTGCCACTGTCTGGGCCCTGATATCCGGCCTTCGCCAACCGTGAAAGACTCAATCACGCCCACCTGAGAGACCCACCACTTCCTCCGCGCGTATATATGCCTTCGTATACATACAGTTCAACCCCTGGACCCGACCCGCCCGTCTTGTTTGCCTACAGCCTCCCCTCTCGCTGATCGTCTATAAAAACCAGGAAGAGGAACCCCTTTACTTCCTGGTCCGCGCTGTTACACTCGTGGAGTCTCTCAGATCCGGTACCAGGCTGGCTACCGAACGCCCTCGTCGCATTTAGTAATAAGAACCAATCTTATTATATGATCGTTTTCCTTCCTGGCGAGCAAGCAGTTTGAAATCCAGCATCGGGTGACTCACTGCGTTTGTCGTCGTCGTGTTGTTGTCGGTATAGCCGTATCATCGATAACGCCGCACGCTCTTTGCGGCTTTGCTGAAAAGCTCCTGCTTGCCTCTCGTCTTCACCACTCCTTGCCTTCCGTGCCACCGTCTTGGGCACATCCTGGCCTGGTCGTCAACCCAGCGGCGGCGAAGGGCCTCGCTGCCTGCCTCACACTCATTCCTTGTTACCGCGGACCGAATTGGAAAGCATTCCGAAACCCACTGGGAATTTTGATTTCTTATTTTTATAATAATTGTTTTTTCTTTCGTTAGCCTGTTGACGACACAACTTCCTGGAAGATCTCGGCGATCCAGATTCAACATTCGGCTCGGGGAACCAACGCCAGTCGCTGCTGCTTTCTCCGGCCTGCCTGATTTCGCGTCTCCCCAACGTTTTCCGTCTTGGGGGACACCGTGAAACCTTACGGAATCTCAATTGTATGTACGCATGCAAGACCTGCTTGAACTTTGTAATTGATTGATTGCACCTATCGAACCCCCTCCCCTCTCTCTTATACCGGAAAACCCCGAGCCATCGCCCTCACAATATTCATGGTTTCACACGCGGCTCGTCCTCCTGAATTACAGGCACTGCTTGTTTTATATCCTTTTATTTTTATTTTTTGATTTCTCAATCTTATTTTTATCACAAGGAAAGATATTTCTGCACACCCGCCTTACATCTTGTAAAAGTTCTGAGTTTTAAAAAGGCGGCATGGAATATACGTCTCGTTTCATACGCTCTTGTCTCTATAACGGGCGTTTCGCACCTATTCCCAGTCCCTTTACTACTGCTGTCATATATGCCTCCAAAAAAAATTCTCCCTCCAATATCAACCCTGATATTACATGTCCAGATCTTCAAGTCGAAAGGTCCTACACCAGTGGTGTTTCTCCTTCCTCAGCCGTTTGGCCCAGACATCTATAGTATCTCCTTTTCCATAAGTTACCTCGCCGCTACCTCCTTCAGTTCCGTGTGAGATATCTGGTATATTTTCCATTTACCGTGCCTCTGATCCTACTTCTCTTAGGGCCGTTTACGCGTCCCTTCTCTCGGCTTTTTTTCAAACCCCTAAAGCACAGTTCACCACGACACATCATGCCCAAACCAAAAGTTCTGCTATAATACCCAATTGGCGGAGTTTCGTATCATTTTTTGGGAGGCATATGGGATCTACCTAAAGCACCCAAACTTTCTGCCGTCTTCAGAGAGTTTCTGCTCTCCCACCAATGTCTTTCTTATTTCCTTTATTCTTTATTTTTCCCTGCCCTACAACTTGGCCAGGTCCCCGGAGTCTGCGCGTCCATGATCTTCGTTGTCCTACAGCCCATACCCGATTCCCTTCCCGCCTCCCATCTCTCTCCAGGGAGGACAAATCTGTGAAGGTGGAGGGAGGGGAGGGGTGTGTGTAAAGCCAAAGTGTTCCCCCTTCCAAAGAAACCCTTCCACATCGTTGTTTGGCCCTGAATCAGCGTTCCGGTGTTGACCTTTAAACCCCCAACCAACGTCTCTACGTAAGGCAGGCTACATACACAACCGTGTAACTGAGCCGCACAGACGAAAGCTTCTGATTGATCAATCACGCCCCCCACCCCTCGCGTCAACAGTTGACACTCCCCCCCCAAACATGAAGATACTGTTTCTCCATATGCCTACCTGCCTACCACTTACATGGATCCAATATGCACATGTTTCTGGTTACAGTGAAGTCCATGGCTTGAGATAGTCCGGTTTCCATCCTCAAACGGCTGCCAGTTTGTCTCGTTTGCTGCTACGCAGTCAAGAGTCCACTCAGTGTATTGCAAACACGCCTATTAAATTCCGAGGCATGCAGTTAGCCGCTCTCTGGTTGAGTTAGCCGGCTGTTTCTGAGCTTTCTTCCAGGCACCTAGCCTGACGCATATCCACTGAACTTACGCGGTCCCAGGTCTGTCATGCATGTGTATCAGGCCAAGTCTATAGATATGAGTTCGAATGTTCTGCCACATGAGTGTTCAGTCCAGAAGATACTCCATCACCTCACCACCTCAAATCATTGTCCCTATTTATATTCACCTATTCCCTCTCTGTTTTCGCTTCCCTCTTCTCACTCAATCCTTCTGCAAAGCAACCGAACTTTGATAGCTTTGGTTACCATTTCTATTTTCCGTTTTATGGGTCTATTCAAAGGCCTCACAAGTCCTTTCCCTCCATTTTCTCTTGGTCTGACACTATATGCCTATCTCCTTTTGACTTGTCAAGGACTCTTGGATCATTAGTTTCGACTTCTTTCTTGCCCTTCCTCCTGCTTTTATATCACCTTAAACCACATCTAACTCCACCATTTTTGTTCCATTTTTCTTCTTTTTCTGTTCGCAGTTCTGTTTATCATTTTTATATGCTTGAATAGTTTCCAGCTTTTAGAACAATTTGCTATTTAGAATTTCTCTATCTTCTTTATTGACTATTCGCATCCAGTCCTATCTATCACTCTCTCTTGACTGACTCAGCTAATAACATCACTTAACCAGCTTCGGGACTATATAGGCAGAACTTCTTCTGGCCTCTTTCCCTGTTTGGCGACCCTTCTTTTCGACCCTTTTTTCTTCTTTTTTTCTTTTTCTTTTTCCTTTTCCTTCTAATTTTTCTTTCCATCGTTTGCCCCTCTAGCATCTTTATTTCCCGTTCTTCATATTTTCATCCTCAGGACTTGTGTTTTACCTCTCTCATTCCTCTGGTTATAGACCCTCCTCTTTCCTAGCCAGAAAACTGTCTCCAGATCTCCCAACTTCAGCTTCCAAATGTCTCCCAACTCGCGGACCGTGCCTCTTGTTGAAGGGCCGGTTCTTGCTTCACAGCCAGGGTTTCCACGCGCAACGCTAATAACAGAAGAGTTGGAAAAACCAGAGTTGGATGATCGGAAATACCGAGTGATTCGCCTCCAAAATGAAATCGAAGTGCTTCTGGCCCAGGACACACAGACAGACAAGGCCAGCGCTGCGTTAGATGTCAATGTCGGAAGCTTCAGTGATGAGGAATCGATGCCTGGCATGGCTCATGCTGTGGAACATGTGAGTGAAATGAAATCGCGAGATGTGGTCTAAAAGCAACCCGGCTAGGCCGAGGGCCTCTCCGTTAAATCCAAGATCCCAGGAATGCAGTGCGAGACTAATCATCTTGTGCCGTCATTGGCGCGTGGCCCATCGCACTAGCTTCTGTTCATGGGCACCCAGAAGTATCCTGCAGAAAACGCATATTCCCAGTTTCTTTCTGCCAACTCGGGAACGTCCAACGCCTACACCGGCCCAACCACCACCAACTACTATTTCGAGCTGACGGCAAAACCGGCAAACGATGAAGACCCCACCGAGCAGAATCCATCCCCGCTGAAGGAGGGCCTGGACCGATTCGCCCAGTTCTTCATTGAGCCGCTGTTCCTGGCGTCAACTGTTGACCGTGAGCTGATGGCTGTTGATTCGGAAAACAAGAAGAATCTTCAGAATGATGTCTGGCGCTTGTCACAGCTGGACAAGAGCATCTCGAACCCCAACCATCCTTACTGCAAGTTTGGTACTGGTACCCTCGAGGTTCTGAAGACCATCCCCGAGGCAAATGGCGTGGACGTTCGGTCCAAGTTTATCGAGTTCTACCAGACCCACTACTCAGCCAATCGCATGAAGCTGGTGGTCATGGGACGGGAGCCTCTGGACGTTCTTGAAAAATGGGTGACGGAGCTCTTCTCGCCGATTCCCAACAAGGGCCTTCCCCAGAACCGGTGGTCGAATGAAGTTCCGTTCCGGAAGAGCGAACTTGGCATCCAGTGCTTTGCGAAGCCGGTGTTTGACTCTCGTGAACTCAACCTCAGCTTCCCGTTCATGGACGAGGAGTTGCTTTTTGATTCTAAGCCTAGCAACTACGTCAGCCATCTTATCGGCCACGAAGGTCCAGGAAGTATCATGGCGTATGGAAAGGCCAAGGGGTGGCTGAACGGTGTCATTTCGGGCGGTCACGCCGTGTGCCCCGGAAGTCCGTCGATTTTCGAGTGCCAGTTCAAACTAACTGAAGAGGTGAATTTTGACAATATCTTGTTTCCACCCTCCCCTCCCTTATTGTCTGGTATTTGGAGTTGTTGCTAACGGAACCTTACGTTTTCGCCACTAGGGCCTCAAGCACTACACCGAGATCATCAAAGTGTTCTTTCAATATGTGGCCATGATGCGCGAGGTCGGACCTCATGAGTGGATGTTCCAGGAAGCCAAGGAGATTGCCGATGTCAACTTTCGATTCCGCCAGAAGGTTGGAGCCAGCAGCTTCACCAGCCGAATGGCCGCGGCCATGCAGCAGCCATTTCCCCGGGAGTGGATCCTGAGCGGCACCAGCCGACTCCGCAAATACCGCCCGGATCTCATCCAAAAGGCCATTTCTTTCATCTCTCCCGATAATCTGCGAATGACAATCGTGTCTCAGAAGTTCCCCGGCGTTTGGGACAAGAAGGAAAAGTGGTACAACACTGAGTACAAGCTTGAGAGAATCCCAGAGTCCCTGATGCAGGACCTGTGGAAAGCATCTAAGAGCTCGACGAAGGAGCGCCTTCCCCAGCTCCATCTCCCCCACAAGAACAAGTTCATTCCCACCAAGCTTGATGTCGACCGCAAGGAAGTCAAGGAACCGGCGGCTGCCCCTATCCTGGTGCGCAATGACAAGATCGCCCGTACCTGGTGGAAGAAAGACGATACCTTTTGGGTTCCCAAGGCGAATCTGCTCGTTTGCTGCAAGAGCCCCCTGATTTACGCCACCGTCCAGAATTGCATCAAGACCCGACTTCTTTCGGAACTCGTTCGGGATGCTCTGGAAGAGTACTCCTACGACGCCGAACTCGCTGGCCTCCAGTACCATGTCGGTCTAGACTCGCGTGGGCTCTGCATTGACATTAGTGGCTTCAATGACAAGCTCCATGTTCTTCTAGAAAGAGTTCTGGTGTCTCTCCGGGATATCAAGATCAGCGATGAACGATTCAAAATTATCAACGAGCGGTTCACTCGGGCTTACAACAACTGGGAATTCCAGTCGTCCTACAACCAGATTGGAGACCACACCGTCACGCTGATGGCTGAGCATGACTATCTTGTTGAGGAAATGTTGGCCGAGGCGCCCCACGTTACTGCTGAAGCGGTTCAACAGTACCATAAGCAGCTTCTGTCCCAGCTTCATTTCGAACTTCTTGTCCATGGCAATATCCACAAGGAGGATGCGCTCCGGATCACCGACATGATCGAGACTATTCTCAAGCCTCGCGAACTTCCCCGCTCTCAGTGGCCGATCACCCGATCCCTGCTTCTCCCCCGCGGTGCCAACTATGTTGTTCGGAAGGTCCCCAAGGACCCTAAGAACATGAGCCACTGTATTGAGTACTGGATCTTTGTGGGCAGCCGCGGCGATGCTGCTACACGGTCCCGAACTCTCCTCCTCGACCAGCTATTGGATGAGCCGGCCTTTGACCAGCTTCGCACCAAGGAGCAGCTGGGATACATTGTCTTCAGCGGCGTGCGGCCCTTCTCGACCATCTACGGATTTCGGTTCCTTGTGCAGAGCGAGAAGCCGCCGCAGTACCTGCGCTCGCGGATCGACGCGTTCCTGGACACCATGTCGACCACCCTGCGCAACATGACTGACGAGGAGTTTGAGAGCCAGCGTCGGAGTGTGATTGCTCGAAGATTGAAGAAGCCGGATAATCTGAACGCAGAAACTAATAAGTTCTGGAACCAGATTAACCATGGCTACTACGACTTCGAGATTGGTGAGTCGTTGCCCATGATGTTATCATGATCTTTGATGTGGTCGGATGATAAGGTGAACGATTACTTACATAGCGTCTCTTCTTTTCCAATAATATAGCTAAGCGCGATGCGTCATATATCCGGACTCTGACTAAGGACGATATCATTGAGTTCTTCGATCGATATATAAGCACACAGTCCCCTCACCGGGCAGTTTTCTCGGTGGAGTTGCTTGCCAGAGGAGGGATGGGAGTTCCTAAAGAGACGCTGGATGAGCTTTTTGCACTGCTCCCGGATGAAACGCCCGAGATGCGTGCGGCCATTGCTGCTGTGTTCCTTGAACCCTGGAAGCAGCGCGACGAAGCAGCTCTGCGCAAGTATCTCGGCGAGAAGCTGCGGCTCCGGCCCAGCCGCATTGATGCTGTTGTGGACCTGCTGCAGTCGACAGTGGCGTCGGGTGAATCCAGCGCCGCCGAAGAATCCGACTCGGAATCCAAGTTCGAGGAAATCGCCATGCCGGATGATGACCTGCGCGACGTGTACCCGGACAAGACCATCTTCATCACGGATACACATGCCTTCAAGACTAGTTTGCCCGTCAGCCGTGGGGCCGTCCCCTTCAAGGACATGGTTGAGTATGAAGCGCTGGAGCCGAAGCTGTGAGCGAATCTACAAATAGATCGAGATGGGCCTTTTCCCCCTTTTGTTTTTCCATGGGAGTTAGAAACGAACGAGATGGGATGCGCTTGCAGTTATCAATAAAGAAAGAAATCATAAGACAAGATGAACAACTTTTTATGCCAGGGACGTCGGGATACACACGCAATCATGAGCGGGAATGGGACACTATGGAGGGGCTTACCGGACTGGAATTTCCACCCAGGGGGACGAGGAAATCGAAGATGGAAGTGAGGTGGGTGTGCTCTACACTGCCGGAACCGATGCATCTAGAGTGTGAGAGTAGAAAATCACAGAGGTTGGAGTTGGGATATTATCTTAGTTTTTCTTTTGATTATTTCGTCTGGATCGGTTATACACTCTGATTTGAAGATTTCTTGACATTTGCTCCATCTCTTGTTCGTGGTCTGTAGTATGTAATGCAGTGATGTGATCGGTGGTTGCTAGGTGGACTTGATGCTGATAATGTAGGTTGTTAAGCTGGAGAGACCAGACCTGTATGTCCACTGAAAGTGTTTGCAGACGTTGCAATCTGGCTGTCGAGTCTTATCTTATGCCTTTCTCTGTGCAACCTTACGATTCAGAGACACTCACGACACTCCGATTCAAGGAAGGGACTGCCCATCAGGAGCAGCTCTGCAGGGTTTTACATATGGGAGGAGGAGTTCCTCAACCCTACACAACTGAGCCAGTTGGGAGATTCCCACCCGTGAGGAAGATACTTGATTCTCGGAGTGCCAGGTGTATCATTTGCGATGGGCCGCAATATATATTCAAAATATAGAGAGAATTAGGTATCCGATCTAAAACATGCAGATCCACAACGTCTCAGTGTACCCGCTTCCCTGCTCTGGCCCAGGACCCGAAAGCAGATACTGCCAGATCCACCGTGTAATAAGAGATGCTCGTAAGGAGAGGATGAACTTGATTTACACTTACACGGCTCAGCCCTACGATAACGGCGGGAACTTCCGAGATCTCGAATCTGAAAGAATATGGCGCCGCGCTAGCTTGTCTGCCGAATACTGCAGAGTCTAGCAGCACACGGTTGTTACAATCATCTGACTTGCCGCCACAGGTGAGGCCTACCGCAAAGAGCGTCGTTGTACACAGACTTTCCACGATAGGGCTGGGTCAGAGCCCAGTTCACTGGTGCAGGAACATCACGGGAGCTAGTGAGGCGAAGCAGGTTGCATCTGTTCTAGTGTGAGGGGGAAGCACCTGGTAATTCAGGCACAGGGCCAAATTATGTGATTAATTAGTAAAGCGCGAGCCAGAAAGATTGGACGTCGAGCCTGGTGTAAGTGAGAGGGCAGAGGGAGGATTTGCTTCAATGTGGACGGCACTGAGATGAGAACTCGGAGAAATCTGTGTCTGCTCTATGAGGTTGAAGAGGCGCACATCATGGTAACTCAGGGGCATTCATGTATCCGCTCAAAGATAGGAGATGTGCACATCCACCGAAGTTGTGTTGAATATCACGACTTCTCAAGTCCATGTATTCAAGAAGCGTGCATTGTACCTTGTTGTGTAAGTCGAAAGCGGGCTGTCTGTGAGTATCGTGTGCAGAGATTTGGCCAGACTCGTGATGTGACTTGTGCCAAAGGCTTGGAGGGGGTAGGCCATCGTATGCTGCCGTGGCTTGATGGAGGGCTGCTCTGGGAATAGAACGCAAGAAGATTTCATCAATAGTTCAGAGAATCCGTGCTATTCCTGTTGTTGTTAGCCGGCCTTTTATCATCATGAGATCGAAGAAAGGAGGGGGAGAGAGGGGTTGTCGTCTATAAAGCAACACCTACCCCCCGAGAAGAACCAAATTTTCTTTTTCCCTCCCAGACTCTTCTTCATCCCATTCTGATTCTTCTTGTTCCCAAAGAGAAACTTCTTCCTTGTCAAACCTGAAAAACCAAGCTTGATTCGCAACCCTCAACCACCACCCAACATCGTGACAAAGTTCTATACTAGGCCACACACCCACCTTGGACCAAGCCCAAACCAGCCTTTGTCAGCAACCAAGTCTCTCAAGAGTCGGGACTTCAAAGATTTTCTTCAGCATCAGCTATACCTTCTGGTTTTATTGATTTCTTTATTTTCATCATGGATCAATACACCATGAATGCCAACATGCATTTTCCTACCGATCCCAACGCGGACGGAGGTTTGATGCCGCATCTGCAGACGGGCTTCCACGAGCTCTGGAAGAGTGGCGTTATGCAGTATGCACAGGCCAGACGGATGGAAATCAGTGCATACAACCTGCTCCGAACCGACGGTGGCCGGCCGGAACTCCTTTGGGACAACCGCCCCGAGCGGGTCTCGGTTGGATACGACATCAACTATAAGAAGAGTGTGGACGATCTCGTTGACGCGGCCAACCGATCTTTCATGCCGGTTCTGGTCATGCAGGCTAGATCGTGGAAGGAGTTCCGCGTCTGGCAGAAACGCAACCGCAACGGCCTCGTCAACCTGACGAAGGAACTTGGGGGTGATTACAACACGTTCTTTTCGTGGTGCCAGACCTTTCCGCCCACCGCCCAGCAGACTGCGGCTGCCGCAAAGTCTGCCGCGGACACAGCTCTCCCGTCCAGTGCCGAGCTGCCGGTATCGAGACTGAGTGGTGAATACACGGCCGGCGATTATACTTTTGAAGAGTATGTTGCCGACTCCGCACGCCGTCTAGCCCGGTACGGCTGCCACCGGGCCCTCACGTTCAAGGAAGACCAGGATACCCAGGACGCCATGGCGACCTGGATTGAATATCTCAGTTTCGAGACTTTTTGTCTTGAAAAATTGGGATATGATATCCAGGGCCAGATAGACTACGTCGAGCAGCTGTGGGCAGTTAGACCCTCGGGCGAGACGCGGCAGTCGATGTTCGACCCGGCCACCATCCAGGCGCACAACGAGGAGCTCCTGCAGGCGCAGACGGCGGTGATTGAAGCGCAGACGGCAGTCAAGCAGAACGAGCAGCTGGAGATCAGATTCCCGCCGGGCACCATGATGCACAGACGCATCCCGGAGATGCGGGCCACCGGGCTCAGACGCCTCAAAGCGGCCTCAGAACAGCAGGCGCGGCTGCAGCAGCGCGACCAGGCGGCTATTGACATCCGGTCGGCCACCAAGCGGCTGCACGAGCTGCAGGCGGACCAGGCGAAGCATTTGGCGCGCATCCAGTGGGCCACGCTGCAGATCGACCTCATCGAGACGGAGATGATGGAGGCCGATCTGCGCGAGCAGGAGGAGCGCCAGATGGCGCTCCGCATGGAGGAGGATCTGAACGAGCAGATCATGGCCGAGCTCGAAATCCACACCGAGGCCCGCTGTGGGCGGAAGCGCCGGGCGGACGAGGCCGGCCTCGCTGGCCGTGAGGAGAACGAGGAGGACGAGAGTGATGTGGAGAGTGTGGAGGACGAGAGCGAGGAGGATGAGAGCGACACTGAGAGCAAGAGACGACGCAAGCGGTCCCGCACCCTCAGCCCCTAAAGCTCCCAGGAGATATACACCTCCAACCTACAGACGAGGGGCATCTGGCAGAGATTTGCCGGGAGGCGCTGGTTGGAGCTCGGCAGAAGCAGGCTGTTTACGGAGGGTTGGTGAGGCCGGGGGGCGGAGATGCCCGTTAGACCGGAGTCCCGGAGCTGAGAGCCAAACCTTCGCGGTGAGACTTGCCCGGGACGACGATGGTCGCGGGATGTCCGGTCTTGCATTGATGGCGGGCAGAGAGTGGTGATGCCCTCACTACCACAGCGTTGTGTTTTGTGCGCGTTTATTCTTAGCGGCCTTGATACCCCCTACAGCGTGAATTTATTGACTCTCTTCAGTGACCACAAGCGCCTATGAAATAGTGAATGCCACCCCTGTAGCCATTCCAGCCCAATAAAAACCCCCCAAACCCCCCCGTAGAACCTCGAGCGCCAACCAGCCAATGGGCCTGCAGCATGCTGGCGACTGATAGATAACGCACATTGGCCGATAAGGGCGGGGATTTTTAGCAGTTGATCACCACATTTTGTCAGCCTTGTGCACACGCCTTGTTTTCCGAAAATCGGCGTATTTTTTCCCTCTCGATTTTTATTTTCTTTTTGGTTTTCCTCTTCCGCAACATCAGCCCTCGTTCAGTTGTTCACACACTCTCTCTTCAACGTCGCTGCTTTTCCCGCCCGTCGCGCATCTTCTGTCGCGTGACTTTTTTATTTTCCCACAGATCTGCCGGGTGCTTTGATTTTGTCCCTTGATGCTGCAGACATCGTCGCCATATCTCCGGCTTCTCTCGCTTGTCTCACATCCGCCGAAAGAGGCAAATCGATCCAGACACGCATATTTGCCGTGCTTCCAATTGCAAACACGTCAAGGGAGGGACACCGTCTTCATAGCCTTGTATTACCCTTCCCTTTTTGTACCTCCAATCTCTCTCTCTCCTTCTCTCTGCCCTTCCCACCCCCCCACGCCTCGTCGCATTGGAACACTACCAGAAGAGGAAATGTGTCTCAGCTCGTCCAGTTCTCCGGAATAAAAAAACAGGAAAAAAAAGGAAAGAAGATATTGTCTCAATTGCCGTGTTCCGTCTTCTCAGCAAATCTTTGACACCAGCCCTTCCATCGGCTTTCTCGACATCTGGCGCCGGCGACATCAATAAACCCAACGTCTTTCTCTTCTCTTCTTTCCTGCTGCCTCCTCCTCCGTCCTCCCTTCGTATCTTGGTGTCCGTCTTCTGGTCAGTTGTATTGTCTACGCGCAGCTATTTTCCAGCCGAGACCCGCTGGCATCATTCCATCGCCGACCCGGCTGCTCTCGCGGATCTCGACCGTTTCTATTTCTCGTGTCTGTTGGATCTAAATCGCCCAATTGGCCCAAACTTGAGACCTCTTTTAGCAGCGGGCGTGGCCTCTTCCTTTTCCGTCTGTCCGCTTTGACAGTCTGTCTCTGTCTCCAAGCAATCGCTTACCCCGTCATTCCGCCTCCCTCGTGCGCGTCAGTCCTCTATATACTTAACGATTCTCCAACAAAATCCCCCCTCCAAATGGACGAGACCACAAGGCTGGTCGTCGATCTTCAATCGAAGCTTGCCGACCTAGATCGTAAAGTCAACTCGTATCGCCATGACATGACTGCAGAGTTCCGCCGATATTCGCACGACTTGTTGCGTGACCTGCCTGCTGCCGTTTCTGACAAGGTCAACCGCGCAATCGCTGCTGCCCTCGCTGAGTATCCCGACCTCGGGCCCTCGCTACAAACTGTGCCGCCCTACAATTCTCTCGTTGCTCCCAGCTCGTCCCGACTGTCGTTACCATCATCGTCGCCGTTCAGCGTCAATGCCAACTCTCTCTCCGACCCTTTCCACGTCGTCTCGGCCACCACTGCCAGCACTGACTCACCCTCGCTCACCGACGCACAGACTGCTGTTGTCACCGCTGTCACCTCGGCCCCTGCACATGCACAACAGCCTTCCGCCACCACTTCTGCTGCTGGTGCTGGTGCTGCTGCTTCGCTGACCGCAACATCTGCTCCGACCTCGGTCGTCTCGCCCTCGCCTCCTGTCACCGCTCTTTCCGACTTCTCGGGACCTCTACCGTCTGCTCCCGACCCTCCATCGCGACCGCTGTCGGCCCTTCGTCACTCGTTTACCTACGGCCCGAACCCGTGGCGGGGACACAACTCTCCCCGAATCTCTCGCGACCGTGACTCCGATCTCCAGGGCCTCTTCATGCCCAGCTATCT
Organism: Knoxdaviesia capensis; assembly: GCA_001510575.1. Lineage (NCBI taxonomy): Eukaryota > Fungi > Ascomycota > Sordariomycetes > Microascales > Gondwanamycetaceae > Knoxdaviesia > Knoxdaviesia capensis. Next base: position 3,367,321 of record LNGK01000003.1, on the reverse strand, counting down.
GCCTCTCCTCGACAGTGCTCCCGTGCGCCCCGCGGCCCTGCCTTCTCCAATGTCTCCCATGTCCCCCGTAGCGCTGCAGTCTCCCGTCCTGTCGCCTCCTGCTGCTGCGCCGTCGCCTGTCCCGACATCGCCGCTCGTCCTTCCAGCCCCGTCGGCCCCGGCTAAGGCTGCCGTCGTCGCCTCCCCGTCGCCGGTGTCTGTGCCTCCGGCATCTGCAACTGTCACTAGCTCTCCTGCGGTTGGACTGGGGCTTTCTACAGACATCACCTCCGGTTTACTAGTTACCGCCACGACAATAACCTCACCTACGGCAGCACCGCCACCCATCTCTCCGTCGACCCCCACGAAGCCGCCTGCTCCAGCCACAGACACTTCAAGCAAACGCTCTTTTTCGCCCCAGAGTCCTTCCCACTCAATCCACTCGACCCTTTCCGATGTCTCGGTTGCCAGCACAGGCAGTTTAAGTCACGGCAGCCCTACGAAGCCCCGAAAGGGTGCATTGCGGCGTCGCATCCCCCATCAGCCGAAAGTGTCGACAAAACCCCGGCGCAACGTGCGGTTTTTGTTTTCAGGCATCGAAGTGCTGCCTACCGCACATCCCTTGTCGGAAGACATCCCTGACCAGCATGAAACGGTCATATCGGTCGCTACCAAGGAATTCATCGATCTCGGTGACCCGTCGGTGCATATTCCTCGCCGGATGGATCCCTTGCTTCAGTATCACGACCTCGATCTCGACAGTGACGAAGAGGACCTGGACGACGACCGTGATTTCAGCCATTTCCAGGCACCCTCTGTTCCGGCCGTCACTACTACCGCCGCCGCCGTAGCCACCACTATCACTGCCTCCGCTGATAGTCTCACTCCCCCCATCTTATACAGCAACAACTCAGTTTCCATTCCAGACACGGCCCTCGATCAAATCTTCAGCGAACACGCCATAGCCACATCATCTGTGGCTGATGATTCAGATTTTGCTGATGCTGCTGCCTTAACGTCTGAAGATGACTCACTATCCAACGCCGATGACCTGCTGGGGTCAGGAGAGGAAGAGAATGACAATTCAAAGGCTCGCCCCAAAAAGGTGTCCTCTTCGCAGGCCCTCCGCGCCCTGTCCAAGGTTCCTCTGGATATCGATACTGTGTGGACCGCTATTGAACAAGACGGATCCATCGCTGCCTCCTCTCCATCTTCGACTACATCGTCTGTTCACCGTGGTGCCTCGCAAGACGATCTTCCTTCCGCTTCCAGCACCTCCGCGACGTCTCCACAGAAGCCAACAGCCGCCGCAGCCTTGACGCTTGTTTCGCCCACCACCGACGGTGTCTCGAACAAGTTAAATAAGTCTGCTGATCCATCCACCGGGTCTCCCACATCGGCTACTACAAACACGTCGCACAACCTCGCTTCCACACCTGCAACCCCAACTCCACATTCTGCATCGTTGCACAGCAAATCGGCACTGTCTTCGGAACCGGCCTCTATCCCCGCTTCGTCCTCCTCTGCAGGTCCCGTTGCCAGCAGAAGTCCGCGTGACTCCCCAACAAAGACAAACTTTCTCAACGACAACAAGGACGACTCGGAATCTTCTGCCGACGAGTTCCTCTCCATGGCCAAATCAAAGTCGTTTCAAAACAAGAAACCCATTCGTTCTATTGGACCCAGATCGCCTGCTGTTTCTGCACCGTCTTCTCCCGACATTGTCAGTGCCGTTCCGGCACCTTCTGCCGCCCCCGTTGCATCCCCAGTCGAAGAGGAGCGCGTCACTGCTGCCTCAGAGAAGGTTGATGCTATAGACGACGACAGTGATGACGTGGACGATATCGACGACGACGGAGACGACGGCGACAACCTAGACATGTTTGACTTTGAGGACGGCCCCGATATCGCGAAGCGCGAGAAGAAGGCCGAGAAGAAACCGTCTAAGCCCAAGTCTCGTGTGCACCGGATCAAGAATGAGGAGGATGACGGTTCGGACACGGCACGTGAGGATGCAAGCCCACGGGCAGCAATCTCGGTGAGGCGTCCGGCATCAATCACCAGTGACGGGGGGTTCCGGTCGCACTCGATGCACGAGGCGATCCCGATCCCTGAGCGCGTGGAAGCCACGCTGGACGACGACGAGGAGACGGCCGTGCATGCGTCGGTGCCTGTGGGCACGGGCGGGGCGTCCTTCTTCGGGTCCCTCGGCGGCGCCGCAGCAGGCGGGACAGCGCGGCCGAGCGCCAGCATCCTGGCGTCCAGCCTCGCGAACGCGCGGTTCAACTACGGCACGGTGGGGTCGTACAAGGGGCGGCCGCTGAACATGCCCGTGCTGCGCAACCCGGACATCCAGGCGCAGGTGCTGGAGATGGGCGACGTGTCGTCGTACGTCGGCAGCCTGGACCCGCGCAACAACGGCGGCATGTACGACGGCTCGGTCGGGAGCTTCCGGCCGCTGTCGCCGGTGCCGGCACCCGACGGGGACTGGTCGGCGTTCACGCCACGCAGTCTGACGGAGCGGATGATGATGGATGAGGCGATGGAGGCGCGGCACAAGCAGCAGCACTGATGAACCGCTCCTGATTTATTCCTTGATTTGTTTCAATTTCCTGGTCTTTTGGTGCAAGATCTTGCTATCTTGGGTTAATATTTCTATTTCACATCTAATATTTTCAACAGCTTCTTTCTACTGGGAGTTTTTCTGGGCATTGGATCTGGTTTTCCTTTTTCCTTTTGGTTTTTTTTTTCTTCGGTTTTTTTTTCTCGCTGTTGGTTCTGGTCATTGCTTCTGGTTTTCACACATCTCCTAACCTTATACTTTGCGAATCGTCTTGTCTTTCTGCTTTCTGGTTTTTTTCTTCTGGTTATACTTGGAGCATCTACGGTCTGTACCCCATTCTGTGTTATCTTCTTGCTTGTTTGCAGGATGTGTCCTCTTGGTGTGGGAGGTTGGTGGGTTGGCATTTTATCTTTTTTCTCCAGGCAGTTTTTTCCTCAGGGATACACTGGGAAATACCTGTCTAGTTATACCGTTTTTTGAATAATGAGCCTCGGGGCTATCTCTATATCTCACCTCGCCTTGTGTCGTGAATGATGTCTTGACTTTCGGGTTCCTTTTGTCACATTCACGTATTCTTGTGTGTAGGCTATGAGGACAAATGTGCTGCAACCGGTAAATATTAGGGTTATGTAGGGTTCGGCTCCAATCCAGAACCTGGGCAGTCTAAAAAAATCGAGACGTCTGAATTGGTGTGGCATGATAATTTCGCCGGCCTTTTATTTCGCTCTCTCTTCGTGCTTGCAAGCTTGTGAACGTCGTTTCTCTCTCGACCCCTTCAAAGATTTTCCACGATAGTCCGTCCCATTCGATTCATCCTCCCCCGCCTTTCCACAGCTTTCCACGCTCGCGTACTTTTTTTGTTCTCTCGTCCTTTCCATCGAGTTTGCTTTTGCTCTCTCCGCTTCGGCCCGCATCTTCGAATTTCCTCCCGCTTTCAGTCCGCGCCGCGCGCAAGCAGAGTCTGTCGAGAGCCCAGCATGGCCGGCTTCAACATGGAAGTGTTCAAGGTGAGTCGCAGGAGCGAAACGCCCCCAGCTGCGCCCCCTCACGGCGCGTGGGGCCACCGCGTTCGCCGAGGGCTGGCACGGCGATCGAGGCGAAATTCCCCCGTGGCCCGCAGTGCAGCTAACAGGATCGGCGGCGGCGACTCGTGCAGTTCGGCGTGTACGTCATGTTCCCGATCGGCATCATGTACTACTTCGGCACGAACCTGGACGAGCGCTTCGCGGTGCCGAACTTCTGGCCCAAGCCGGAGAACTCGCACAAGTTCCCGCGCACGCGCGAGGAGATCACCGAGGAGTACGAGCGCATCGTGCTGCGCCAGCGCTTGCTGAAGGAGCGCAGGGATGCGGCGGCCGCGGCTTCGGCGGCCGCTTCCTCGAGCAGTGCGGATAACTCGTCGCAGTAGGTCGCTCACCGGGCTTGCGTATGCGGTGACGGGGCTGAGGTCTTGATGGCCTGGTCCGGATACATCACCCGCCTGATCGGCACGCGACACTTTGGACAGTCCGAACCGATAAACCGCTCCGCGCATCCGTGTGGTGCTGTACATCACTCTGTTTTCTATTACGGCTCCCGCCCTTCTCGACACGCCTCTTCGATTCGGAACGGGGGGAAATAACAATAATGTAAAATATACTGGGGAGGGCTCTCTTACTCTGTTTTTGGGGGGATATGGCGTTCTGGCTTTGGACGTTTCGTCTCGTATGGGATTTTCCCCGTGCCGTATAAGATATATATCTCCGGTCTGTAAATCTACTTGTTCAAACATATGAACTCCAATTTGTACACTGTGATCTTATCTTGTACTAGATATTCCCATCTTCCGTGTCAGGTCAAGTCGTATATATATACAGATGCCCCGCCAAATCACTGTCCAATCTAGTATCTACACATAATATTACATGAGGGTACTCCAGAAGTGAGTCGGAACCTCCCCTCAGCTATCGCTGTTGCCCTCAATGCGCGCCCACACATCCTCCGACAGGTTCCCGCGCACGGCATTAGTATACGTCGCCGAGACCTCCGAGAAATCCTGCAGCGCCACCAGCAGGTCCGCCAGATCGCGCGCCGCCACGCCGTCGTCCAGCGACGACTGCATCTCGGCCTTGGGCTTCCAGATCACCTCGGCGCTGACCTGCCGCAGCCCGGGCAGCTCGCTCGCAAACTCGCGTGCAATCCGCACTGTATCCGTCGGCGCGGTCCACACCACCGCCGTCAGCGAGCCCCGTTCGCCCGCCGCGTCGGCGCTGTCTTGAGACGGGGTCTGCGGGGCAGCGGCGGTGTCGTCGCCGCCGCCGCCGCCGCCGCCGCCGGCCTCGTCGTCGTCCTCATCGGCCACGATCTCGACATCGAGCGCATCGAGCGAAATCGCGCAGTTCACGATGTCGTCTTCGTCGTGCACGGGGACACTGGCGGCACCGGCCGGCGCAGCCCCGGGGAACACGGACTGCTCAGCGGGGGCGGTCTCGAAGACGAGCCGGCCGAGCTGCTCGAAGAAGAACAGCGACGAGCCGGACTTGCCGTTGTGCTTCTTGACCAGGTGCTTCAGTGCCTGCAGCGTGCGGCCCTTGCTGTCGGTCTCGGCCTCGATCACCACCGCCACGTTGCCCGGCATGATGGCTTCCAGCGTCAGGCTCTCCAGCTGCGCGCCCGTGGACGAGCGGCCCTGGCCGCGGGCGATGGCAGCCTCGATGAACGACTTGGGCGCGCCGGCTGAAGTCGGGATGGATGGTTAGGCACGTGGTTCCGCGGCATGGGGGGGGGATGGCAACGTACACTTCTTCGCGGCCAGTATCAGGGCAGCCAGGTTGTTGTTGGTCGCAGGGTCTGGGCCATGCACTTCGCCACGAACAGAACAATGTTAGCCATACCCAAAGCTGCAGGCAAAACAAGCAGTCAGAATCCAAGGTTTCTCACGTTTCGACGAGAACGCCATCATCTTCGACAGATGGCCGCGCACCGCCGTCTTCTTGCGGTCGGCCGCACCCTTCTCATGGCGAATCTTGGACCACCGGTTATGGCCGGATGCCAGCGGGCTGCACGTCGAGAACCCGCGCAACAAGGCCATGACGGGGTTCTGGGCCGGCCGCACTGGCCGGAGGGCCCAGCACGTCCTTGATATCGGGGCCATTGTTAGGGTGCGTTTGTTCCGTCACACTCGCCCTAGCCGGCGCAGGTGTTTGTGAGGCTTTTCTGTAGGCAATCTTGAGTGGCAGAAGTCCACGGCACCTTTCCAAGATTACATGTAAACGTTGTAAGGATCCAATCCAATTAGACCCTATGATATGTACTTGATCCAGGGGATGAAAACTTGGGAGAAACGTACGATGGAATCAAAATGCCTGTCAAGGATCTCCAAAATTAGGGTGAAAAACTCTGAAGCGTCTAGGGTTCCTTAGGGTTCATCGGTTTGGTCGCGCTTGCTGAAACACCACTTAACGCGCGTGTATCAACGTCGCAACAATCCAAACAACATCGCTTCGATCACACATGGCATGTCGATTCTGACCCTGTTCAACTCTCTGCTTTGATCGCCGCCATTGGTGATCTGCGGTGATTTGGCAGGGATTATTTCCTCTACAATCTCTCACCTGTCTTTTGTTCATACCACTCACTCCCTTCTTGTTCAAAAATCCATCAATGCATGCTGCAAACATGATATCGTCTCGGCAATTCCAGTGTGAGTGTGCACCTCAAATATTCGCTTAACACCGGCCAACTTGCTAACATGCCCCAGCCTCTCCGTTCCGGGCGACGAGCCCCAACGGGCTCTTCTTCGCCGTGCTGCTCTCGTCGAAAATCCTTGTGCGGTCCACAAAGACGCTCCAACTCGTCAACGAGATCATCCTCCCCAGCGGCGACTCGGGAGAAACCAGCGCAACATCCATCGCATGGTCGGCATCGTCTACCCGGCTGCTTATCGTCTCTGCGGGGCAGGTGCACGTGTTCTCCGCGCTGGACAACACCTTCCACTCGACCGTCAAGGACGTCGTGGCGCCGCCGCTGCGCATCGTGCACGCGCGGTTCGGCGAGCACGAGGCGCAGGCGTGTCTGTTCGCGTCGTTCGGCGCAAAGCTGATCGTGTGCAACCTGCTCGACTCGACCGTGGTGGAGATCCTGAACCCGAAGCTCTACACCGCCGCTGCCGCGGCTCGCGGTCTGGTGCTCCGGCCGCAGTCGAACACGTTCACGCTACTGACCCGGGTGTCCGGGCGCGATGTAGTCAGCCTGCATGCCCCCGGCACTCTGGCGGTGCAGCGGGCGTGGAGTCCGGACACCGTTGATGCGCAGGGCATCCTGTGGGCGGCATCGGGGAAGTGGCTGGTGGTGTGGGAGTCGGCGAGCCAGGGGAACAAGGCCCTGTTCTACTCGCCCGACGGCAACCTGTTCCGCGTGTGGACGGGCCCGCGGGACATCCCGGCGGCGCTGAAGCACTACCAGCTGGCCGCCGGGATTGCGTCGTTCCGCGCCAGTCCCGACGGGCTCCGGCTGGCGGTGGCCGACCACGCGCGGTCGGTCGGCGTCCTCGATGCGATCTCCGGGGCTGAGCGCATGCGGCTGGTGCACCCAGTGTCGGTGCACCCAGAGGACACGCTGCAGGTGTGGCAGGAAAAGTCGCAGGTGTCGTACAGCGAGTGGCTGCAGGATGCGTTTGTACGGGCTTCGCAGGTCGTTAATCCCCCGGAATCCCGCGAAGGTGGCACCACGCACGCCGCGGCCGGCTTGACGCCGTCCAAAGCCCCGACGGCCGTTTTCGACTGCGCATCCGTGCTCCTTGCGTCCACAGTGGAGGCGTTCCCCACGACCGTGTGGATCTGGGACTGCGGTGCCGGGGAGTTGCGCGCGGTGCTCATCTTCCACGGCACAGTCGCCAACCTGGCCTGGCACCCGCGCATCCCCGAGCTCCTCCTGATCACAACCGTCGCGGACGACTCCGGCGCGCGTGCCCCAGAGCCCAAGGACGCCGGCGTGCCGCACCACTCCACCAGCGTGTTCACGTGGGACCCGCTGTCCGCCGGGCCGACGCCGCTCGACACGCACCCCGCCACATCGGCTGCGGCGGCGGCGTCCAAACGCCCGTCAGCAGCGCGGCTGGACGCCGCCTGGCTCGACTGGGACCGGGATCAGCCGGGCGTGGTGCTGCTGAGCAGCGACTCGACGGCGTGGATGGTGTGTGCGCCGACGGGCGCAGCATCGGCCGGCCACGTGGTGGATCCGTGGTCAGGGGCTGGCGGCGCGCGGGACAGTGTGCGCAGGGCAGCTGAAGACCTCAGTGTGATTCTGTCGCGAGAGGCGGAGCTGGAGGAGGGGGACGGGGTGCGGGTGGACGATACGTTCTCGTTCAGGGCCGCCTGAAGAGTGCGGGCAGAGCTTCTGTTGCCTTCGGCTCTTGTCCTGGGTGGGATAGTGTTGTGTATCTCGGTCGTCGGCATACATGACTGACAGGGTGTGTGCCTAAGTGGTCCAACTGAACGATCCTCGCACACCCTTCTCCTTTCTTGCTTGTTATCTCCGCCTCTCTCTCTCTCTCTCTCTCTCTTCAGCCCGCACTCTCTCCTCCATTTAGGAAACCAGTTCATGGCCGACCGGCTGTGGCCAGCAGCACGTACGGAGACTCCCCCGGTCCGTTCGCCTGTCGTCACTGTCACCTTTCCCCCCACTTTCAGAGCCAACATGCGGTGTCCAGCAAATCCCCGGTCAACTAGTGATAGTGCCTCGTGCTCTTGTCTTGGTATTGTCGTCGTTTTCTCCGGGTCTGCTGGGGGGGGGCTACGGAGCGAGTGGGTAGATCGGCGACCTGTTTTCCAGGGCTGGACACGACGCTTGCTCTTCGCACCATCGGATGTGTGCAACGTTCAGCTCGTTCCCGCCCTGTATCCGGTTTTTTTTCCTTTTTTTTGCTCGTTGTCTTGGGGTGTGCTACGTCGCCTGGCGGTTTAGCGGTTTATTATCTCATCGGCCCGCATCAGTCACGATCTGTGTGCTGTAAACCGAGTGGTTGGAAGCCTGACTCTTCCAGCACTCTATGAGAGACAATGGACAGAGTATCGTCGGTAACGGACCCCAAATGGCGGTCTCGGTCAAATTGAGCAAGTCGATCGTCGTCCTCTTTTTCTTTTTCCTCTCGGCAACATAGTGTCTGCCGCCGCTCAGACATACCATCCGCTGCAGACAACTTCGAGCAACGAGCTCAGGACTATCGATATTGATTCACTTATCAGACGATGCAGTTTGCATGCGGTTGCCTATCGGCCTGTATTCTTACGTACCCACGGTTCTCTAAGCGGCAGAGTTTCCCTCCCCCATCTTTTTCCCCATCCATGATTCACGGATGTGATTCACATTTTAGTGGGCAAAACCCCCCTCCAGGCTGTGTGGACAATGATCGGCCAGTCACACAACCCTTTTTGCTCGTTTCTGCAGTTGGCCTATAGCCAGAAGTCCGGGCCAATAGCAGCGGGCCGTATCAACGGACGCGAGCAGATAGTTATCACAATGGATGTTCAGCCCGTGTTCTCTTTTATCTTTTCATGTGCATGTGTGTGTCTCCGTGCATAAGAGTCCAACCCAAGTTGAGCTGGTCGCTTCTCGATAACGAGCGTTTCGAACGAGGGCTAGAATCCCGGGGGGGTGTGTCATGGTGTTTTTATTCCATTGGACTTTTGTTTCTCTTGCTCCCTCGGTCTAGAACGTTGCACCTACTTCCCTGAACAAGTCCCATCGACTGGAACGCCGTACTCCAAAGCACATCGACGACGCCATGAAGGTTCCCTCACGTTCGACCAGGCTCGTGGATCCGGGGTTCGTGCTATGGGTCACTGCCACCGGCTCCCCATGAAGCAGGCCCACGCCCGGGTTTCCTTGCGCCTTGTCGTACGGCGTTGCCGTTGTTCCGGACATACGAGAGCAGCAGGCGTCCTCTGAGCATCTGCCGCCGAATCACACCGCGAGAGCTGGTGGTCCGAGACGGGCCGTATTTCCAGGACCCATCTGCTGAGGTCCAAAGACTTGGAGCAGAACAACGCATGCGTGACGATGACCTGGACTAGTCGAATTCTGGGTGCGCAGATGGAACATGCCTCTGCCCCCATAGATGATATATATATATATATATGATATATGTACATGGTCCTAGGCTGGTAGGTACATGCACGGGGTGCATCAACACATGCTATATGCACTCCAGCTTGAATAGGCCACACGCAGAAGTCGCCCAGGCAGGTGTGTATATAGCCTACCGATGTGTATGTACTTTCCACATGTATACTTCCTTTTTCTGCTTTCTATTGCCCTATCACCAGCAGGTTTCTAGGTTTCCTTCCTGTTGGGGCTAGTCGATGATCCAACTTCCTCCAGACTTTCCTTATGCTTGGATGGTGAGAGAGATACTGCGTGTGTGTGTGATGGGGTGAGGCGAGTGAGGAAATAAGAGAACCAATATTGGAACCGAAAAGAACAAGGATGCAATGGGGGAGCAGGAATCAAGATAGTAAGTCTTCCTATCCCTCCGACTCGGTCTAGAACTATAAATTCACGAGGATCTCCTCTTCTTTTTCTCCTTCTTCACTTACTGTTTCTCCTTCTTATCTTCATGTCTTCATCCACTCAGAGTCTTTCTACTCGCATATCCCTCGTCTCATCTTTCTCTTCAGTCCATTCCTATCTTGTAGTGTCAGCTAGTGACTTATAGCAAACACTCCCGTCAAAACACCCCTTATCGATACGGAATCAAACACCTCTATCTGTAAGTTGCTACTGAACTCCTTTGTTGGATTCCTTTTAGTGAAACGAAATATATACTGCTTTGTTTTGGGTGGTTTCTCTCTATGTTCTTGTTACTACCAGCAACACGTAACTCGGAGTCAGATATCATGATTCATACAACACACATACACACACATATATATATATATATATATATATATCTCCCTTACACACACACACACACACACATGCAAGCAAACACACACCTGGGCCCTCTTTTTCCCCAGCTTTCGGAGTTTAGACACAAACAACCCTCTTTCTCACAAGTCTGTGTAATGCAGAAACCCTCAGTTCTCCCATCCACACGCCCGGCTGTCCAAAGTTTGATTTCTCGCACACACTCAACTCACACTCGTTATTTTTTCTCTTCTTTAGTTTCCAGCAGATACTTTCTCCGCTGCCATGTCTTTCAAGATGTCCGAAGATGAAATCTACTACGACCCCAAGACCGGCGAGCCCTTCTTCGTCGTCATGCAGGAGGTCGAGGCTGGCAACCGAACCGGGGTGTATTTTATCCCCGTTGCCAATGTAAGTGACGGCAGGGTTGGCATGCATGGCCTCCCACTCTTTGGGGGTTTTTTGCTTTCCCGCTGCCGTTCGCGGGGCTTGAACTAGTTTATTTTCAGCTGAACCACCGTGTCACGGACAAGATCTTCAGCCCGTGCAGCTCACACACACCTCCTTCCAGAGGGGGGTAGTAGAGCTTGCTGGATCTTGGTGTCACTGCACGGGCATTTCCCCTCTGTTCCCCTGGGCAAATTCTCAGAAGACCCGAGTACCCGGAATACACTCAGTGGCTCACAATAACTGACACAAAGCCTCTTGGTCTTTTCTTTTTTTCTTTGTATACAGCTGCCGTTTGGCACCTCCTGGCAGGATCTGAAGGACTTCCTGCGCCCAACGTGTGTTATCGACCGCGTTGAGGTGTTCAACACCACCCATAGCACTGCCGGCTGGGTGATGATCAAGGGCTACAGCAACTTCGTGACTGCCTGGCGTACGTACTCTTCCCTCCAGACACTTACACACATATATACGCAAACATTCAGGGAGCCGCTGCTAACCTCCCCCCCCC
>LNGK01000003.1:3327964-3355908 GCA_001510575.1 Knoxdaviesia capensis | reverse complement strand
CCCCCCCCCCCAAACAGAGCGCCTCAACGGCGGACTCTTCCAGGGCCGTCCCTTGATGGCCGACAGCCGCAACATGTCCGAGAGCATCCAGATCTCATTCAAGGTCCGGCCTGAGTAGGCTTGCGCGTGTGTCTAGGGGGGAGCCTCTTCTTTTTTTCTTTCTCCCCATCCTCCCCATCCTGGGGCCGGAAACTGCTGTGTCCTCCATGACAGCCCATGCAGCTATTTCTCGGCCGTTCTCTGCTGCTAGTTCCGCGTGACGGAAGAAACAACAATAAAAAAACACGGTTGTTTGGTTTATGCTTTCTCTTGATTTCTTTTGTCCGGCGTCTTTGATATAACTCAGGTGAATTCGGGGGTTGGAGGTCAAGCCACGGGTGGGCAGAGCTCTCACAAAAAAAGAAAGAAAAAAACGAAGCTCAAAGAATGAGCGGAAAAGTCACAGATGGGCGGGATATCTTCTTTACAGATGCAAAAGGGATGCAGACTGATTTCAAATTGTCTCTCCAAGAGGGCGTTGTCAAAGAGTGTTGGTGCTTTTGTCTGGGCGGCTGTCACTCTCTCTTTCTTTTTTCTTTACTAGCACTACCTCGCTCTCCAAATATATTGTTGTTTCTTCTGCCTTCTCCCTTGCGGTTGTACCCGTATAAGCCGTCCTATGCCAATGGCAAGCAGCGGATATCGCCGTTGGGCCAGCCCGTCCGTTGCCGTGGAGTTCCGGAGTTAGCTGCCAAGAGCCAGCGCAACGACGACCTACATGATGCATCCCCCCCCCAATACTTCAGGTTCTTTTCTTATATATTGCTCGCCCCGTTATCACACAGTCTGTCGGCACATGTCAGACGCGGTATATCGCGGCAGATGCAACTCTGCATAACCCGGTTTTTTCCCAGTCCCCCTCAACCCTTCGTCCTCCCCCGGCCGTGAGCCAATCACGCCAACCGCCACAGCCCTGCCCACCGATCCTTTTTTTTTTGGCTCAAGAGTAAGAAGTACTGGCTTGTGGTAGCGGCCGTGGGGAGGTGTAGGTGGGGAGGGGACACGCTTAGATGCTGAGGGACAGACAACGGGCGTGGGTGTGTGTGAGACGGATCTCGGCATATGGGGACCGCAAAAACACGGGCAAGAGACTTGATGTTGCAAGTTCTATTGTAGTGTGTGTGAATGTGCGTGCTGCATGTTAATGTTAGTCCAATGTATCTTCTCTGCACTGGCTTTACTCTGGATGAACCCTCAAGCTTTTTTAAAAAAAAAATATTTTCATTTCGTTGCCTTTCCACGCACCAAATATTACTTTAGGTGAAGGCCACCTTGACAGCATAAAACGAAGACACAAAAGAAAACCAAAAAGAAAATCACCTCATATCGTCTCAATTGAGTAAGGAATTCGTTATGCAATGCAAGTTTCAAAGCCGGCGACGTGCCTCAAAAGAGGAGTAAAAATGACAAAAAAAATGAAAAACCCACCGAATATGCCAGCAGTCCTCCCTCCCCTCTAATCAATATGCAGTACTATACAAAACCCGACATGATCTCGACGTGTGTGCTTGCAATATAGGCGATTTTTGCCCAGGATCAGGAAGCAGCCTTAAGCGGTTGACTCACCTGGCCTCACCCGGTGATTTATATATCCTCTATCTAGTGTCTTCTTTAGAAAAAGGTTTATATATGTGCTACACAGGCATTCATCGGCGACCAGGATGGCCCATCTGCCACGATCAAGATGAATACACCAGCAGATCTCGGTATGAGCACTTAGCAGTCAGCACTGCTCAACAAAAGGAACGGCAGGGGGTGAGAGGAGAATATAATAGAACGGGATTTTGAAGAAAGAGGTTAGCTTGTATGCACAAGCACACTTCCATCACACGTCGGTGGGGGACAGGACCAAAAGAAGACTGTTAGACGAAGGGTCTAGACCCGGGTGAGAGAGACATTGAATAGGCTTGGGACTAACGAATAGCTGAAAAGTGCGGGCCCTTTGTGCCTTCTGCCGGTCTTTCACCTGCCGTCCACCTCGCTCATATACGCCCATGGCTTCGCGGCAGGGAGTGGACTGCTCTTTCGTGTCCTGCTGCATGGCCCTTTGCCGTGTTGGCCTGCAGGGAGCGGGAAGAGGCGGGGTGTAGAGACGCGCAGGACGACCCAACCGCCGTCCAGAGAGAGAGAGAGAGAGAGAGAGAGAGAGAGAGAGAGAGGAATTGCGCAAAAACGATCAAGACGGCAAATATGACAGAATCCTCCCGTGGTCACTCTCCGGGGTCCAGATCCTCCGTCTCCTTCACTTGCTGTGCTGTCCGCCTCGCTTCCCCCGTGTGCCCGCATTAGTCCGTGTTGTCGACCGCCAATAAGAACGTTGTCCCGTTCAAAAGTTCTTCTGGGTCTCGCCGACAACGAGCAAGAAACGAAAAAGAGGGAACAAGCCATCCTCCTTTGCCCTGTTTTGCTGTCAAGTGTTGGAGCCGCTTTTACCCAGGCAAGCCCAGCACGCCCCATATACTACTATATCATGCTGGCCAGTCCATGATAGATGCGTGCAGATGCATATGATACTGGCGCCCTGCTCAACAATCACGTCGGCTGCCAGCCACACGGCCAGATTGCAGGCCACAGCTATGCCTGGAGTGGAGTCGTCGGGGAGTTACACAGCATGGACGGCCGGCTGTGAGTGGAGGGGAATACGTGCCGTGTTGGGGCTGTTCGCTCTTTTGGTCTCCGGTTCTGGTCCTTTTTCTTAACAAATGAAATCAAAAGAACAGTGCCAATCACCAGCAGATCCTTTTCCTCCGCCCGATCCAGAAACCGCGCACAGATACGAGCACAGTACGTGATAGTTGTTGGGACTCCTGCCAGTCTAATGCAGCAAAGCATCCAGCTCTGCTTGTTCAACGCTCTCCAACCGAGGAGGATGCTCGCTTAATCCTCCCACCCTCGTCGTTGGTCTTATCTCATGAATAAATAAATAGGAACGTTGGAAATAATCCCTCGACGGTGGGAGGTGGAGCGTGAGGGCCTCGACGCCCGTTGATCTGCATATCCCCCACATATGTCAAGAGTGTGTCTGGGTGTCTGAGAGGATGTGTCTGTTCCACTGTTTCCGTCAGTCGAGGCCTAGAGGGCAATAAGCATCCCACGGTTGATGTCGGTGTCTCTCTCACTCTCTCCTTGTCTCTGTCTCTGGAAGTGTGAGTCTAAGATAAGCAACAGGAGTATCATCTCATACCTGCATATACACCCTTACCATGCATCCAGTCCAGTCCAGACACACGCAGCCAAGAACTCTCATGCTCCTCTCCGTCCGTCTCTCTCTCTCCCACTCTTCTCTGTCCTTTGCCTCTCTCTCTCCAGTAGCCAGCCAAACAGCACATATAAAACGCTACCCACCCACACCACCCTTGACCAAACAGCGGCTCCATACACATGCATCGGATACACTCGCTTGAAACGGACAACACGCACTCGCAAAGATCGGATGTGGGTGGATCCCGTCTGCGTCAGCCTTTGTTTTCTTTTTCTTTTTCTCTCCTAGCACACTCCCTCCCACCCACACACATCCCTCCTCTGCTCCAGCACGTCCTGTCCTATTCCGCTTCGAGCTGGTGGACGTATGTGTGTGTGTGTGTGTCCCCTCCGGCCTGCCTCGTATTTCCTCGATAGACGTCCTTGCATGTGTGTCTGGACTCCCATCGATGAGAAAATGCCCGCCGGTATCTCTCCTCACGGAACCGGTATATCTCGTCACGGAGCGGAACCTGACCCCCCTTTCTTCAGCCGTTGTTGAGAGGTCTCGGATGCTCCCATTTCTGGTAGAACCGCCTGCCCGGCCCGACCAAGCGCATCACTCCCCTTCCTCCGCTTCGTCGCCCCCATACCATCAGTCCACGCACACTACCTATCTAATACTATTGTGGTCGTTATCACTTATTTCCGGGGCGTGCGAGTGCTGTTGCCCCTTTCACAGCCACGTACTAGTCCAATATCAAACAGAAAGTCTGGTACCCCAGTCCCAGCGCCCAGAATCCACAGCCGGCGCGGGATGGCTCGTTTATTGGAGTTCGTTATCACACCTCTCCACTTGATAGAAACAAAAAACAAGGAAAACGAGGCAAAAAAAGAAACAATATTTCGCTCGGTCCGTAGTAGTCATGGTCCCCCTCCCGTCGTACTGTGGCTTGTTTCTGTCACATTATCCGTCTCTTATCTCCGTGCACACACCATATATAGCCTGCATATCCGACTTTACCGTACATGAAAGACGACGAGATCGCCACGTAAGTCCGGGGGTTGACGAGAAGATGAAAATAAACAGAAAGGGCTGATGAATACATCAACGGACGAAAAAAACAAAGAAAGAAGAAGAACATTATACCCTGGAAGACAGTGCAAAACCCCCCCTCCCCCCGCGCCAACTCCCCATCCAATGTCACATCAGCAATAACACGCAATCAGCCCATCAAGCAAAAGGAGTGCACTGCCCGGGAGAAGCCGGGAGAAGCGCGGGCTTAGCCGTTATCCGCCAGCCCCACGACTCTTAATCACGATTGACTTGCCCCTAAGCGCACTAAACCAACCAGGATTGCGGCTCCTCGACCCTGGCCAGCCGCGCCTGTTTTGCCCCAACTTGAATTACGCCGAGATTTCCCTGGGTTGGCACTTCGTTGATATCGTTGCTTTCTTGGCCCTGTCTCTTCCTGTCACCTCCCGTCTGCTCCAGCCTCTCCAATTCCACACGACTCTGGGCCAACAACTCCAAAGTTAACACAACCTCTTCGGGACACCCCAAACCCCCCCCCTCGATCCCCTCAGCTCTGGCCCGTCTCTACTAGGGGGGACGACGGGGGGGGAGACAAAGAAAAGACCCCGGAACGGCCAGGATGGGCTGAAGAAAGCCAGGTTAGACCCGAAAACCCCCCCAACCACACACACCACCTCTCTTCCCGCCCGTCCGTGAGGGCCCAGACCTTCTGCACGTTCGGCGGAATCCCATTTCGCCGTGGGCAAAAAGAACAGAAAAATGTGATAAGCCAGACAAACTCTCCCTCCCTGCTCTCCAAGAAGCTATCTCCGGTCGGTTCTCGCTTCCTTTGCCCATCCAATCCGCGTCGCTGCCTTGACCGAACCGTAGACGGAGTTCGCAGCCCCCATCGAGTTCCTGTCACTTCTCACATTTTTCGTTCTCGAGCTGGTTAGCCAAAAAACGACAGAAGAGAGAGCCAAGGACGCAGAAGAGGGCGAATGGAAAACGCGGTAGGGTCGCATCTGGCCAGCACTGTCCACCACTCGCTTCTTCCAGCCGAACACCCAAAAGAGCGGTGAACGGAGACCCTCCGAAATCCCTTGTACCGGGTAGCGACGACAAGACATTGAATGATATAGGGCAGTTGTATTGTTCTTTGCAAATCCTACACACCCTGGGAACACTCCGCCCAGCTGATATTGCACATGCTTTTCTGAAAGTGTGCAAGTGCATTATATCGTGTTGAGTGTGTATATCTAGCCCTAAGGGCTAACCCTAACCCTAATTCATCATCGCCTCGCGACCTTTACTTCCCCCCGCCAAAATCCATCTTCAACGCAATCGTCGGCCGCTCCGCCGTCCCATCGTCCATCTTCTCCGGCTTCTCCTGCGCCGTGCGCGCCCACCGCACCACCTCCTCCATCACCGTCTTCTGCTTCGGCTGCAACGCCCCAATCACCTGCCGGAAGGCCTCCGGGTTGCCGGCCGCCAGCTCGAGCAGCCGCGCGTTGGTCTCCGTGTACACCGCCGCCACCGCCGGCGCAAGCTGCGCCGACGGCTTGGCTTTCTCGGCGTCGCTGTCTTCGTCGTCTTCGTCACTGTCGGAGTCGGCGTTGGGTCCGGCGGCGACAGCCACGGTGGCCGCCCGCGCAAGCAGCGCGGGGACGACAACGGCCATGACGAGGGGTGCACGCTCGCGGGGGAGCGTGCCGGCAAAAGCGACAAGGGTCTGTGCCATCACCGGGCGCACGTTCTCGGGGTCGATGCTGGAAGTATCGGCAATGAATGCAATCATCCGCGGGATCAGGAACCGCGCCATGCTGTGGTCGGCCGGCGTGGGAGACGCCTGCAGTACCAGCGAGCGGATGCAGTTGGCCGCAATCTTGACAGTCTGTAGAGGTGTACACAGGCGGTTAGTACAGAGTCACATAGAGCAGGCGGAGTTGTAGCAAAAGAACATACCATGCGATCCGTAAGACAATCAAGCACCTCCTCCAAATACCGCGCCACCAGCGGATCCGTAGCCGGAAGCATATTGCGCCCACCGGTGAAGAGGATCGTGCTCGCCAGCAGACAGTTCTTCACACACGCCAGCGAACTCGGCTCCTCCCGCCGCTGCGCCCGCACGTAGATCGACAGGAACCGCCGCAAACACGCCTGCATCTGCTGCTGTTCGCGCACCG
The DNA here is from genome assembly GCA_001510575.1 of Knoxdaviesia capensis. NCBI lineage: Eukaryota > Fungi > Ascomycota > Sordariomycetes > Microascales > Gondwanamycetaceae > Knoxdaviesia > Knoxdaviesia capensis. The sequence goes on along the minus strand of LNGK01000003.1, from coordinate 3,349,488 downwards.
CCGACCCACCGCCCGCAGTCCCGGACCACGACCCGGTCATCTCCGCCACGAACCGCTTGAACGTCGGCAGCACTTGTGGCACCACGACCTCCTGGCACACGGGGGTCGCGAGGATCGTCGCGAAGATGTGCACTATGCACGCGTGCAGATCCGTCCGGATGATCGCGGGGAACACGCCGGCCGTGTCGACTAGCGCGTTGAGGGCCGTGCGGACGAGGAGGACCGCCTCTTCCGTCATGGCGTGCCGCACAGGCTGGTTGGGGTCGCCTGCAAGGTTCGGCAGCAGGCCTGACAGCACCAGCACAATGATCCGCGTAAGCTCAAACAGCTGCTCAATGTCTTCAGAGAGGTCTCCGTCTTCTTCCTCCGCACCGATCTTGCTGGCCGCGCTGCGTCTCCGCGCGGATGGGTGAGCCAAGCATAGCGACCGCGCAATCTCCACAATTACCGCCTGAGCGTCCAGGTCCTCGGTCAGGACAAGCCGGTCCAGCAGGTCCATGGTCTCCGAGAAAATTGCTTCACGGTAGATGGCGTGGCCCGAAACACTGGGGTGTAGAATCTTGCGCAGTGCCTGAAGAATCGAGAGCGTCTGTCCGGCCTTGGCCAGCTTGTGGCCGCTTCCGTAACTGTTGGCTCCGCCGCCACCACCACCGGTGTTCATCGAGTCAGACGTCGAGACGCCGTTGTTATCGCTTCCGGCAGCAGGTTTGGTCGCAAGCGCTTCAAAAGCAATGCCAAACAGAACGAAGAAGAACGCCAGAGGTTCATCGCGGTAGTTGATGTCTGCGCGTCGCGACACAGTCTTGCCTCCACCGTTGGTGTTGATACCAGGGCTGTGGTTGCCAGAGAGTTCCTTTCCATCCAGGGCGTCAAACACCGCGTCGCTGTCTTGCTCAATCAGACTAGCAATAGCATCCACAAGCTGAAGCCAGGACTCTTGGTAGAATCCGAGGAGGGTTTCACGGTTGAGCGCCGCGTAAATGGTGTCCAGACTACCGGAGAGAGAGGGGGGTCCCAGGGTCATGGAAATGTCCGGCTCAAACCGCAGACGCGCAAACTCACGCAGCGACTCTAGCCACAGCGGAGTCAGAGTTGCAATATGCGGCCTGAGCACTTCGACGAGATACGTCTGCTCCGCGCTGGCCACTTGAAGTTCAGCCCATGCGGAGAACACGGCTACACGCACCATCACACGAGCGTTAGATGAGAGGCCGCGCAGGTCACCAATGGAGGCAGACGACGATGCACCAGTGGCACCGGCTTCCTTGTCATCTTGCTCGCCGCCGCCTCCATTGCCGCCGGCACTGCCATCGCGAGCAAAGTTTTCCAGCGCCGAAACCAGAGTCCTGAGGATACGGCCCATGCGGTCGACATCTGTCACGATACCGGTGGACAGGAAGTTGGCACACACCGAGACAGCCTCCGCCGCAAGCTCCGGTGATGAGTCAGCCGCAAAGGCCGGGGTGAGCGCCGATCCGATCTGCGCCTGGTACTGCTCCAGCAGCATGGCCTCTTCGAAATCCGGGTCAGGACTGCGGCCGAACATGCGCAGGACGGCTCCGATGATGCGCAGACCGCAGATTCGCAGCTCAAGCACTCCGGACGTCGACGCAGAGAACGCCACCCGCACAACTTCGGAAACGCGGGCCTGGAGGGCGTTCTGCGCGGCCGATTCAGCATGCGACGCCGCGTCCTTCACCACAATGGCAAACAGATCGCCGAGGCAGTCCATGGCAAATGTCGAAACCTGCCAGCGGAGGGGTTCGTTCTCGACAACACCTCCAACGGCTCCAGCAGCCCCACCAGCTGCTCCGGCGCTTGAGTCCGCTCCGCCCGCAGCGGCCTTGCCGGGGGCGCCAGATGCTCCACCAGCGCCGGCAGAAGCCAGGGTCTCCCCGTCATCACCAAGATCGTCCAGATCGCCTCCACCACCGCCGGCATTCGCAAAGCCGGCAACCTCCTCGTCGCGGAGATCAGGAAGCCCGCCACGGGAGCCCCCGGAGCGAGCATTCGAGCTGGCGTAGGCATCGGGGCCATCATCAAACGAGCAAAAGGCAAGTGTTGGCGGACGCCGGGTAAGTTTCAAAACCGCCTGGATGCGCTGCAGCCAGATGGCGGTGTTCTCCAGCGCGGTATGGCGGAGCCAGTTCCGCAGCAGGATCCGGATTCCCTCGTGATCAGGCGCTTGGTCCAAAGCCTGCCACAACTGCTGCTCCAGCCCGGCTTCAGCTACATCCACCACTTCTTGGGGACGTCGGCGCATGAGGTTGTACAGTCCGTCCACGGCCACATCACGAAGGGCAGGACGACCACCGTTCACATGAGTCTGGAGCCGGCGAACGTAGTCGGCGAACGTAAGGAAGCCAGGGGCATACAGAGACAAGTGCTCGAGACAGCTCAGGGTAGCGCGTTGCACGAGGATGTCATCTTCACGCTGCAGTTGGTTGACCAGGGTCAAGATCAGCTGTCGGGATTTCATCGAGTCCTGCACATCAGGGCCGAGAACGTTGATGAGCGAGTCAACGCAGGACGTCACCGCAATGGTTGTCGACAGCTCGACCTCGAGGTTCATGGTCACGATCGACGCCGTTTCTGCGTGATGTGTGTCAGACACGTACAGCTGGGCCAGCATGCCCAGCGTGCTCGGAACATACGGCGAGAAGCTGAGTCCAGCAGCATCAGCAACAAGGGCAAGAGCTTCTAGAGCCCAAAAGTGCACCGTCGGATGAGGGTCGTTGCAAAGAGACATGAGGATGCCGAGGATGGTTTTCAAGTGGTATCCGGCAGCTAGTCCTCCAACCTTGCTCTGGATGGCTCCGAGCGCCATGGCACAGCCGGCACGCGCGCTGGGCTCGCGGTTGATGACAATGGTGTCCACGAGGAACTTGATTTCGCTGTTCGTCAAGGCATTTCCGCAAGCGTTGCACAGGAGGGCTGCCGAGGCGTAGCCAAGGCTACGCACATACGGATCGCCATCGACAACGAAGCCACGAACGGAGTCCTGGAGGAGTCTCTCAACCGCAACATTGGTTACATCTCCAGGCGGACTCCGAGTCTCGCGTCCGGCGACTTGAAGGGTATTGAGAAGGGCCGCAGCCACGTTCACGTTAATTGCAGCCCGACGGCCAAGATCGCGCTGGAGCGATCCTGCCGCCAAAAAGGTCTTTGTTTGCTCGAGAATGCTCTCCTGGACTTTCGCGGGGGTGATAGGGAACACGAAAGCAAACAGCTGGATGGCAAGGTTGATGACTTCGGTGGCAGCCGGGTCAGCGAGCATCTGCATGAGCCCGTCATTGCTGGGAGCATCGGCAGTATACAACACGGCAGCGTCATGTTCAAGAGCACCACAGACAGGAGACAAAATCAGCCGGTCAATGGCCTGTTCCGGGCCACCTTCCTCGAGAACACTCGCAGCAACGGAGTCAGGAATTGACGGGGCAGGAGAGGTAGGGAGGGCTGCGGTGGACGTGGCAGCTACCGACGCGGCCTCCGCAGATGAGCCGGACTCGTTACGGCCAGGAAGGCTCCGCACGCGGAAGCCCCGAACAATGCTAGTAACTCCAAAGCCAACATTGTCGCCGACATCCCACACCGTTTCGAAAGTGCCAGCCGCGCTGGCAATGGAGGTACTGAGAGAGTGGGCAGGATACTTCTCAGGATCCGAAAAGAGAGAAATCGCCAGCGTCAGAAGACTAGACTGCATCAAGGCCTCGCTGCCGCCAGCCGGGCTAGTTGTGACAAGCTTGATATAGCACTGCAGAACACGGCGCTGCACCATCATCTCAAAGTCCAGGAGCTGGAGGGCAGGAGTCAGGCGTTGGGAAACATCCTCGGTGGTTTTTTTGGTTGGCAGCATCTTCAAAAAGGCCGTGGTACTCTGCAGCATGGCAGCAATACGCTTGCAAACGTCCACCGTCAGCAGGCGCTGGTTGAATTGCAGAAACGCGAGGATAGACCCTAGCGCACACTCCCGAACGTGCGCGAGGAATGAAGACTCCAGCATGCTCCGCGACGACGTGAAGCCATCCCGAGCAAGGGGTTTAGGCAGGGCATTCTTCCACAGCAGCAGAAGCTGTGAGAGGTGAATCTTGACAAAGTTGGGGCCCAGAGACATGAGACCGCCAATGAGGATCCAGGCAACCTGGATCTGGGTGGCTGACACGCGCAGTTCCGACTGGCCACTGGACTTGAGCATATTCGTAGCCATGGCCAGCACGCGGCTGTTCACTTCAACCGAGCCGTGCAACGGCCGCGACGGGCTGGCGCTGAGAGCAGCAGCCAGACCATGGGCAAAGCCAATGCACCGCCGGGGGGAGCTCCGGCCGGATCCAAGGAGGGACAGTTCGCGGCTGAGACTATTCATGCAAACAGAAAGACACGGAAGCAGCAGCTGGGGGCACGCGCGAACAAATGTCTTCATGCACGCCGAAGCGGCAACTTGGACCGAGTAACTGGGGTGCTGAAGGACCTGAAGAAGGCCGTCGCGGCAGGAGTCGGCAAATTTGTTCGAGGCCGAGCCAAGGCTGTCCACCAGGGCAGCAATCGAGCCTAGGGTTACAACCAGCACATTCTTGGAGGGCTCAGGTCGATCGGGAAGAACCTGGGGGTAGTTCTTGAGGATGTTGTTCATCAGCGAGGTAGCAACGGCGGTCTGGCCAGCTTCACCAAGAACCGACCGGCCAATGATATCCTGGAGGATGATATCGACGATTCGGCGGGAGATCAGAAGCCGGTATCGGTTATTGGCAATGTTCTGGTGGCCCAGCACATCGGCAGCAAAATGTTCCACCAAAAGAATGAAGTTGGCCTGGAGGATTCGCTCTCCAAGGCGACGGAGGAGCATGGCGTAGCAGATACCGATGCCAGCACGGCTCCGGTTGGAGGTTCCCGACCGCACATATTGATTAGATAGGATCTTCAGCATTTCAGGCAGCGTCAAGGAAAGGTCGGCAGACCGGCGACCGCCGGGGGCGGGGCTCTGTGGGCGAGATGGGATGTCGTCATCGTCAAGGCCAGTAGCAGCGCGCTTAAGACCACGCGGTTTGGCGCCGCCCTTCCGAGACTTCTGCTGGCTGTCGCCGCCAGCCACGGTGGCGCTTTCTGAGAAACCCTGAATCAGGCCTTCGGCAAAGCAGTCGGCAGCGGCGTGGCGCACCTGGACCGAGGGAGAGTCGATGGCTTTGAACACAGAGGTCTCCAGCTTGTCAAAGTCGTTCGCGCTGTTGAAGAACGGGGTGTAGCGCACGAGGTTGCGCATGCAGCGGCAGGCAGCAATGACAACCAGAGCACCCTTGTCAGACGAAGCATAGCTCCGGGCCTGCTTCCAGACGTCGCGTGCGATATTTTCGTCCATGCTCGACCGAACCATGCGGACCAGCTTCGCAAAGGCGGTCAGCACAGCCGCTCGCAGGCCAGCATGTCCAGTCGACGCCTTGAGGAGCTTGGTCAGGGCGGCACAGGACATTTGGTGAAGACCAATCGCACTGTCGCCGGCGGCGCCGTAGACATCCCCGAGACAGCACACGGCAGCATGCTTTGCGCGAGCCTCGGCGTCTGACTTGGCCTTGCTTCCACCAACTATAGTGACGAGGTCATTGACGGTCTCGAAGAGGAGCTTTCGGTCGCCCTTGGCAAATACATGCGCCAGACAGCTCCCAAGATTGTTACGGATGACGCGCGAGGGTTGGGGGGTCGAGAGATTGAGGATCCGGAACACCTCCTTCTTGATGAAGAGTTGTTGGGCGGAGCAGTCGTCGGCCGCCAGCGAGAGCACGTGGCTGCTCAGCTCGGTGACGAAGTTGAGGAGGAACAGCTCCTGCTGCTCAGCAGGCAGAGACTGCAGCTTCGGGAGGTCAAGCTCGGGGAGGCCGGACGGGGCTCGCGATGGGACGGTGGTTGGTTGTATCGGGGTTGACGATGCCGCGGACGGCGCGACCGGCACGGGGGAGACGGAGTCGGAGCCGGTCGACTGCCGGCCCAAGGCGGCAGGATCGGACATATCGAGAACAATTGGGACGGAAGGAGGAGGTCAACTTCGGGTTATTATCGAGCCACAGGTTGAAATTGGATACCACGGGAATATCAGAGACGGGTTGGAGGGTTAAAAGATGGGAAAGGAACAAGCAAACGAATACAGGAAAACAGATGACGCTTTCATAAGGGCTTGAGAGAGGAACAGCAATGATTATAAAAAAGAAAAGGACACTTGGTAGTTGGAAGAGATCTGTAACCAAAACTACGTTCCAACTCCAGATCTGGAATACTCTGTAGCAATGAAATCTGAAAGATACAGACACTCTCACACGGCAAAAGAGGGAATGAACATGTGGATGAAATTGAAAGGGGCAAAGTTGCAAGTTGGTGATGTCGGAAGCTCCCAGCAAAAAAATTACTGAGCATGGGCAGTGGGGTGTTTGGAAGGAAGAAAGCGGTCAAAAGTGATACGGGGAAATCATGTGACAGGCAGTTTAGTCAGGCAGAACCAAGGCGGTGAGTAACCCTAAGCCGGTGGCTAACCTCAAAATCTCAGGAATCGGGGCACAGGGAAACGGGCGGTACCGCGCGTGCCTCTTTTTCTCCAGAGAGACTGGTGAAGATACTCGGTCCCGGCGATATCTCATGCATGGTCCTTGACCCTCATTCATATCAGTCCTAATCGCATCTGGCGCCCCATTCACAAGGTAAGATTACCAACCATCTATATCTGTCGGATTCATATCTCTCTCCTTCCTCTTCCTCCGTGCTCTTCTTCTTTCTCTTGTCTCTTGTCTCCTGTCTCTTGGTGTCCTCCACTATGGCATATCTGGTTGTGAAAATCTGCTATTTGCGATAGCCACTTCTTTTCTCTGTGGTCAAAAAGTATTGGTAGAGCCCACCCCCGGAGACTTGTCTTGATCCCCTCACAAGGACCGGCAACGCTTCCACCACTACACTACGTTCAAACCGGGAGCTAAAAGCCATCCTTCTCTCGGCTTCCTATACTCATGTCGACTTGCCCTATATTTTAATCATATATTTTTTCTCCTTCTTCGCCATCCTGCTTGATGCGTCACTATCCTCTGTCCCACTCCATATCGCCTGGCAATCCCTTCTTGATATTCGCCTCCTAAAGCCATGGCATCAAAACTCTCCATCCCGAGGGTATCAGGGAAAGCCCGGTTGCCATGTGTCCCCGCTGCCTCCCTGCACATCAGACCCTTACATATGGCCGCAGCTCCGGCCCCAGCAACACCAAAGCCCTCCCCCGGTATCCCTACCCCTCCGCCGCAGGACCCTGAATCCTCAACTCTCTCCAGACTTGATCGGATCCGGACGGCGAAACCGTTTTCGGACTTTTTGACAGACACGTTCAGTCGCCAGCATGACTACCTTCGAATATCCATCACTGAGCGGTGCAATCTCCGATGTGTCTACTGCATGCCCGAGTCTGGAGTGCCATTATCACCACCAAAAGAGCTGTTAACCACACCGGAGATTTTCATGCTCTCGTCTCTATTCGTGTCTGAAGGCGTGTCGAAGATCCGCCTGACCGGCGGAGAGCCCACCGTACGGTCCGATATCGTGCCTCTGATGCAGCAGATCGGGTCTCTGCGACCCCACGGCCTGCGCGAGCTGTGCCTAACCACCAACGGCATCTCGCTGCACCGCAAGCTGGATGCAATGGTGGAAGCCGGGCTGACCGGCATCAACCTCAGTCTGGACACGCTGGACCCGTGGCAGTTCCAGATCATGACGCGGCGGAAAGGGTTCGACGCGGTGATGAAGAGCATTGCCCGCATCCTGGAGATGAAGGCGCTGGGCGCGGCGATCAAGTTCAAGATCAACTGCGTGGTGATGCGCGGGGTCAACGACCACGAGATTGTGCCGTTCGTCCAGCTCACGCGCGACAAGGACGTCGAGGTGCGCTTCATCGAGTACATGCCGTTCGACGGCAACAAGTGGAGCAAGGGCAAGATGCTCAGCTACTCCGAGATGCTCGACCGCATCCGCGCCGCCCACCCCGCGCTACAACAGGTCGCCGGCCACCGCAACGACACCAGCAAGACCTGGCACATCCCCGGCTTCGTCGGCCGCTTCGGCTTCATCACCAGCATGACCCATAACTTCTGCGGCTCGTGCAACCGCCTGCGCATCACCAGCGACGGCAACATCAAAGTCTGCCTGTTCGACAACGCCGAAGTGTCGTTGCGCGATATCGTGCGCCGCGTGAACGCCGGCGAGCCGATTGACGAGGATGTGTTCGCGCGCCTCAAGCAGGTCTCCACGGCTGCCTCTGGCGGTGGCGTCGGCCTGGATACCCTGCACACCGTCCAGGACGCGCTGCTGGAAGTCGTTGGCAAAGCTGTCAAGAGCAAGAAGGAGAAGCATGCTGGAATTGGAGAGCTGGAGCATATGAAGAACCGGCCCATGATACTGATTGGTGGCTAGATGAGCTCGTATATATCCCGCACCTGCTATCGGGGAACGCCAGCATATTCATTTGCATCGAACTGGAGTTTGGGTGTTGAGTCACGGTTGATTAAGACAGGTATGAATTCTCGGTGCATCGTCAGAGAGTATCATAGTATACATCGCAGAACCCATATATCATCCCCAGCTGCGGGGGAATCCGGCATCTTCGTTCGATATCATATCCATCAATAATGATCAGTTGGCTAAACAAATCGCACACCTCCTCCATGACATGTTTCCTGGTGATTCCTCGTTTGCAGGTCTCAAGCTCCAACACGATGCCACCCCAGCGCTACGAAACACGAGCGGGTGCATGAGCATCCGCCCCGTACCCTACACCGTGCGCCAGTCACGCCCCATGCACTCATCCGCCGCCAGAGCGTCCAACGACAACAAACACAACCCGCAACCAGGAGCGAGCGCGAGCAGCAGCAGCAGCAGCAGCAGCCACTCCCCAGATGCCACCAGCCCGCACCTCACACACATCTCGCAAGCCGGCACCGCCCACATGGTCGCGGTGACATCCAAAGCCACCACGGCCCGCCAGTCGGTCGCCGAGGCGCGCGTGCGCTTCTCGGCGCCCGTGGCGGGCGAGCTGATCCGCGCGGACCAGATGCGCAAGGGCGACGTGCTCGGCGCCGCGCGCATCGCCGGCATCATGGCCGCCAAGCGCACCGCCGACCTGATCCCGCTGTGCCACCCGGTCTCCCTCACCCACGTGGCGGTGGACGCCGATCTCGCCGGCGACGGCATGAGCGTGCGCATCCGCGCCGCGGTCGCGTGTTCCGGGCAGACGGGCGTCGAGATGGAGGCGTTGACCGCGGCGAGTGCGGCCGCGCTGACGGTGTATGATATGTGCAAGGCGGTGGATAAGCGGATGGTTATCGGTGGGGTTCGGGTTGTCATGAAGGAGGGCGGGAAGTCTGGACGGTGGGAGATATCGGATGCCGAGGCAGAGGCCTAACGCTCGCGCGATGTGATCGAGATGTATGTGCGTATTGGGATTGTATGTCATTACCAACCTGTGGAGAGAGATTGCACCATTATATCTATCATATACTATCAACTTATCAACTTGAGGATTAAGTATCCTGTTTTCCCATTCTCCCAATCGATATGCCACTCAATACGCTAGATATACTCATTCGTTTGAGTATTTCAGATCTCCAGTCAGTGATCCGTCTGTCGCTCTAGGGTTAGGGCTGGTGTCCATGATTTGATCGAAACTCAAGCGAGTTTCCAACGTATGATTCATACCACAATCTAGTGTTAAATATAGGAAAACATGAATCCTATTACTTCGTTTCTGATTCATGGCTCAATCGAACTTGCACATATATTCATGCTAGACTCATATATATATATATATAAAGTTTCCTTCCACTCCTCTCATCTTACATCTAGACCTCAACATGCCTTACCTCAATCGCAAGAGATTCGAAATAGCACGAGCATTTATTGCCCTTATTCCTCGAGCCCCCATAGATCAAACCACCGTACACGGAGCAAATATCCAGCTCTTTTCGAGCCACTACAGATAGAACTCCCGAGCTACATAAGATCTCATATCCTGAGCTCGAAGTGATACTTGCGGCCGTGCTAGACAACTGAGGATCGATTCCACCTCATTACCGAAATGAGGACTTCCGGCTTAGCCGTGTCTCCGATGAGCCATCGGACGCTCCCATCCAGAAAAAGCCTAAGGCATACTGGGTTGTATTGCTGATGATTTCCCGGGAATTAGCGACGAATCGCACCCCGGGGAATCCGTTTGGGCAGGAACAGTACCCGTGATGGAGGAGACAATTTTCATCCCTGGCGCCTGTCCCAGTGATCCCAGAGAAGACATCTCCTTGTCAGGATCCGCTGTGCGGCCTACGTAGGAGACGAACAGATGACATGGCACGTGTGCCTCGAAACAAGAGACGACGCTGGACTCCGGGCTTGCAGAAACGGCACGCCAGACAGCAACCGGGCGGGTGGAGACAGGCGTCGGCGGAGACTTCGCGGCTCTGTTCTTCGCGTACTGCCGGTAACCATGGCGTGGTGCCGTTTTCCATTCCGGAGCAGCAATACTCGCTACGACGCTCTCGCCGCCGGTGTTTCCGCAGCTCCTAGCCCGTGCGAATGAGCTTCGGACGTGGACGGAGCGGCCTCTGGAGGTCGTGCGCGGCCGGGAACAGGCGTTCAACTTACGTTTCTGCACTCAGCGCAGTCAAGGCATGCCGTGGCATCACGAGCCAGTTGTAGCGGACGGTGTGGCGTGGCCCAGGCGCCTAACGCTACTCGCGCAGGCATCATGCAGATTTCTCTGGCGTTGACAAGAGCAGAGTGAAGTCATCGTCAGTCGACCGTGAGCATGGGGGGCGGTTGTTGGTATTCTACAGCAACCAGCCCGAGTTGGCTGGCAACAACGGGGACGAATAGATACGCTGGAATATACTCGCCATAGAGGAGGTAGCAATAGGGCAAGCCGGATCTGCACCAGCGAGCAACGTGCATTTTCACAATGCGCACCTAACAATTCCTATAGAGTCCCGAGTAAAAATGATCTCTCCGTCCTGGCTATTCAGGCCAATTGCCTTTCCCCTCTCCCTCTGTGCGTGTCTGCATCAATGGCGTTATCTCTCCCCGTTGACAACATAGCATAACAACCCCTCTATGGACACCTGCAGGATGTGTGCATACGGAGAAGGACGACAAAAAACAAGAGATGTACAAAATGTCTCCTCACACATGTAGCATTTGATAAGCAAAACCCAACCCCGTCCGGTGGAGAAGCTGGCTGTTATCGTGAGACGGCTCGATCCTGGAGCAGGAGCAGCAGCAGGATGTGAGGAGGTGCAGTGCAGAGTGGAGACCTGGCACCCAACCGGCGTTGCCCCCCCGCGGGTTCTGCACGCGAGCAGTGCACGTGATAGGAAGTCGGGATACGTGGCTGCGGCTCGGGGGGCGGTGAAACGACGAGCGGAGATGTGATGGGAGAAAGACACCAGATCTAGGCTGTCTGGCCCGAGGTGGACTTGTCAAAGCTGCTTTCTTCTCCCTAGGACAGTACTCCTCAGTGATGTTCACACGCCTCTCCGTCCGCCAGCCGATGACAGCTCGCCAGATCGCGATAGAATCTGAGTGTCCCGACCGCCAATATACCGACCAACAACATGCTTACTATAGGGCCCAGAAACCGCCAATCGTGGTCCGTCGAGGGTGGAGAAAGATAGCATGTCTTTGGGCCCTCGTATCGGCAGTATAGGCAGGCTTAACGCTTAAGATTGAGTTGGTCTGAACATGGCCGACCGTAAATCCATCAACCCAGCAAACGGGCAGAAAGACACTTTTGCGGCCTGAGGCATCCATATGTGCATTAGCGTGCCCCGGTGTCTGGACCGCTCTTTTCGACTCCAGCCAATCACCTGCCCGCGATAACAACGCAACGCCCCGAGCAAAGCCAAAAGCAAAAAAAGGGAAAGATTTTGAACCTTATAAAGCCGAAACGCTAAGATGGAGCGCGGGCCCGCCCCAGAACACACCCGATCCACTCCCGGACCCAAACTTTCCTCGTGTCTTGTCTTTTTTGGCCCTTGTGAGTTCCAATTCACTTTTATACTCTGATGTTTCTGTGGTCGTCTGTCAAACTATTGAGAGTGCCAAGACCCGTCGTCGTCGTCGTCTCAGACTGTTTCCGCAAGATGGTTCAACCCAGGCCGGACGGATCGGGGCATCCGGCAGCTGATTGAACACACACGCGGCCGGCCGGACAGAATAAGGCGCATCTACTGTACTTCCCGAGCGTGCGTGGCGTTCATCTATCAACGAAGCAGAAAACTCGCCAGCAATATATCTACTTATAGCACCCTGCATACCTCTGCTCTCTGCTCTCTGCTGTTAGGCCCTTATCTCGACCATGCATTGTCCTTCCATCTCCGGACATGGTCCTTTGGCCGAATGCGGAAGGCTAGCATCTCAGTGTGGTCGAGCTGCTGTCCTGGAATGCCTGCTGGGTGCTCCGGCCTTCCGGCTGGCTTGGTTCGGCCACCACGCTTCGCTAGTATATGCGTCCGTCCGGTCTCTCACCCCCTGCTCGTCAATCCAGATGTCTGTCATTAGTGATCGAGCATCGCGGCAAGGACGTCAGTTGAACCGTTCCCTGCAAGACACTGATGAAGAGGGCGCACAACAGATAACGTATATCGTGCAACGCAACATTGTATCTGGTAGACTTCTGATGCACGCTCATGTGCGTGGCCCTGCTCCCTACGCACGTCAACATGGGGGGGGGGCCTTCATCGACGTCCCCCCCCGAGATGCAATGCAAGAAACTTCGTCGCAGCCCAGGATTATCCCACTTTGGCTCTAGGTTGTTGGAACTGCTGCATCACTAGAGGGGATACACACATTGAAAAAATTCCCGCGGCCCGGTTGGGAGACCCGGCTCTTGTAGGGATCAATACGCAAGACGTGCAGATGGAAAGAACGACGAGGCGCGCGGTGTTCTTTTCTCTGAATGAAAGGACACCCGGCAAAAAAAGAAAAATAGGCTTCGCTAGGAGGCGACCGATAGCTGCGTACCGGAGTCCTCCGCGAGGGGGGCCCAACGACACCTGCATCTTACCCACGATTGAGGGCAGTCCGTGTGTAAATGATCCACGGGGCAACTCTTGTCAACTCCCCGAGCGATGGCCAAAGCCCAGCCCCGATTGAAGCCAAAACCGTGACAACTCGTTGGGGCTGTTTCGTGACGACACCTCGCTTGGGCAGATTGCAGCATGCCGCCCGCATATCTGCCGTGCAGGAGCCAGCAGCACCAAACCAGCTGTCTGGCGTGCCACTATCTCAACACCACAACGTAACACGGCCAACGGGCAAACGTCATGATTCCTTACAACGGGACACCCGAAAGATAAGGAGATTCCATTCCGATCCTGATTGGAGCCTTTGCACACCGTTTGCCAAAAGGTCGGTGTGTGTGTGTGTGTGTGTGTGTGTGTGTGTGTGTGTGTGTTATCTCTCTCACTCTCCCGCAGCCGGTGCGTGTCTTACATCACTTCTGCGTCTGTATCACATGTGCTCCGGCCTGGGTTCTATGGCCTGGAAAGCAGAGGACATGCCTGTTTCAGAGATACCCCGTCTGGATCGGCGTATTTTTTTTTTTCCTTCCTTGGACGTGCCTGTTGTGTCACTGTGCAACAACTGATAAGGGACTAACCATTGGAATGGGGGGGGCTGTATACCGATCTGGAAGACCTATACGGGACCGCCAATCTTGACAATCTGTGGCGGGGGCGGCGGCGGTGGTACGAATGCATGCATAAGACACACGCCTGGCCGCCCCCTCTGGAATGTGTGGCTCAGATTTCCCCAGGACTGTTATCGAGGCGTTTTGGCCCATTTGGCGGTGTAGAGATAACGTTGTGAGAGGCATGAGACATCAATCTGATCAGGCGCTTAAAGGACCGCTGCTCGTGCATGGTCGCTTAAGGATGTGCTGTGGCACGGCACACCATGTTGCCCGAGTTGCGCTTTTGGCTCTGGTACATGCTCGAAAAGGAACACGAACGACAACATATACCCGCGGCTGGACCCTAACCCTTACCGGCCGCTTCCGGATAGGCACCCGATCAACTGCCCGCATTTTTAGCTCTCAAGGGGTAAGTCTTTGGAACAACAAACTAACACTGGCCACGTCGAAGGAGATTATTCATTTGTCTCTAAATCGAAAATGGGGACGAGGGGAAAACAGTGAAAAAAAGGTGGAAAACATCCAATGGGTTAGAGCGGGTTAGCTTTAATTGGGCTACGGAGGTTCCTGAACTTGGAGCCGGTGGTGGATTTGGGAATAGTGTCAAAAGCAGTGGCCTGTACCGCTATTGAATGGTCCCCGGGAATATACAAACTTACCATCTGGCATCTGGTAATGAAAATTAAATTAACAGACCCGAAGAACAAGACTAAGAACAATTAACCAGAGGGCAAAAATACTACTGTACAATGAGACGTTGAGCGGCACCAGAAACCACCATCCAGGCCGCCGACACCGGCGGTCTTCCAATGGGATTTGACCCAATGGAAATTGCTGGATCCGCGAGAGTCGCCGTTAATACAACGACAGTACGTGTGAAGTTCCACTCTACTGCGCGGGGTGAAGCAGAGTCGCAATGTGCATCACAGAGAACGAGCAGAGAAGCTTGAAAATCCCCAGCAGGGAACATCGGCACCGCGACCCTCCGGTTCCGCAGGCCTGTCTTTTTGTTCTCGTTTCTCATTTCTCTTTTTTTTCTCTCTTTTTTTTTTTTCTTGTTCCCTCTCTGGTCGTTGACTTTTACCGGCTGTCATAAAACACAGTCGCCAATACAGCATTCTGTAAGGGTAGCGTAATACTGGTGACAGAAGCAAAGCCGAATCCGCGGGAACTGATTCGTTCGGGCGTTCGCTCGCCCCTAAAGGCCCGTCTGTGCAACTTTCTAGTCATTTTTTCCTTTCTGCGTCTGGGGCTTAACATCACGCCAACTGTAATTTGCCAGGCAGGCGTAAGACCTAGAACTCCGGACGGCGATGAGAACAAAGGTGCTGCTGTGGTGGTGGTGGTAACGGGGGAAACCCGGCTTCTAGAAAAAGGCAAACAGGAGTCTTCCTTGCCCCGAGCTAAAGGAACCTTTTTTCTTTCTTTTTCCTTCTCCCGAAGTTCCTATTGACGGTGGGTTGACACACTAAATTCTGTCAATGGACGAGTTAAAAACAGAGTGCACTCTACCTACTGAGGAATTAGTTCGTGGCGCGGCGGCGGCTCTTGAACCCAAGCAGCAACTTGCCGATGCCAAATTTCTGGATTTCGCTACGGCCGAGGAGATAGAGCGACCAAGCAAGAGAGCCTCCTCCACCCTGGCTTTCGGAATTACGTACATGCAATTCGACCTTCGTTAAAGGTTCCTCCGCCCTCCCCGGCCTAGTCTGCGGCGATAGATTTAGCTGGATACTTACGAATCGGCCAACTCCTCGTTTTTGGCAGCAGAGCCGCCGCCGGTGCCACCGCCGCCGTTGGCTGACGGACGTCTCGCTAGAAGGAGACCTGTTGCCCGAGTTTCCTAGCCTACACAAGTTCTTGTCTTCTTCATATTTCGTCTCCTGCGCACTAGTCCACGGAAATGTCTCTTCGTGTGCGGGAGGGCGATGCCGATGTCGCGTGGTGCGGTGTGTGGTGTCGTATGCTGTTTCGGCGATACTGGCGAGGTGAGGCAAAACAGCACACAAGGCCACGGGGGCGCCTATTAACGAAGTGGTTCCGGAAGTCGGCCATAACACCGTTCGGCGTAGAAGCCGAAGAAGACAGACAGCCAGCCAGCCAGACAGTTGATGGCGATTGGAGAGGAACAGCGGCACGATTTTCGCCACGCTCAACATATGCTGATGTTCAGTTCTTTGCCCCCTCCGAACAGAGGTTCTAGGTCCCGGGCGACGAATTCGTCGTGCTCCACCTCACCTTATTGAAAGAGGGCCCCCCTATAATCCTATAATACCACCGTACTATACAGCATTCTCCATCGCACCGAAACGCCGATGAAATCCATCACTGAAGTTGCGGGTTCAGCTATGGATATAACTTCCTGTATCGATACGAACAAGAAAGACATGCAGGGAGAAAGGAGACAGACGAAGGATGCTCTCCTGACCTTGCAGCAGCCCCATGCAAATCATATGAGGATTGATTATATTTCTGGGACAGATCCATCTAGTCCTGTGTTTTGGCACAAAGAAGGAACAGGCCCTCATACGCTGTGTTGTGGAGATTTCGTGAAAGGAGAGGGGAGAGGGCGACAACGGTTATTCTCGCACCAATAGTGGAGAGGACCCCCAGGAAGAGCCACTTCTCCGGGCTATGAACACCGGCGGCACATTCTTTCCGCTTCTGCTCTCGTCGCTTTTCGCACACTTTTCATTTCCTGGGTGCCCCGTTTCTCACGTCCTCAAGTGGAGAGAGCAAGAGAGTACTACACCGATGGATCACAGGGGGGGACAAGGGGCTGGAGAACAGAGAGAACGATGAAAAATGGTGACAGCAACATAAGAACCAACACGCCAGAGAGAAAAAGGATGCGGTGGGTTGGTTGTCTGAGCTTGAACTGGGGTCTGGTTGCCTTTTGACAGGGAATGCCGGTGTAAGCCACGAAATGTGAACAGTCACATTTCTGCGTGTCTGTTGGCTTGTGCTGTTCTGCTCTTGTGCTCTCTCTCACTCTCTCTTCGTCTCTCCGTTCATGGTGAACCTGCGGCTGCCACCGGCAATTCCAGATTACATATACGAGAGGGGAGAGAGGGGAGAGCGAGAGAGAGGCGCCGCTTCTGGCCATCGCCCGGCACGTCTTAGTAAAGCACCTGTACCAGACCGCAACTGTCAGCGCCATCCACGTGCGCTGGTGGAATTACTGAAACAGCCAACCGAGATTTGAACAGGACCGCCGGGGAAGAGTTTCCACGATCGAGAGAGAGAGGAAGGGACACAACGCGACGGAGAAGAGAGAGGCTGTAGGAAATATATCACAATGCGCGCCCGCTGCGAATGCCCACCAGACGACGCTAGCAGAGCCAAAATATGACCTGTAAGGTCTGGACCGTCGGTACCGACCAAAAAAAAACAGTTTCTCTTTCTGTCCACTGGGATACAATAGTAAGAGCGTGCTCGATAAGCGCTATAATAGCGGGACGAAGATGCTTGCACTCAGGAAGGAGGAAGAGAGCGAGAGGAGACAGGATGGAGACAGGCTTCGAGTGCGTGCTGGGATATGACTTTATGTCTGATGGTCCCCTGGATCTTGTGGGCTCTCCGTCTCTCTCTCTCTCTCTCTCTCTCTTCTACAGGGTTGGGACTGGGGCTCCTCTACCAGCGTCACCGCGTTGCTGTTCAGGCTCTGGTGGTGGGATGGTGTCCAATGTGCTCTCGTTGGGTTTGTGCTGTTGTCGCCAACCTGTCAATTTCCACAGGGGCCCCTGCTATCGCATCTCCCGTTGTGGCCGGTGGTGTGCTGGTCGCGTTCCGTCGTCTCTTGCTTCATTCTCCCATCATGGTGAATGGCAAGTGTCCTTAGGTATGCAAGTCGGTATCTACGTATCATGCACTCGTAGACCATGAGAACCTCGGGCCTCGAGAGTCCAACTTCCATATATGCACGATATATCGTCGGGCTTCATATGCAACAGGCTATGCAGGCGAGACCCTCCAAGTCACACATCCACCCACCGTCGACACATGCCCTTCCCCAGCAATGCGCCCATGCATGCCGTGCCCTATCTATAGCCAATCCGGAGCCCCAGAAATCGGAGCTCTCTCTCTCTTCCCACCCATACCTGATTCCCTCTCTCGTCTCCTCTCTTCGGTTTCGCGGCCCCGACTGAGTTTAGTTGGCTGGGACCGCCATCCCATTTCATGCACACCACCAAAACAAAAACGCCCACTGCCATTCCCACCACAAGCAAAGCTGTGCTGTGCTGTTTTCCCTGTCGGATGCCGCGCCCACCCTGCCTTTATTTGGTTTTACGGACTTAACGCCCTAACCTCCACTAATCCTCCACTGCAGACCCTCTCCCACTAAAAAACAAATCTCCCGAGGCTGGCCATGCATGCTGCTAACACTGAGGCGCGCCGCCGTTGTCCCATTATCCATCGGCTCCCAGAAAGATATGCGACTACTCCCACACCCCCCCACTGCCCGTCCGGTGTTCGCCTCCTGCTTTCCTCTTTTTGCCTCTTCTTCCCTCTCTTTCATCTCATTCTTGCGCTGATATTTGGTGACGGTGATTCTTTTGTATCTCTGTTGTCGTTCCTTTTTTTCTGTGATTCTATGATTATCTCTCTCTCCAGCTTCAACTTCCTATCGCCCGTGCCTTCCTCTTTTCCTCTTTACACCCGCTTACATCACCTCCTTCCGTCTGGACTCTTATTTCCCTCCGCCTGCGCGCTCCTGCCTCGTTTTTCTCCCATTTCCGTCCGTCCATCCCTTGTTTTCTTTATCGGCCGGCTTTCTTATCCTCGCCATTTCCTCGCTGCATGCGATAAGATTCGGCGAACTTCCTCCCGCGATCAACTTTCGTCGACCTTGAATTTCCCCAGCGCCCTTTTTCTTCAACAACCCTCGAGGTGTCTTGATTCTCTTTTTGGCCTTTTTCTTCCCTTGCTCGCGCCAGTCTGCCGCTTTCCCTCCACCAGGACCCCTTATCGCATCACATCGAATCGGGATACGAGATATCGCGTGAACCAGGGCCTGCGAACATCACCAAACCTGCTTTCTTCACCTCTCCCCCCTCACAGAAGCCATGGCGACCGAACTCATAATGCCAACGCTTCCCGACCCGTCGCAGCAACAGTACTCAACCTTCTACCATGGCTTGCACCACCAGCACCAGCGCTCGCAGTCTTATCAGTCCAACCACCAGCAGCAGCAGCAACAGCAGCAGCGGCCGTTAGTAGCCACCACCGCCTCGTCGACCTCGGTCTCGCAGTCATCGTCGTCGACCGCGATAGCCGCGGCCGCGGCGGCCGCGATAACCTCGTCGTCGCTGGCGAACCCGTCGTACCACCAGGTGTCGCCGCTGAGCACCAGCGCGTCCAAGTCGGGCTCGGTGCCGCCGGCGTCGCCCAAGACCTACCACACCCGCCAGCTGCGCCCGCTGTACATGCCGGCGGTGCTGCGGCCGACCGAGTTCCCGTCGAAGCTGCCGCGCGGATCGCCGCCCTCGGATGATGGCGTGCTGAACTCCAGCGCGTCGTCGCTCACCCGCACCGGCTCGCGGCGGTACAGCAACAGCTTCATCAACTTTGCCAACAGCGCCGTGCAGCGTTTGCAGCGCAAATCGCCCACCTGCCAGCAGGACTCGTTCGACGACACCACCGTGTGGGATCTGAATGTGTTCCCCAAGGTCACTGCTCCTCCCACAAGAAGCCACTGGAAGGTAAGTTTGTGTTATCTGCCGCCCTCGGAGAATTCCTGCATTCTGGAAGCAAGATACCGTTTGTCTCTGGCTTGAGCGATTGCGTGTGCGAGTGTTTGTACACCCGTATACACTTTTTTAAGCCGGGATTTCGGGAAGCCTTGTCCGACCGGTTCAATCCAATAGGGCTTTTATACAGTCCTTTTGGGTTATCGTGTTATCGGCTTCATATATATGTCCCCCCCAAACTCCCCCCGGCTTGGCATATCTTGCTTTATATTGCCTCGAGAGTTTGGCCTTCGCTAGCACAGTCTGGCCGAAGTCGGCTTCTCTTGCGCCACTTTCCCTGGCTGCTACTCCGAATATCAGAGAACACCGATTTCACACTGGTTATCATGTTTGGCTGTGTATAACAGGAAACTGACAATGATACCCCCCCCATTTAGCCCGATACCTCGTCCACGGTCTGCGACGAGCCCACGTGCAAACGCAACTTCAACTACTTTGTGCGCCGCCACCACTGCCGCCGCTGCGGTAACATCTTCTGCGACTTCCACTCGCCGTACCTGGTGCCGCTGGACCAGGACGCCAACTTCAACCCGCGCGGCACGCCGTCGCGCGCGTGCCTGCACTGTTCGACCGAGTTCCAGGCGTGGAAGACGCGCAACAACTCGCACGAGTCCAGCTCGACGTCGTCCGACGCCGGCGCCAGCGCTGTCGGCGATCAGCCCAGTCCCGGGAGCCCGATCCCCGGCGCCACGCCGATTGCGGGCAGCACGCCGACGCAGCCGCGCTCGCAGCAGGATGTGGCCGCCAGTGTTCCGCGGGATTGGTCGTGGAGTACATTCTAAAGGACTGACGACCGACCATACAACTGCCCTCCCATTTTTCTTTTCTGTCTCACGGGTCCTCGGCTGGCACTGTTCCTCGGTATTTCTTTTTTTCCGGGCGTTTCCTCTTCCTGAACACAGGGTGGACACCATTACTCACGGAGAACTACAACCCCCCTTTCGAATGAGGCGCTCTCGTCATAGAGCGCATGACTCAATACAGTCCGAAGCTAAGTTTCTGTGCCTGCTTCTAAAGGCACTTCGCTATCGTCACATCTAGATAGCTAGCGCCCGGATTCGCCTCTCGCCACCGGACCACGCGCGGCCACTCACAAATGCCCACCCCCCGAAACGTCCATCACCAGCGAACGCACATACGCAGAACAAACCGGCATTACTGGCTGGCGTATGACAAGAAGATTCAGGACACAAGGCGCTGCGGTATTGTGCTTTGTGTGACCGACCCACCGCCTCGCTCGATTGGACGTTTGCACATGTCAGCGCGGCTTCTGACGGCTCTGGTCTCCTGTCTCTTTTGTTCGTTCTGACCAGGTTCTCGGGTTTCACTCTTCTTTCACTTCGTGTTTCCCCTTCTTTTTGGCGGGCTTGTGCTTTTCTGGACCTTTTTTTTTTGGAAATGACGGCGAGCAGGGATATGGGGGCCCTCACTCACCCACTCCTCTCCCTCCTCATCCTCCTTGTGATCGCCCCCACTACCGCCTAGAAGCACGAACAAAAGAGCCTCCAGCACAAAAAAGAAACAACCTAAAAAATGACAAAACACTGACATGTCGCGGGAGATTACACCTTTTGCACACCGACCATAGACCCCGGTGAGAGAGGGACGAAGGCCAAACCCCCAGACACCGCGCCTTACGTTGGTGGACCCTGAAAAGGTCCCCCTGGACGATGCTTTTCTGGTGGGGGGCTGGGGAGGTGAGGCTTTGCGAAAATGAGGAACATCACATCCCTAGAGCCGCTAGAGCCGCAACATTGTCTGTGCCGCAGCGCCTTTTTTTCGAGGTTGCACGCGCCGCAAGAACTCGTGAACCTCAACAATCCGCGCCTGTTGCGCAGGTTCCATCCAAACCGGCCGGCGGCAGGCGACACATTCTCCTCTTTGATCCTGACATTCTCGCATTCTCTCGTTCTTTTTCTCTCTTCACCGATTCCTTGACAGGACGAACTCTTCTCAACTTCCTATTCTCGACCGTTCCGGAGTCCTCCTCCTCCCCCCCTTTTTTATCTATCTCTCTCTCTTCTCTTTCACATCCGCATTCTCACGATGGCTTGATTCCAAGCATCCTTCCCCAACCCTCATAG
>LNGK01000003.1:3123786-3327897 GCA_001510575.1 Knoxdaviesia capensis | reverse complement strand
TCCCCTCTCACATGTTTCCGGTGTGCTGTTTGTGATTTCCTTGGTCCCGGTGTTCCCTCTCACGGCCGTCTTGCTTCGTTTCCTGCTTTTCTATTCTATTCCTTCCGTGCCTTTTGTTCTGCTTTCCGGTATTGTTAAACTTTTATTTTTTTTGGGCTTTCTATACCCCCGTGTTCGGCGATCATCTGTTCTCTTTTTCTCTCTTGTTCGTTGTGCCAGGGAATCGGGCTTCAACCCCCCCTCCTCCCTCCACATCGTTTTTTTCTCACAATGCACCTTTTAATGTCTGCTTTCTTCATCTGCTTCATTTGCTTCTCGTGCGTTATTTGTTTCTTCCGTTACATGCGTGTCCTTTTTTCTTATCTCTTTTCACTCTCTGCTGGGCCTCGACCCGGTTTTCAGTGCTTTGCTTCGGATTACAGAGTTACACGTATATCATAATGATATTGCTTGGTATTTATTTATGTATATAGAGAGAGAGAGGGCTTCAAGTTGTGGGTGGTTTGAGTTTGATTTTACTGGCCTTCCTCGCAAGGGCTTCTTCGATCTGCCAAGTTGCCACTCAATAGAAATGAGACCTATTTTACTATTCATATGATGCTCTTCCATTGCCAGCCGTGACTTGTCAGCCAGTCTGTGCGGCTAAGTGACTATCATCTGTTCCTGATTGGACATTTGCAGCTGTTCACAGACGGACGAAAATGCTTGCTACGCATAGGGAGATCCTTCAAGTGAAAGAGAAAATTTGATAGCGGAATACTAATTTTAATGATATAAAATCTAAGAATGCCCGAAAACGTCATGCCCTACCAACCCAAACAATAAAAACAAAAACAAGAACAAAAAATAGGAAACCTGAAAACATAACGCCGGGCCCGTTTTGCACCATGTCATTCATTCTAAGACCATCCGGGACACGCAATGTCGACCAAGCTGGGGGATGGGAATTGTCCCTGGAATTCATGGAGGCGATGGATGAGAAAGAAAAGAAATGACAAAGAGATGTGATTTGAAGAGACAGAAAACAGCGGATTCATAATTGACTGGATTCTAGGGAAACGCCGAAATGGACCGACGTGTCAATGTCGGAGTGGCACGGGAGATGGGATATCCCAATGCGGGAAGGCTGGAACAGCGTTCCTTGAGACACGTGCACGTTTACCGTCTCCGAGAAGAGGATCCATGGGCCCGCGAGGCTCCAGACTCCCCGGGGGTCGAGGGAGAACTATCGCCGAACACTTCTTGACTGACACTCTTCGCAGCATCCCAACCTGCCTTTTCAGCCAGCTGAACATTGTTAAGCGGCTTCTTGGCCTGCGAGGGCTGGTTGCTACGGGTGATGTAGCTGGTGATGAAGAAGCTGGTGAAAAGGTAGGTGAGAGGGGCCAGATAGAGGATATTAAGCCAGATGGCGAAGGTGGCTCCACTGGTGGTGATGCAGTTCTGAGAGACCAGCACATTCTTGGTCTCGACCGAGGCGCCTGATCCATAGGTAGCCAGCGAGTTGGCAGCGTCAAAGGCGCTGACAACCGAGTCGTAGGCCACGTTCTTAGCGGAGCCAGAGGCTGCGTGAGAGTTGGCGCCATACTCGGAAACTGACATGGTGGGCATGGCGTTTGACGACGCAGACGGAACGGTGATGGTCATGGGAATGTTGTATGAGATGAAAGAATGCAGCATGGCGTAGGTAGCACCACCGACAAACTGGGTAATCTGCATGGAAGTCAAGGTTCGCTTGATGACAGTGGGAACCCGGATTCCGAAGGCAGTGATGGCATAATAGGTGTACTAGAGGGGGGAGACGAGGAAAAAAGAAAACAAAAGGTTTAGGTTAGATCAGGTTGCTTGGTGTGACAAGGCCAAGTGATGTTGACGAGGACACAAGGTGAACTTACCATGAGCGAGTGGATGAACGAGTTGACAACAACAAACATCCAGATGGGAGCGGCCATGTAACGCATACCGGCCCAGACGCACATCATGGCACCAGAGTGGTGGTAGGTCTGCAGAGTGGAGCTGTTCTTGCCCTTGGCCAAGATGATGAAGGTGTCGAGAACCTCATAAAATTTGCTGAGGTAGAAGATCCAGCCATAGAACGCAAGGCCCTCGTTCCATATTCTGCCGGGAGCGTAGCGGGTGGGGGCACCGCTGGCGGTGCCGTTGGCAAGAGTGAACCATTGGTTTGAATCCTCGTCGTACATAGCGGCGCCGGCAAAGCCCGGGTCTCCGTTCAGCTTGCAGAAACTGTCGACGGTTCCGGCAAGGCCGGCAGGACCCAGGGGATTTACAACACTCCGAACCATACCCTTCATCATTCCGGTGAAAGTCCATGCCGAGTAAACCGCCAAAAAGACATTGTGCAGCACAACAAAGGAAAAGAAGAGGCGGGACTTGGTGATTGCCCAAGGCTTGTTGCCATTGGTCTTGTTGTAGGCATTTAGAGCCTTGGCGGTAATGGCGTAGACAGCGGAAATGGTGATGGGGATTCGGGGGTCCAAAGCGGCCATGTAAATGTTGTCGGGGATGGTGAAGGGCGGGGCATTCGGACCCGAGCCGGCCGGAGGAGGAGGAATGGTGTAGGGGAGAGGCTTAGGAGGGATTCGGAAGAAATCGAAGGGCGGAGATGACCGGAAAAGGCCCGCAATTGGAGTAATGGCATCCATTTTTGGCGAGACAGAAAAGAAAAAAAGAGAACAGGGGGTTCAAGTCCAAGTCAACGAGGATTTTGTTTCCCTGGCGGATTCTCCACCCAATATCCCCCCTTTGGACGAATAAAGGTGGTTTGATGGGTAGAGAAAGGAAGTCAAGCACACGACCAGGAAGTTGACCGTGGACAAGGAGCAAAATCACACAGAAAAATGCTCGACAAGGGACTGAGACCGGCTGCAGGAGTCTCAATTGAGGTATGCTCGGGTGGACTGGTGGGAAATACCAAGAAAATTGGCAAAACCAGAAGATTTGAAGCCCAGATGCAAAGATTTGTTGGGGACGCGAGGGCGGATGAGGGCTAACGAAACCTAAGCGACGGCAGATTTAGCTTCTGAAATTCTCGTCACAACAAGTTGTGGGACACACCAAAGGAGCAGGTGAATGAATAACGAGGAGCAATGCAGAAAACGAAGATAGATATAAGCAAAAAGGAGTGTAATTTGTACAACGTGTATAAGAACGAGCAGAATGTTTATTGTTGGGCAAGGCAGGGCATGACAGTATAGAAGATGAAACGAACGACAACACTAAGGGCCTTGAGATAAAGAAACAAGTAAAAATGAGGATTGGGGTGAGACCAAAAAAGAAGAAAAGGAAGCGAGATGAGAGTGTGTAAAGTGGAAGAGGAAGAGGAAGAAGAGGAAGAGGAAGAAGAGGAAGAAGAGGGTAGATGGCGGATATTTGAACTCGGATCAATAGCACAGAATGCCGATTTGCGTGTAAAATGCCAGGAAGGTGTGATGGAGACGTGAGACACGAAGCTGGAGCACATTCGTGGTAGGGGCGATGTATATGAGGGGTATCTTGAAGATGACGACGACTGGATCTTAGAGGAATGGGAAAGAGCATCCAAGGGACACAGAGACTACTTACTGGTTCAGGATGGCGACGACGATGCTGTGTATGGACAAAGTGTAACAGCACGGAAGGAAGAGCGGGTTACAGGAAGGAAGAGAGAGAACTGGGAGGAGCAACACACACACAGAACACAGCAGGAGAGATGGTGATGATATATAGATACGTATATATGTATACAGAAATCCACCAGATATACTCGGAGTCGATTCCTAAGGAGCTAGGACGAGGGGGGAAAAGTAAGGTTGATATAGACAGCACGACTAAAATGTGGAAAAGCAAGGACAACCGGAGATGGACTAAACCAGGGAAACAGAAGTGAGCCAGACAAGAAAAGAAAGGCCGACCGACCGACCCAGACGTTAATATGTGGGCGAGAGTGAATAAGATATCGAGTAAGGGCGGGTACATATGGTTTGTACACATGGATGTATCTTCTGAAGACCGGCCGCCGAGTGCGTACAGCTTCAAGTGGTGAAGCATAGACAACCCATCGTGTTGGATACATCCAGCGAAACCTGTGGTACTCAGACCCCCCCCGGCCAAATCCCCGGCTCCGACAATGGTTTTGGGCTACGGCACGCACCTCCTGTCTGTATTACGCTTGGATTCTGAGACACAATGATCTCGGACTGAGAGATCGAGGACGCCGGGCTGTCTAAGTGAGGCGGCAGACTGTGTACTGGACGTCCATACAACACGAGGGTTGTGGAACATCATCGACAGCGCCATTGACGACCACTGACCAGACAAAACGCTCAAGCCCCTCAACGGTGTCTATGGAAGCTGTTGTTGACCTGCAATGCGGCTCTCGGAAGTGCTCGGGCACGGATACGAAGATCAGGCAGGCTGTGGGCAATTTTGCAGGGAAACCGGCCTCGGTGGATACAGCCATTCTCACGAACTCAGGAGCCACCTGAGAAGAAACAACAACAACAAAAATCTGTTGATTGAATGCACATGCCAAAGAGCCAGGGTCAATGGGGCTTTTATAGTTTCGCTGGATGAGGGCGCGGATGCCATACAAATAGTAGCAACATGGATACCACCAGGGAGAACTCGCTGAGTCAAGAGCCTCGGCTTGGGGGAAAAAAATACCAGGAGGCAAGGAAAGGAACCATTTAAGAGCGGCGCCCCTATAGCTCAACAACAAAAAAAGGATCCCAAGCACACCAACCCGGGGAAGGAGAGCAGTTCTGGTGTTTGTTGGGGATAGCTAGGAAGGGAAAACCTGAGTCAGATGGCAGTGCAGATCAAAACGGGGGGTGGGTTCGAAGAGGCGGCTTCGCTCGGTTTCTCGGATGGCGACTGCGACTTCTCGTTTACAAGGGAGGTAACAAGAAGACTCACTGCTTCCTACAGTACACAGCTTCCGAAAACATCCCACCTTGAAAAGCCGGTGGAAAGTTCCTTCTTCGACGGTGTCACCACGCCATATCACAAAGCCGCCGGCCGTGTTTGGGGAGGTTCCTGTCAGTTGAAGAGACAAGAGGAGATTGCTGACTGAAGAAGGGAGACAGCTACGAGCATAAACCAGTAAGGTGCTTCCTTATTCCTGCTTGACGTCTGTATGAAACATCTCGGACCTTGCGTGGGTCCTGTTGAGAAAGGGAAGGCAAAAGCGCCCATAAAAAAGGGCTCGTCCTCGGGTACCATCCAGCCATCTCTTCTGGCTGTTGCTTACCACCATCGGCTCTCGGACGGCGCGGGTGCGTCACAGACTTGGATTTTTGATGGGCCCAGAACCTCAGCAAAAAGAAAACCCTTTGTGTCTTGGATTGCTGCTTGACGGTGGTTGAGAGTTGAAGAAGGGATGAAGATGTCTGGAAATTCCAGCCTAGACAACCCATTGGGCTGATACAGGAGGGATTGGAGGGTTGTCTCGTGACTATCACAATCCCGAAGAGGCGTCATACTTCGAGACGTCGGTCTTGGAATGTATTTGCCGGGGTGTTCTGGGGTCGAGCTGTCGAGATCGCGTGCTTGCGACCTGCACAATATGCCGAACTGCGGGCCTTGAAGCTGGTCGGATACGGCACCGAATATTCAACAAAAATCGAAATTTAGAACATCGGCGGGCCTTTTGCTGTGAAGTTCTTAACGTTCCTCGGCATTCACAAGCTTTTTACTTCGAGATCTCCAACAACAGGGGAGAGCTGTTGAAGGACGGCTGCTTCGTGAGTACAGTACTGAGTAGTTCTGGATCATCTTTTTTGGCCTGCTGTGAGAATGGGGGGGTTTCTTCTTTTTTTTTTTTTTTGTTGGGGGAACCGCTTTTTTGTTCTCCTTCTATCCACTGCTCTACGCGTCTGCCTAGCTCGAATTTTTTATGTAACCTGCACGCTTTGATTTCAGATGTTATGTTGGATCTGCAGCTACAGTACTGTACTGTGCGTCCCTGTAGCTAAATGTCCTGAGAGGTTAGCCAAGCATTTCCCCGTGCTAGACGGATTGTTTTTTTGGTGTGATGAGTTAAGGACGGACGGAAGTGAGGAGTAAGGTAAGGACTTGGTCTATCCTTCTCTCCGTGTTGTGAAAATTTGACCTGTAGTCACGCTTTCACCCAAGTATATAGATCGGTGCGCTGGATCCCTCTCTGTCGTCGAGTCCGACACAGAGAGTCCTGCCAAGCGTGACTGTGGCGGATCGGACGAAGCTTGTGGCAGTCTCGCACCCCGGGACTCATTTAGGGTCCACGGTCTTATGTGAGGTACTGTTTGGACGAAGGGCATGTTGTTTCATCGCGATTTTACTACACTCTGCCGCGTTTGACACAATGGGCGCCGGATGTACCGCCGTGCGACACATTTCAGATCATCTTAGAATGGCGACAGACATTGTGGCTTGGCATTACTCTCTATTACCAGTTCCCCATTACAAACACGAAGGATTCTGGTCTTTGCTAGAGGCATAAGCATGTGCATGAGGTTGAGGTTGAGGTTGAGGTTGAGGTTGAGGTTGAGGTTGAGGTTGAGAATGGTGTGATTACGAGGAGTGAATCCCTCTTCCCTGGTTCGTCCATTCAATTTGTAGACGCGATGATTACACGCATATCCAGGGTTCAATGCTTTGGTTCCTGGATGCCAGTCAGTAACTCTGGCGGGTAACACGGACAAACAGTTAGACATTTGACAGCAACGTGGGGGGGATGGGACGGGATGGGATGGATTTTCTATGGGACAACCAAAAAGCCTCCGGGCAAAGAAGAAAAAAGATCGCAGATCTGCTTAATTTCGGATATTGCTTATCAGATCTGGGGATATTCTGATATTCTATCGTTCCTTTCCAAAGATGTATCCATGCTCGTGGATCTTGAAGCTGGATGACAGTCTTATTTTTATATCGAACATGCTTTGACTTCTAGGTTCTTCTTAACACGGCGCTGGAAATTGCCCTTCACGAGTACGCGATTTTGATGTACTTTCCAAGCAATATCTCGTATCGAGGATATGGAAGATGGACTTCTGTCGATATACATACGCCTGTAAGATGTGCAACACTGACATATACTCACACGTGGCTGGAAGCACATGGTGTATATGAAGGCGGCTGACTACATGTGTCCCGAATCCTGCCGTTCCACCACCGTTCTTCCGCCGTCATGCTGGCAGAACCACACCGAAGAGACCTTGTGAATGCCGCTCCCGAGACAACTACCAATTACACTACCACACAGAGCATGCATATGCAGGAGGTGTGCAGCGAAGAACCAAATACGGATAACACATACTATTCCGTCTCCTGCACCTGTACATATGAAAATTCATACATATGGTAGGTACATACAGTATATTTCATCCTACCTCTATGCCTACATGAAGAATCCTGCCTGCCGGACCACAACGTCAATCTGGATCTGGGTGGGTGCAGGATCGGCTCCGACTCTTGGCCAGAACCAGAACTTGCAAGAACCCTGATTGGAGGCGGGGTGTTGTCAAGCTAGCTATGCCGGACTTGATGCATTGTTGCTGCCACTTACTTGGACGCGAGCGCAGCTTCTTTGATAATCTCTCTTTCACTATCAAGCGAGAGAGTGCAGGTAAGCTGCGGACGCGACTGTGTGTGGGGAGGAGCTGTCAGAGCAGAGTTATCTGGTTACCCCAATTATTGAGGTTCTGTTGGCCGATGAAGGCGCCATGTACTTACTGTACAGTACTGTTCTGTAGGTAGCCTCTTTCCACATCCGATATACGCAGGGGCTCACTGCCGATCACGGATAAGTTACATGGATCCCGCTCCATGGCGGCACTTACTTCGTGGCATGAATTATTGAAGAAGAAAGAAAAACCAGGGTTATTTGGAAAGAAGCACACGTAGTGGAACTGAATCGACATCAAGGTGGCCAGATCCTCGAACCATGTCTTCTGCAGGATGAGGAGGGTAAGTACTGTATATTCGTGCTGGGTGCTTCTTTCCTCGATATCGACAGACATCCCAACGGAATAAGAGCTGGCATCGACGTTCTGCCACTGCATACATTGACGGGAAAGACTCTCCAATTTGCAGTCCTAGGATCTGAAGGCGGTTCTGGAGAAACCCCGCAAATGGCAATGGCTTCGTCGGCCAGGGCCAGACGCCACTTCCCCAGCTTTCCAACCCCAACCTCGAGATGTATATCTGCTGTCAGCTCTGGATATTGCCGCCCACTGCTGAGGTCCGCATCAATGCCACATCATGAAGCCAGCCCCAGGTTCCATTCGTACGGTCACGCCCATTCACTGATGCGGCTGTGACGGTGCACCGAACCCGTGAGCACACCGACCCGGCTTTTACCCCGGATTCTGTCTAAACACAAGGTCCTATGTAGCGTGGTTCTCGCAAGCCCTCCACTAGGCTTAGTCCCACGCACGGGTGTCGTCGTTCCTTTCTTAACAGGCCTTCGGGGACGGACCAGTCGGGTCTGATTAATTCCCCGCGTTGCGGACATTCCTGTCCCTCGGCTTGTTGGTCTTTTAAGACCGCCTGCTTGGAGAGGCCACCCAGTTTCTTCACTGTTGGTATCGCAGCTTCTGACATATGCTCGCTTGTTACTTCGGCCATCCCCCCACATCCCACAGTCGTTGGTCGGTGGCATGACCAGTGATTTTTCGTCGTCTTCCCCAGTTTTCGGCGAGCCTGGACCTGTGGCCCATGATTTTCCCCCAACATGGACGTCGATGGCCGATACACCGTTGACCGAGTCTGGGGTAATCGGCTAGATATGGGGTTGCAGAAGAAAAGGAGGTGGTCGTGAACGCTGACGACGTGAGCCCACACTTGTACATGTATTCTTATATATAGGAGAGCGCCAAGGCCAGCTTGATGCTATATTTCCTTTTTCCTTTCAGCTCTCACTCACTGTATGTGACGCTGGATATCTGAACAACGTGCCCAAACTCTCAGCTCACGAACCCTGACTAATCGAGTCGACCTCCTTCCCGTTCTCGACGTCTCTTGTCTCGCTCACCAGATCCTTCCATCCCTCGAACATACATGAGTCAGCTTCTGCTACACTCCGATCTCCGCGCCGACCTTTTTCATTCCCCACCCCGGACCGGACCTGACATACGCCGGCCTCGATTTAAACCGCCGATACAGCCACTCCCACCCGATGTATCTCCTCTAGATATATAATCAATGACCGGCAATCCCATCCCGGCCAAGCTCACCGTTACCGAGCACACCCTCAACTATGTCCCGCCGCTGACCTTCTGGTCGCCGAAGACCTGGGAGGTGTTCACGGCCGCCATGAGCGCCGTGCTCCCGCCCGTGGTCCGCGCCTGCGATGTGGTGGACCCGAAAACGCAGCTGGTGATTTCCGACGCCGAGTTTGAAAGCGCGTATGCCTCCGTGCGCGGACACCGCAAGAACCCGCCGTCACGGGAGGAGTTCGCGCAGTTTCTGGCTCTGGATACCACCGCCGACCCGGAGGTTGTGCGGACTCTGCAGAGGGCGGTGGAAGCGCTGGCGCCCGAACAGACTAAGACGCTGGGGACGGCCCTTGACCTTATGTCGTGAGTAGTACCCTTTTCGGGGACTGGAAAGTATACCAATATAACCCTGCTAACTTACTGTTGGCTGCCATTTGAAAATAGCGGCCGATTTGGCTCCTGGCTCTTCACCGGATACTGCACGCCCTTCCAGAACCTGCCCATCCAGACCCGCCACAGCATCTTCCAGTCCTGGCTCACCGGCGAATCCTCCAAAAAGCTCCTCCTCGCCACCGCTCTAAGCAATCTCGCCCAGAAAGCCACCGCCCAAGCGAACAAGCCCTCGCTCAACTTCATCCAATACCCAGAGACCAAGCCGCTGTGCCAACCGAGCGCCGACGGGCCGAAGAACCTCGGCTTCCAGTTCGAGTTCCTGCAGTTTGATTCATCGCCACAAACCCTCGACACCGACGTGGTGATCATCGGCTCGGGACCCGGCGGCGGCGTGTCGGCGCGCCGGCTATCCGAGGCCGGCCACCGCGTGATCGTGGTCGACAAGGGCTACCACTTCGACCCGTCGCAGTTCCCGATCGTCGACCAGGCCGCCGAGCGCTGCCTGTTCGACAACCACGGCTCGCACTCGACGCTCGACTCGGGCGCGAACCTGGTCGCCGCGAGCTGCTGGGGCGGCGGCGGCACCGTCAACTGGGGCGTGTGCCTCGATCCGCAGGAGTTCGTGCTGGACGAGTGGGCGAGCAAGGACGGCCTGGGCTTCTACAAGGGGGCGGAGTTCCGCGACTGTCAGGAGTACGTCAAGAGTGTCGTCGGCGCGTCCGCGGACAATATCACGCACAGCCACCGCGGCCAGCTGCTGCTCGACATGTCGCGCAAGCTGGGGTGGAAGGCGGGTGTCACGCCGATCAACAGCTCCGGGAAGCCGCACCATTGCGGGCACTGCCACTACGGGTGCGGCATGAACCGCAAGAACGGGCCCACCGTCAACTGGCTGCCGGCGGCGGCGCGGGCGGGCGCGCAGTTTATCGAGGGGTTCCTGGCCGACAAAGTGATTCTTGAAAGCGACCCGGCCGATCTGAAGGAAGGGCGTCGGGCTGTTGGCATTCAGGGCACGTGGACGGCGCGCGGGCCGGATGGGAGTATCTTTGGGGAGAGCCGGCGGAAGGTTGAGGTGGTCATCAAGGCCAAGAAGGTGATTCTGGCTGCCGGGGCCATCTGGAGCCCGATTGTGCTCCAGCGGAGCGGGATCAAAGCATGTCACCCTCGCACTGAACAATGCGCTTGTGAGAGCGTCAAAGCTAACAACTGCCGTTTAGCACCCCCAAATCGGAAAGAATCTTCACATCCACCCATGTTCGTTCGTTACTGCTTACTGGGACGAGGAAACCAAACCCTGGCAAGGTCAGTGCTCTCTTCCGAAAAACAACGGGGATATTGACCACCACTAACATATGGGATATATGCGGACAGGTACCATCATATCTACAGTGTGCAAACAGTTCGAGAATCAGGATGGAAAGGGCCACGGCGTCAAGATTGAGCCGACCCTGTGTGTGGTGAGTGCCCCTAACGACTACCCCCAAGCCCCGGACCCCACACTAACCTGTTTCCCACCCCCCAGCCGTACGGCGTCTTCGCAACCCACCCTTGGACCAGCGCCCTACAAGCCAAAACCGCCTTTGCGCGCATCCCCAACGTCGGCGCCTTCATCGTGCTCGCGCGCGACCGCGACGGCGGCACCGTGGCCATGGGCGCCTCCAGCGGCCGCCCGCTCATCAACTACACCACCTCGGCCTTTGACGCCGCCCACGTGCTCGAGGGCATCATCGGCACCTGCAAGCTGTGCTACCTGTCCGGCGCCCGCGAGATCGCGCCGATCGTCGCCGTCGAGCCGTTTGTGCGCACCGGGCCGATCACGCGCCCGGCGGCCGCCTCATCGAACGCGGAATCCGGAGACGGCGGGGCGGGCCGGGCGGCGGTGGACCCGGAACGCACCGACGCGGCGTTCGCGGCGTGGCTGGACAACGTGCGCGGCGTGCAGCGGCGCGGCGGCATGAGGATGTGGATCTCCGCGCACCAGATGGGCACGTGCCGGATGAGTGCGCGGCCCGCCGCGGGCGTGGTGGACGCGCGCGGGGCGGTGCGCGGTGTGCGTGGGCTGTACGTTGCCGACGGGAGCGTGCTGCCGAGCGCCAGCGGGGTCAACCCCATGATCACGGTGCTGTCGACGGCGGAGTACATCATTCGCGGGGTTGAGGCGGAGATGGAGAAGGAGGCGTGAATGCTACGCGGGTTGGCCTTTTGTGTGGGGTTGTCTTGTTGGGTGGGTACCGAGGGAATGGAGAAGTATTGGACACCAAATATATACTATACTGCCGAGAACGATTTTTGATAGCACCCAAGTATCACTTCTGTAAAACCTACAACATTCATTTACGTGTGCGATATCAGGAGACGACTTTGAAGAGTCTTAAAAATAATAGATTTAAGAGTTATCTGACAGAACATGTTCCGTGTGTGTTATATGTAAAAGCAAAAGAAGATAGCTAGATATAGATGGGGTTTTGTGAATATGTGTTCTTGCAGTGATTTGCCGTATATGAAAAAAATGTACGATCCAGAACCAGCCGGGTACTCTTTTCAGAGAATATGAGATTTGTGTGTGGTTTGTGTTTCTCTGTGGATGACTGTGGGGAGGTGTGAGGCTTCGAGGGGGTGGGTGGGGAAGACCTTTGGTCCTACTTCGCAGAAGGGAGGAGAAAGGTTGGTTCGCCCGGTGTCGGAGCTCCCGTGATGCTCCATTGATCCAGTGGACGAGAAGCTGAGGCTTGGCTCTGCCTTCTGGGACACTGGATATGGATTCTCGCCAGGAGGGCGGCACGGGGCGAGATGGTGGACGAGAGAAGTCGGCGGCTGTGAGTGTCATCAAGACACCAGAGCGGCCACACTCCAGACGGGAGACGGAAACCGGGCAGAGGTCAAGCCATGCGGAGCAGGGCGGGCAGAGGCAGACAGGTGTGCGAGACACAGACCGACAAGAAAGAAAAAAACCAGTTCTTCCGTTCATTCATCGTGTCTCTCTGTCGTATGCATGCCGCACGCAGCTCAGGCCAACTTGCCATCAGCCCTGGGATCCGTCTTCGTCAATGTCCGGGATAGCAACGGCGTGCTATGCGGACCTCGTCCTACCATGAGCGCAGAGTCCAGGAATCCAAACCTGTTCCAGGGCAAAGATGGGTAATTGAGACTTTGGCGCCTGCTAGAGGATCTGCCAAGCTCAACCCGACACCTCTTTGCAGCCACTCCGCCATTGGACACGTGGTATCCGCAAGCTGAAGCAGCGCATCAGAAGCCAATGCAGTGGTAGCAGGAGGAAGTGGACGAGGCTCAAGAGGGAAAGGCACTTTGAGAGCTGCCCAGGATACACAAAGGACCAGAAACATGCGAAATGCTACTGGACTCTCCGACCGGTCTCTTTATTAGCGGCCACTACATATTCCGGTATGTATATGAAGCCAAGGGAACAACCCCTAGCACACTCTTGGTGAGTTCGCAGAATTCATCAAGACGGGCGGGGTTTCCGGGGGAGAGGGGACTCGAATCGTCCTCCTAGTCTTCGTGGAAGACCAGTATCATATCAAAGAGCCGGCTTGATACACTGTTGTGCGCTGGGGAGGGATGCAGCAAGGTGGTGTGTTGTTGGTATACCGGATACCAGTCGAGGTTGTCAACGATAACATGCAGGTGACAGGAGAAGGTGGGATCTGGGAATAATCATTCTGCTTTGCTTGGTGGTTGGAGTTGATTGGGGATAGACATGTTTTGGTTGAAATCAAGTGGCGGATGATCTTGATTTTCTCCGTATTATCAATTGAATCTTCAGGTAACGGATGGTGGTCGAACGGTGGGGATAGGGAAAAGTCAAAGAAAAGGAAAAAAAGAAATAATAAGAAAGGCGAATGACAAGTGAGTGTAATCTTCAGAGAAGCGCTGTTGGCAAAACTAGGAAGGGAATGTTGCAATAGATGTGAGAAGCAATGCT
This sequence comes from Knoxdaviesia capensis, assembly GCA_001510575.1. Taxonomy (NCBI): domain Eukaryota; kingdom Fungi; phylum Ascomycota; class Sordariomycetes; order Microascales; family Gondwanamycetaceae; genus Knoxdaviesia; species Knoxdaviesia capensis. Next base: position 3,314,367 of record LNGK01000003.1, on the reverse strand, counting down.
GTGTTCGTGAAAACCGTATCCGTTACCAGTGAAATTAAATCCAAGCTCTTGCGGGACCTGAAGAAAATGAAGTTGAAGATGCAAATAGAATGCGAAGGAGAAAACCAAGAAAAGCCGTCATTAGGGTATTAAGTTCATTACCGAGGACCCGATGTCCCAAAAATGTCGTAAATATGCAAACCAAGCACGATGCAAAACAGAAAAAGCAATCAATGCAGTCGTTATCCGCAGAGCGGAGAGGGGTATCATCAGATGTTATCGTGTTCGTATCTTCCGAGGCAGTCTGTAGATGTCGAATCGTGGAAGGCCAGGGAAAGAGAGAGAAAAAGAAAAGGAAAAAAGTGCCGAAGTGATGGATGAAGCCCAGTCAAGGGAACCCAGAGAGAAGAGGCGAAGAATTTGCAAGAAGAAAAATAAAGACAAAAGAAAAACCAAACAAGAAAATGCGAGAATGCCGCGACGCAGTCGCCTGTCTCGGACAAGGGCCGAGCTTTGATATTTGGTGATAATTGCATTGCTGCAGTTGTCTTAAAAAGAGCAGGATCAAAAACGAAAATTCCAGGAGCAGATATAAAAAACGAAAACGGTTGATGAGGAAGTCCAGAAGCCAGTCGGACGTCAGATAAAAAAACAGAAACCGAAAAACCAAGAAGTGCCGATAGGAGAGTATAAGCGAAAAAAGCAGGAAAAAAAGAGAGATGCCGCCGGGATAGTATCACACAACCAATGCCGAATATAGGTATGATGAGGAGCCGAAAGATGAAAAAAGAGAAAGCCGAACACCGTGAAAATCCAGAAAGAAAATATCAAGTCGCTTGCTAGGGTTGCCTGCCCAGAACGAAGGAAAAAAGAAGAACCGCGAATATTGCACACAAGAGGGGAGGGGGTTTCCAAGACAGGAATCGCCAGGAAAGGTCCGAAATACCAGGCCAAGGCTATATGTTGTCTCTCAATGCTGTCACCGGATGACGAAGCCCGAAGACTCCGGGCCGGATCGGGAAAATGTGGGTCATCGGAGCCCGTGCAGGCGTGGAGCCAAGAAACATGCAACAACCGCGCGAAGGCAAGCCTTCAGCTGCGAAGGAGAGGAAGAATAGCGCCAACCAATGACCGCCCACCTATGAAACAGCAATGAAAAAATCGAAACACACCAAGCCTTTGTTTGAAAGGTCTGTTATTTGCTTTTTGTGATTTTTTTATGGTTTGTCAAGACGCCGTGGTAACAACCGGGTACCCGCCGTCCCCACCCGACACAGGAGCTGTTGATTGCTACATTGTGGGAGTGTACTCCTGAATGCGATCCCAGCCACCGAATGGATTGTAGCCAATGCTGACACCGCACTGAACGGGGGCCAGCATCGACGGCAAAGGCATCGAGGTGGAGATGGGAGCACTCAGGGGGGACGTCGAATAGAACAGCGGAGGTGCTGAAACGTAGGGCATCTGGTGGTGCATGTCCATGGATGATGGGGACGGAGTCGGCGACGAGCTATACACAGGCGAATGCTGCTGCTGCTGAATGTCGGCCATGCCAAGTGCAGCCGCCCAAATGGAGGCCGCAGCATCGGCAGCCGAAGTCAGGCTGGCAGTGGACATGACGCTGCTCACATCAACGCTCGACATTGAAGGCATGCCAACAATGGCGGGCGAGCTGGGAAGCACGCGCCAAGGATCCACAGCAGGAAGGCTAGAGGCCGGCATGGGCTGTTGCTGGTGACGCTGCTGTTGTTGGTGCTGCTGCTGTTGCTGTTGCTGCTGCTGCTGCTGCTGCATGTGATGGTGGTGGTGGAGAGCAGCATTTGAAGAGCCTGGCGATGACCAGAGCGCGGCGGCAGCGGCCATAGCTCCAAGACCCGAGAGCCCGGATAGACCGGCCATCGCGGCAGCGGCAGCAGCAGAAGTCTGGGCCGAGTTGGGCAGCAGAGGGTGTTGTTGCATGGTGTGGTGGTGATGCTGGTGGCGCGACATGTCAACAACAACCTTCGGCTTCGGCGGCGGGGGTGGCAGCAGGGGTTTCATCATAGCCAACAGGGCGTTCTTCACTTCCTCGGCGCGACCGCACAGCAGCTCGCCGGCACCATCCTCTTCGAGTCCCTCCAGGGCGCTAACGTGGGTGCGGAAGACATAGCGGTTGACGGCCTGCACAAAATCCTCGTGGAGCTTCTTGCACTGGCGCTCCTTGTCGGCCCAGTCGTAGGTGGCGGCGCGGGCATTGGGGCAATGGACGTCGCGGTGGAATTCAACAAGCAAATCGATGGAGTCGGGAGTCAGCTTGAATGCGACCTCGTTGCGCAGCACCATGTCGACGTGGACAGCATAGGCCTCAACATGGATCATGTCGAACTTCGCAATGGCATCCCCGATGGGATTTGACGACTCGGAACCGGAGTTGGAGTCTGAGTCACCCATCGAGACATCGGAATCGGGAGCGCGGGCGACTATTAACGAGCACAGGGTCCAGATGGCGTTGGGATTCGAAAGAGTTTCTGTCAGGCATCTTTGGTGCTGGGGAACACTGTTGAGCGGGCGCTTGACCTTGTTGATGCGCTTGAGGGTTTGCGTGAGCCACGGCTCAACCTTTGATCCGAGGACAACGTTGACAACCGAGGCGCGAGGGGCGAAGGCAGCGGCCGACGCTGGCAATAGTTGAGGAGGCATGGCGATGTGTGGACTGTTCTTTCTGGGAGTGGGTGGTGAGGGAAGCAAGCGGCGGAGAGAAGACTGGAAGCCAACGAGAGAGAGTGACGGGATGGCTCCTCTATATATATCTGTAGTGTAGACGGCGTAAGTATTAAATGGCTTGTGGTATATAGATTGGTACAGATGAAGCGGCTAAGCTGAAGAGAGAGGAGGGGTAGGAGGTGGTGATATATTAAAAGGACTGTAGATACCAAACAGGCAGCTGATGAAGATGGGTATAACTGAGTGGCAAGAGGACTCAGGACTAGTAGAAGGGAGAAGCTGAGGGTATATGATCGATGATGTGTTCGGGGTGGTTCAAGGAGTAGGTAACTGAGGTGCGTGTAAGTTGACCTGGGTAGGGTATATACTTGTATCCTTGAACATGGGGATATGATGTGATGTGATCTAGGAAGCTTGACCGAAGTACTATATATAAACAAAGCAAAGCAGCAGGACTAGAGATGTACTAACAACGGAGTACGTATATATGAATATACGAATGAAGTTGTCTCGGCGGTGATACTATTCTGGATGATGGGTGGCGAAGTTGGCACGGAAAAAAGAGAAGGAAATGAGGAAAGAAAGAAAATGAACGGAAATGATTAAAAGACACAAATGAGGCAGAGGAAAGAAGATAAAATAAGATATAAAAAATGAAGCAGGAGGAAGAGAATGAGGATATAGGAAGAGGGCTGAAGAGGGGGAGAGAGAGAGGTTAGAGGAGGGGGGGAGGATGAGAGCACGAAGAAGCCCGTGAAGAGGAAAGAGAGAAAAAAGGAAAAGAAGACAGAAGGTAGAAGGGAGGGCGAGACATATGGAGATATAACGAAAAAGAGAGTCACCCGAAAAGCATCGAAGAGTGGGCCGTGGAGGACGACGTTGTATGGCTACAGGGCCACACCACTGATAGAAGCAGGTCAGAGACGGTTGACAGAGGCGAAAGGACGAGAAGTCTGGTATGTGAGGAAAAAGGCCGATGGCTGATGGGATGGCCACCCCCCTCCCGCTGGGGGGGCGGAACATGCAGCTGGCGAAGCCGAAAGGGGCGTGTGCATGCAGGAAGACAATCCAGCCAGAAAAAGGAACTACTAATATCATATGTGGAATATGCGCAAAAACTCACTGGCCTGTTTGTTTGCTTGTTCGATAGCCTCGAAAGAGGAAAAATCATGGAAGTCTTGGTCCATTCCTGAGCCAAAAATGGTGTTCCTGATGGCACCCACCTGGGTTGGCTTCTCTTGTCTTGAGATGTGTGTGCATTGGGTCTGGAACCTGCTCCGCCAGCTTCACCCGCGAAGTGAAGTCCGTGAACGTTGTATTTGACTCAGGAATGGTAGCATTTTTCGTGCATCTTTCGCCGCAAGATTCCACATCGTGGCTGCTTGTGAGCGGGATTTAGCTGTTGAGGCCACTCGCATTGTGGTCGAAGCAGTACATCACGGCCGTCTTGGGCGACTGTGGCCGCATATCCAAGCCACATCTCGCCGCCGTATCCTCGTGAGATGTCTTCCACAGACACCGTCCTCCCTCTGGCGGTGGCGTTCGTTTGCCTCGGGTATGTGTCTTCTTTGGGCTTCTTTCTCCTTTTCTTTTCCGCACCGGCTCTGCCAGAGTCGTGCAGAGTAAGACACGTTCGGCAGCCACAAGACAGAACTGGAAGAATAATCCGAAGAGCCAGACACAGGCGTATCAAGAGATCGAAGCGAAAGAGTGACGGACTGACTTACACCCGTGTTTCTTCTTCGCGATACCCACGAATGCCGAAGCATGGACGGGCGGGCAGCCATCAGAACACACAGACCCAAACAACCAGGGAGGGAAACCGCTGAAAAAGGCAAAAAACCCCACTGATAGATGGGAAAGACAGGGAGGGGTGGGGTTGAAACTTTTTTTTTCTCTGTCTCTTTGCGAGAGAGAGAGAGGCTATGCTGCATTGATTTGTGTGCGTTGATCGGCTCTGGTGTGGTATTGTGGCGGAGAAGCGTTTAGACCTGCAGTAGTTCCATGCATCGTGGGAGTTTTCGGGGAGGGCTTCTTCTCAGGTGGACTTTTCTTTCACTTTATGTGTGTGTACGCGTGCTCCGTTGTCGGTAGCCGTAGCGTAGCCGGCATCAATCGGTGCAGGTCAAGTGACATGTAGGGCTTGTAGCTAATGGGGCGGTGGACATATGTGGAAGGAACTCAGCTCGGTTGTACCTTCCTGCGTATCTATGGGTCACGAGGCATCTCAATGATGGGAGGGAACACACACTGAACGACGATGAACAAGACTGCAAGTACACTCTAGGTGATGGTGAGTTTCCAGTGTACCGGGGGAGATTTCTGGACGTGGAGAGTTCGTACTCGGGTAGGGCGGCGCACATAGCAAAGATACTTTAGGCTGAGGTACCCTTTTTTGGCCGGAGAAATACGAAGCGCGCATGCAAGGCCTCCCGCCAATACGCTGCACCTGCATATATGCTTAATACCTGAGGTATCGTGAGTCGTGAGGTTTCTTTTTTTTTTCTTCTTTTTTTTTTGCGCAGCACATCTGCAGGTCCTAGGTTCTAAGGTTTGGCCTTCAGCTGTCTTTCGTCTGCACGGCCTAGGCGACGAACTGCACTGGAACCAAGCCCGTCACAGCGGCCATTTGTGTGTGTGATGTCTGACTCTGTCTGGGGCTGGTTTATGCTGTAGACAAGTTCAAACAGGCCGGGTTTGCAGGCCACCACCCAAAACCTTGCCGCATAAGTGCCTGAAGGCTTGATAAAAGCAAGTCTCCCCCCGGTATGGTTACTACTGCACCATCATTTCTGTAAGTTCGGCAGCTCCGAGTGGACGGAGCCAGAGAGGGCGAGCGACAGCGATTGGTGATGTGTGCAGAGGGCTCTGGCACTGCATGAGGGTTTCTTCCACATACAGGACCCCCGGTTCAGCGCAGTGACCTCGGGTTTCTTGCTGGTGTTATGTACGTATCATCATCCGCCTTGTTCTTTTCTTGTTCTTTCTTTTGTTCACCTGCATCGTCGAGGTCCCCCCACTTGGTGAACTTTCTCTTCTGCCAGCCCCCTCCGGTGAACAGGCCCTGTTGCACTATTGAAAGGACAACACAATTATTTATCTCTGGTAGGCGCAGTTTTTGTACAGTACAAACAAGCACTGACGTTTGGCAGCCAGAAAGACACAAGCTAGCTGTTCTTCTTCTCCCTCCTCCCAACTCATCGGACTTCATGTATGCACCCCGCCACCAACACTTTGCGCAAAAATCCCAGTTGGCCAGCATTCCAGGCAAATACTCGGCAAACAGCTGTAATCGCGGAGTGCGAGGCACGAGAAATGCTCATCCTGGAGCCTGTCGTCCTTTCAGGATATCTCCCTTCTCGAGCGAACTTTTTCGCCCCCATCTTCGGACTCTGTTATCTGATGGTTGGGGAGCATATCCAGCATGCATATATCGCCTCCTTGACAGCCTCCGACTAGCCAGCTGTGCATGTCTGACCTAGCTAGCTGACGTCTTGACTCCCAACGTTCAGCCCCTATTCATGCCGTTATCCTGACCAGGTTGGTATATGATGTGTTTTCTCTCTTCTACCTGGGTTATCTGGATTCCTATCTTGGTAGATTTATTCTATGCCGGCCCAAGCCGGGAGTGAAGATACGAGGTCGTTGTGCTGTACTATGTGTGATACCAAGACCCGATTTTAGAGTTTGGGAGGGAAGCCACTGATATGCGTCCCCCTGCATACAGCTTTACAGCTGTGGACGTTGGAATATTCAATATACCTACTGTATTAGTGGTGGGTGGGTGGTAATACTCGATCCGGTCACTGTGTAATATACGCAGTACTTTGCGGTGCTGAAGCTGCACTTTTCGTATTGCGGCACCAAGCAACTACAATAACACAGCTCGGCAGATACTGCATATTAGGCTATCTCGCCTCGCATTCCGGACCCGTTCTTCTTCAGTTCTATATTTGTATATGTGTGCGTACATGCTGTATGTCTAGAGTTTCATTTTCCATCCCGTGGGAGCAGTATACGGGCTACACATCCACCACCGCTCATGAACATGCTGCTCCGGTCTCGTTCCGGGCCAAGTTAGATCACCCATCACATTGGGGTTGGAACTTATGAAATGTGATATCTTTCCCTCAAGAGGCGGAGTTGGGAGGAAAAGAGCATTTCTATTTTCTTTTTAAACCAATAATTTTGTTTTTAATCTCCCCTCACCCAGACTCCGATTGTCTGGCGGGCAATCTCATCAACACCCTCTTTGTCCATATCATGGCTGCATGCTGTGCCTCGCGTTGGAGACGGACGGAGACACCGCGGCCAGGCAGCGCGGCCAGATATCACCTTCCAGCGAGTCCTGTAAATATATATATATAGATATATATAAAGTTGTCGAACAAGAAGAAGGCAGAAATAGAAAGACCCCAGCCCCGAAGCGCATAGGGCCGATGGTCGGAGACAGGCCCGGATTAGGCCTGTCTTGTTGTTGCTTTTGATATCTGCGACAGCGCGTCTCACGGTGAAAGCCCCCAGCCAGCCAGCCCAGTTGTATGTATCAAACCCAGACTCGGCCTCCCTTGCAGAATGGTCCCCGGGTGCTTTGATGTCTCGATCCATGCACAGATGGTGGTGGGTGGACGTTCTGGATCTTTTGCATGTTCCATGTCCCTACAAAGTCCCGGCGCTTGTCGATACATGATGGAAGTTTGGAACCCTGTGAAGGGGCCCCTTCTCGAACTTGGACAAATGGGAGAAGTCTCTCCCTTTCCCTCGGGGTGTTTTGGGCGAGGACGAGTGTGTTCTCGATCTTTTTCTAACCCACCTTACATAGCACTGACGCAAAAGAACGAAAGCTGGACACACCTCGCTTTCGGTTTTGCTTTTGGGTGCCTTTGGTCTATGGCACATTCCTGTGTGTCTGCGGCTCTCTGTCTCGCTCCATCTACCCGTTGTGTGTGGGCTTGGAAAGAAAGAAAAAGAAAAGAAAGAAAGAGAAAAAAGAAAAACAAAAACCACTTACACTTACTGTACACTTACACAGACACAGACACGCTCCGGCGTCGATATCCCAGCTTCCCGCAATCTCTGCCATCGGCCAGTCCCAACTGCCCGGCCGCCCACACTGCCTGGCCGTGTCTTGTCATTCCCCAAGTATCTTATTATTAAATCATTTCCAACTCCCCGCAAGCGATCCCCAAAGATTGTCCTTTCCGTGGGAACAGTCCTCCTGGACTGTGCACGCACCCTCTCATATCTTGCGAACATCGAGCCTGTAAGGCCTTGCTGCTCTGGCCACACTCCACCCCTCGTGCATCCATCCCCAAATATCTCGTTCGGGCTCACAATGTCTATCGGCTTTTACAGCTTTGCCTCTCTGCTTCGGCCACTGCCGATCATCCTTCACCGTGTCTCGGCTGGCTACAGGCTTCTCTCTCCCTCTCTCTCTCCTGGTTGACACATTCCGGGTCCCCCCCTTTTTTTTTTCCAACATGCTTAACACTCTCGCGCTCCTGATCTTTGTGTTCATGTCTTATCTTCCTCGACCAAGATCTGCTCTGGCCGTCCTGAGTGGTGAGCACGTCGCCGTCGCATGGATTACTGGAAACACTACCTTCATGTCTGTTTGATTATATCGAGGTACGGCCACGGCGCTGGTCAATGCAGACCTGCCAGATCCATAAAGCTGCGTTGACCTGCATCATTGGCTGTGCGCTGCCGTATCTTTGCCATCGTGCAGAAATGAGCCGTATGCACGCCGGCGGAGGAACTCAAGACACCACCCCCCCCAAAAGGCCTCCGATACCTGTTTTTCCTTTTCTTTCCCCTCTCCTAACTATGCACGGTGATATCTTTGCTCGTCATCCAGACATGCATTCCCTTCCCCCTCTTGGTGTTCTGGGTTGCAGCACTAAACACGCGAGACGCGTCAACAAGTGCATGCACCCACCAGGAAATCCAGTCCGGACCTGTTCAACGACCAGCAGGCATTTGGGGGCTCTAACCTGATATGCACATCGCTCTCGCTCTGCACTTTCTCTTGTCTTGCCCATTCCGAGACCTATGCGTGAAACGCACATACAGGAGCGCACTGACAGTCGAAGGTGTATCTGGCGGCTTTAGACGTCCTCTAGCCGTCTATAGGCCGGCAGGCTGCTGCACGATGTCAGAGGAGGCCGTATAATTCGGGCCACTTGTTTTTCCTCACTTCAGCCCTCCACCTCTATGCTCCGTACCTGGGCTAGTGAGTGTAAAGGGGCACCTTCGCACTCAACCTTCTTGAGTGCTTTCATTTGTGTGTGTGTGTGTGTGTGTGTGTGTCTCCATCGAGAGTCTCAAAAGAGACATAAGAAGAGATATCTAGACACCCTAACGTCCTTATGGAAAGTCTTCTGCTTTTCTTTTGGGTCTTCTGATACAGCCCGGTTAGCCCGATTAAGAAATTATGCCTGGGGGGGGGTTGCTTTTTCCCGTGTTCCGAATGCTTCTTCTATTCGTGTGAAACAGTCGAATTTCTGGCCTTGGAATGATTGGAAACTTTCCCCATAAATCCCAGGACAGTGGCCCGGGCACCGCAAGCGAGAAGGCATCTTCGGGACTCTTATTCGTCCAGCGGCGTAATTTCGCTGCACGATGCGGAAAAAAAAGTTACATTACTGGCAATCTTGCTGCTGTTTCTTTTTTCCCTCTTGTGTTCTATTTCATTTTCTTCGTTTCGTGTGGAACACTTGAGGTTCTTTGCAGTCTAGCTCCTCTCTGTGCCGTCCACATAAAAGCCCTGTGTAAGGGGACAGGTGTACCGTACAGGTCTTACAGCGAGCGGACCTTTCCATTGTCATGTGAGACCGGTGCTCTCGACTACATATAACATATAAATATCAGAGCTTATACGGAGAGGAGCGTGGTGGAGGGCCATGATCAGATGAAAACGCCGTGCCACACCACACACCTCAAAAAAAAAAAACTGTTATAATTTCTCTGTCTCACACCACAGCATGGCCTGCGGGCGCCAGTTTAGCTTACCCCCATTAGCAGGACAGGCCAGACGCTTTGATCTTATACAGCCGTCGTCCCTTCAAAGCCATGCCCAGAGCCGTGCCGTACATACGGAATTGGGGGAATGAACGCCGCCCGTGTTTGCCTACCAGGAACGCCATGTCCTGATCTCCCGAACCACGGGCCCCCCCTCCTCCTCTCCACCAAGTTAGAGTTTTTCCGCTCAACCACTCCCATCCTGGGATTTCGCGCCGGCGGATTAGGGTTCTCCCGGACATGGAGCAATGTTGACGGATGCTCTGGCCATAATGGGCCGAGTGCATGAAATGGCCGAGCCTGTCTCGACCAGGTTCGAGACGAACGAGTCCAGAAAGAAAAAAACAAAACGCACGGCCTGGGAGGCGATGTCTGCGGTGCCATAATATATCAACCGAACAAACAAACGTTTGGAAGGCCAGACTCTCTCTCTACCCGCCCGCAGAGCTTTCCGTAGCCACCCACACAGCCTGCGCCGTCCTGTCTGTTCAGTCAACCTCTCACACTCACTCGTGAAGAAACTGATCCACAGTTCCCCCGAGCCCGGTTCCTATGGGAGCCCTTTCGAAACAAAGAGGCAGTTCCAAGCACTTTCCTTACACGCCCCCCTCTCCCACCCACCCTTTGTTCTGTCTCTCGCTGATGGCACCATTGCCTCTCAGCCCCCCTCTTATCCATCAGTTCACAGAGCACTAGGCCGAGAATAGAATGGGCGAGAGGAACATAGCTGCCAGAAGGTGAATTTGTGAGCAATCAGAAAAGAGGAAATTAAAACATGAAACATGTCCATAGCCTGCATGGAGGTGTGCCTTTCCGATGCACGGTTGAGAAGCACGAAATACGGGACTACAGTACAAGTCAACATATGACCAACATAGCGTTGCATCCTGGCGTCCAGCTCTTATTTCACATGAAATAGGGTAATGAAAGTCGAGACTGGTCTTGTTGGTTGCATGTGTACAGTATATATGTAAATATCTGCTCATCCGTCGCTACGGAGTGTGGCCGAAGATGCCGGCATCCGAGGGGGGGGGAAGACCTAAGTTGGGAGCGGGGACGAAAGTGTACTCATATGAGGCTATTCTGGCTATCGTGAGCCCAGGAGGCCGGTGGAGACGATAGCTCGGCAGGATGGGATTCGTGAAGTGCAGGCCGGAGGATCTTCCCGTATCTCTAGAAATACTTCCAACCTCACGACAGGAGACCAATCCGACATCTCGAGGTGCAAGGACGGCCGCGGTGACTGGTCCTGTTGGAACAGAGCCCATCTTACGTTGAGCGATCCACAGCCCCAGGCCAGATACATGGCGTGGTGTGGTCCGGTAGTCATGATTCCCGCAGGCAGGATTCATGTTCTCAGCCAAGTGGGCGGTGGTCTTTGCAGCCCACCTCCGCCGTCTCCTCATATTGTTTGCGCAAATTGTCACGACCAACAGACTCCAACCACCAGAGGGCGATACCGGACCCAAAAGAGGAGTTTGATGATCTCTGCGAAGACCATGGCAAATAGCGACCAGAGGAACATGCACGCCAATATCCCAGCCATCTGAACCCCCTCTCCGACTCCTCTTTCATTCCCTCGCTCTCTCTGTGTGTGTATCCCATCGCCCGTGCTTTTACATCCGTCCTCAACTTGGCCCATGTCAACGAGGCAGTATACAGTTGGGACGCATATCGCGGAAGTGGGGGATATGCAGGGTCGCAGCTCCTCAGAAGTGAGGAGATATCCGGTCCTCACGCCTCCAGTGGAATGACAGGCCGGGAGTCAAATGTTCCAACCCAAGGAAGGCAACATTGATTTGTTTCAACCTGCTAGGACGGCACCGGTAATGGCTCATAGTATGCCGACTTGGTATTAAATCTCTCTCCCCCCCATTCTCCCCCTCTCCCCCTTCAATTCTCCTGGACCCTGCATGCAGTGCCCATCCATAATATGGGAGAATCGGGATTATTGATGCGGGAGGGCTGTCCAGTGAGGACCAGTAGGTACAGTACAGTACACGGGGTGTGTACTAGTGGTGGTGCAAATATCTGACCCAGGCTCGCAAAAGTCCTAGCAGATATCACCACCGAGGGCGCCATTGTTTAGAAAGAGATACATCCGCATGAAGTACCACCAACCCACTCGAGACAACACGCATCAAAAAAATAAAAATAAAAGAAAAAAACAATCCAACCGTCAGCCAACAGGACCGCGTAAGCCCGGGGTTGTGAGCAAGTGGCGATTCTAGGGGTGGTCGGCCAGACCCCGGCTTCGGCGCGTGATTGGCCGGCCGGCCGGACACACTAACGAGCCCGTAGTGGAGACACCCGCAGGAAAGCGCTGTTCTGCGCAGTGATTGGCTGGCGTGTAATGGAGCAGGAATCCGGATGTGGATGAGACAGGGCCGGTACGCTTTGAGGATAAGAACTGTACAGTATCTGGCGAAGTACACTTTGCGAGGAGCACACCCACTTCTTCTTGTTCTCTGCTCTTCTCACTATCTGCCCATATGAGCAGGTATACTGGACTCTGCTCCAAAAGGCAAAGGGGGGGGGTGGGATGGCTGGTGTGGTACTGCAGAGCTTATCATCAAGTCGGCCGCTATGGTCTACTCAGAAGAATCCCGCACACCACTTATAGCAATCCTCGTCCGCTACACCCCGTTGATCAGCACCTTGACTGCTTAGTCCAGCCATGAAATAGTGGGATTGAAATGGAGAAGAAGATGCCAGAGGAGCCGAAACCAGGAACTGTGTTTGGCGGGCCAATCTGAGCTATTTTGAAGGGGGGATGCAAGATCCTGCAGTCGTGCTTCTGGAGTACTGTACAGTACATATGTACAGTATAGTGCGTAGGTCATACAAGCGACTCACACCGAACCCATTATAGGTATATGTGGACTTCGAGAGAGCCATGCAGCTGTCCGTATGAACACGCGCGGCGGGCGTTGAGTCTAACTGCTTTTCACCGGGCCTCACGGGACTATCGATCACGAGCAGTGGAAGAGACTTTTCTTCCTCTCCGGGGAAGCGAAGGTTGCTTTCCTCCTCTTCCTCATGCAGTGTTGCCGTTTCTCGCGTCCTGCGTCATACGAACGGTCCAGGTCGGGCTCTCCAGCATCGAGTCGGCCCCTTTAGCACCCTCGCGTTCCTGGTGGTGTTCCCTCTGTGCGCCCGCTTCGCGCGCTATGCATGCTCATTGAACCGAGATTCTGGGCACGCTCCATGAAAATTTTCGGATAGTCCAGTGTGTGTGTGTGTGTGTGTGCTCTGACCTCTAAGGAATGGACGTTGGCTACCTTTGGCAGATGGTTTTCACACCAGAAAACCCTCTCGAGGGGGGTGAGAACGGCCTCCCTTTGCGCTGGGTCTCCTACGGGACGGCCCACGTGAGATGACGAGAGGAGTGAGGCAGCTTTCTGTGTCCATGTGGGCTAATTTGTAGGCGGCATAGGTAAGGAGAGTCCTGTCGGCGGCGCAGAAACGAATCTTAGCTGCTGAAAATGGCACAATCGGTCACGGGACCTGCGTATAGCAGCCATCACGGCCTGGATGTGACGCTGCTGTGGTTTTGGCGGCCGTATTGCCCACCCACGTCCGGCAAGCGACGGCATTAGACTCCAGAACGGGGAAACGAGAAACACGCAAAACGTCAGGTGTGAGGGCGGCTCGAATACGCCGCGTCCCACTGCCCTGGGCGGTAGTATAACGCCCAGCTAAACTCTATTCTGCCGTAGAGGTTGTATCCGTGATAGCACTATGCATGATACAGCCGCTCCTGAACGACAGCGAGTATGCAGGACATAGTAATCCCATCCTGACACCTCCAGGTTGTTGCTTTCTTCGCCCAAAAGCCAGCCCAAATCCCCGCGGGCACAGCCCAGGGTGGTGGCCTGTGCTTGGCTCTATAACAGTGCTGTCTTACACTGCAACCGCACATGCAGCCTGCTGCAGGTCGGAGGGAACCAATGCACGGGACCGGACAGGCCAAAAATGAGCAAACCCGTTTTAGGGCGACTGTGGGATCCCGACTGCAGCATACACTTCTAGATATGACTTCATCTCGCCCTGTGTGAAGGCCGTCGTGATGGCCGATTCTTGAGGAACAATTTCGATTTCAACGGGCGATTATGAGGATCACAGGTCGAGTTACGGACTACGCCCGACAGGAAGGATCCAGCGGATTTCGCAGACGCTGTTAGCCGCCTGGCAAGCGCTGGTGGAGTGGCTGTTAAGCTGTACAGCCCCTAACAAACATCTGTGGTGGGTGGGTGGGTGGTCGTCGTGATGGTGCGAAACACACACCACGAGCATTTCACATGCGAATTCCAGCAGCATCAACAACGTCCAACGGCCACATGACCGCTGGCCCGTGTGTCCTCTGTTCCGCCCATCGCGGGGTAGGCCACCATCAATCTCCAGAACAAACACCCTCTTGATCCATGCGTTGCGCGGCCTTTCACCGACTTTTCCGATCATGATGACGTCTGGCTTGCCTGGATCGCTCAGGTCAAGCTGCGAACTCGGATGATCCATGTTCACGGAGCAGGCGTCCCAAGGAAACAAACGAAAAACCTGGACGGAGGGGAGCTGCCGCGCGTAGTGTGCCTAAAAAAAGACTTGCCATATACCCAAGATACGGGTGGGTGACCTTGAGGCTTGGATGTTAGCCCAAACTCCCCAGAATCCAGGGCTTCCCAGAGTTCCGGTCGACTCCTAACATAATGCCATTGTTGGTTTGTTCCCCTCGAGAAAATGAGGCTGCAAGGACGACACAGCACCCTCATCCCATCCCGGTTAGACCGCAAACATCGCCAAAAACATGTCTGTCGGCCCTCCCTGGTTCGCTTCCCTTTTCGCCTTCCTCGTTGACAACCTGAACCCCAGGACAAACCCGATATCCGAGAACTCGGGAGACCCATGACCGCTTTTTCGGGTGTTCTTCTGCGCTTCGAGACTCCTCCCGGTTTCTTTTCCCGCTCGGTCGGTCCTCGTTCCCCTTCCATCCCGGGAATTGGCTTCCTTTCTGGCATGTCAAAGAATGTACTGCATGTATACCATCCCATGATCAAATTCGCCATTGTCTGCATGCATACGATGGAACGAGTCTCGTGAGAGCCGCACTCTCCCCTGAACGAATCCCCACCACAAGTATTCTTTTCTCTCCTCCATCGACCCGTCATCCTGATCCGCCGCGCGATGTCATCTTATCAGGATTTTTCCCCTTCCCACGCCCGGATTTCGCCGCCGAGAGCGCGAGTTTGCCTGCGTTGTGCCTCGCCATTGTGCACGGGGAAACCAGATGCGTAATTGGTTCTGTCCCCAGAATGGTGGGTTGGACCTGGAGCGTCCTGCTGCATGCAGACCTGTGGCAGACCGACTGGCTCTGTAGAGTTCCATTCGACAGGCTGGCCTATGCGGTTGGAATCCATGCGCAGCTGAGGTCGCTCGCTGTGTGTCGCGGTGCATATGCAAACGCCCCCCCTTTCTCCCCCCCCTGATTTTGGGGTGGTCGGGCTCCACTCACATTCATTGAGGCTGTGCGGAAACAAAGGAGTCAGAAGGAAGAGGAAATATCCACTGTTTGTAGGTCCTCAACTATTGTATCGACAAGCAGAACCCAGAGATATATCTGGAGTCGTCAGTCCGGTCCTCGCAGTTGATGTCATTATCTGCATCTTGCTGGCCTTCTCAGGGTGTTGATAGGATGTTGGTGGAGGGTTGAGAAGCAAGCTGCAGTAGTCGGTCCACCGTCTCAGTCCTGCAGTTCGTGAAGCAATGGAATTTCTCAGGGCGGCCCCGTTATAGCTAGGCAAGGCATCACGATAGTCAACTCTCAACCAACTGAATATACCAGAAAAATCGGCATATCCTGTCCACCCCTCGGGGCAACAACTCCGGCTTCAACGCGACACTCCACAATCAGAACGTTGATTAGGGTTTGGATATAGGGTTGCATCTTCTTAGGGTCAGCCACTTCCCCACGTCAAGCAGGCGCCAGTGGAGTCTCGTGACGTGGGTCCTACTAGATGTATCTGTACATAAAGCCCCACCGCATTTCGATTCCGCCACAAGTACCAGTACATTCTCTTTACGAATTGCAGCCGAAATTAGCCCCAATGCGCTCCACGCAAACGGCATTACACAGCGAAAAGCGAGCTCCTTCCTTGTAGGGCATCCGCTCCAGTGGCATCGTCATCCAGCGGAATTGTGAATAGCTTCATTCCTGCAGCTTTTCGGCACTGGTGGTCTGTTCTGTTTTGTTTTCCATGAGCCATGTCGGCCGTATCGTTATGACCTGTTCCTTTTTCGTGAGCTCTTGACCGTACTTGATCGAGGCCACATTCATGTTCTGTCGTCTTTTGCTGCTGTTCTCCTTAATCTGATCTTTGAATCCTCTTATCTGGCCTCCCCTTTTTTATCTGTCTCCTACTATTGTATCGTGTGCCAGTATCTCCCTCCACCCCTCTCCCCCTCTCTCTCTCTTCCTCTCCCTCTCTCTCTCTCTCTCTCTCTCTCCCTCTCTCGCTCCCTCCGCCACCGGCCATATGGCGCAGCCCGAATCCTCCGCTCCGTCGGGCACGGGGCCACAGCCCGAGGCCGACGCTCCAAGCCTCGTCCCCCGCCGGTTCCGAGCCATCCCGGTCGGCCTGACCGAAGCCGCGATCGACTCGCCGACGTTCCGGGCGTCGGTAAACCACTTCTCCGACCAAGTCGACGCCGTCGAGCGCTGGCTCGACTCGTACATCCGCGCGGCCTCGAGGCTGACCCACGACATCCTGGCGCTCGAAGAGACCATCAACCAGTACCTGCTCAAGGCCACGCCGCCGTCGACGCTCGACTGGGTGCTGGACGCGGACTACACGATGCTGGCGCTGCGGCGCGTGGCGGACGGCTCGCGCGACTGGTGGCTGCAGGTGCTGAGCATGATGCGCAAGATGGACGTGGTGTCGATCGACCCGATGCGCGCGTTCATGGGCAACGACCTGCGCCTCTTCAAGGACGCCCGCCGCAACCTCGACGCCGCGCAGAAGATGTTCGACTCGACGCTGGCGCGCTACACCAGCCAGTCCAAGACCAAGGAGCCGTCGGCGCTGCGCGAGGAGGCGTTCGCCGTGTACGAGACCCGCAAGGCCTACCTCAAGGCGTCGATGGACTACTGCCAGCTCGGCCCGCAGCTGCGCTTCTCGCTCGACCGGCTCCTCGTTCGCCTGTGCTCGGATATGTGGAAGGAGCTCCGCCGGTCCCGCGACGCCGCCCCCAGCTCCGTGCGCTGGGGCTACGAGCTGGACCGGATCCGCGCGTGGAGCAAGGCCATGGAGGGCTTGGAGGCGACCTTTAAGCGGGAGCTCCAGCTCGTCCGCCGCGAGATCTCCGATGGCGCCCTGCAGTCGTTCAAGCCGTCGCGGGATCTGGAGGCCTACGGTGCGTCGACCGTTCCGTTCCTGAGATCGCGTGGTCCCGGCCAGCCCCAACAACCCGGCCAGGCCGGCCGTGCGGCTGTGATTTCCGAGCGCCAGGGCTGGCTCTTCTACAAGACCGTGTCGGGCAAGCCGGCCCGGACAACGTGGATCCGCCGCTGGTTCTACTGCCGCAACGGCATTTTCGGCTGGTTGATCCAGGGCCCGCAGGGTGTTCTCCAGGGTGACGAGATCGGAGTGCTGCTGTGTAACGCGCGGCCGGCTGTTGGCGAGGAGCGGCGGTTCTGCTTTGAAGTGAAGACCAAGAACCAGACCATGGTCCTCCAAACCGAAACTCAAGCCCAGTTGACTGAGTGGCTTGAAGTGTTCGACGTTGCCAAGAAGCGGGCTTTTGAGGAGAGCGCCTCTCGGGACAAGTTTGCCAGCCCCGGGGCCGATCCCGCATTCTCCATCACCCCCGCCTTTGTCCAGGAGTTCTCGGCCAAGTCGCTGGATACTGCTGTTGCTGCTGCGGCCGCTGCTGCCACCACCTCGCCAACCCCGGATGAGCCGGGCCCGCCTACGCAAACTTTGACTCTCGCCCCGACCATCGCTCTTGACAGTTCTAACCTGCCGACCCGTGCAAGCTTCGATGTGTCCCAGTCTGGTGTGCCCCGCCGTACTATCTCGACCATCAGCCGTGAACTCGCCCGCGAAGAGGGTGAGAGCGGCCGAGACCACGCTGCGCGCATCATCCAGCGTCTGGATCTGCACCGCAAGGCCACGTTCAGTGCTGCAGCCACCGACCCCGTCACCGCGACTTCCGCGCCCGGGATTGCCGGTCTCGTGTCGGCCAGCCATGCTCTCCTCCCTTACTCAGTGACGGCGCGGGCGGGGGGTAGCCAGGTGGCTCCTAATACCATCCAGTTTGGCGACACCCCGTACACGTCGCTTGCTCCCGCTACCATGCCGCCGCCGCCTCTGCCAACCAGTCTCAGCCGTGCTGCGCTCAACGTGACTGGAGAGCGTGGCTTCGCTGCGAATGCCGCGCGGCCCATGCCGACTTTTGTCATGGCGAACTACTGGGGTAGTGGTCCCTGGGACGGATATTACAACGGCGACAAGCACAACTCTCGGTTTGATGACGACACGGCCCTGGCTATTGCTATTTCGGAAGCATCTGCAGCCGGACAGCCGCAATCAACAGGGGCCGTGGCAGGCCACCGCAAAACTGTCAGCTCGGGGTCGAATCTCCTTCTCGGAGGTCGCGACTCGCCGATCATCCCGCCGCAAGATTCGTGGATGACTGAGTCGTTCCCTCATAACTACCCATACGAGCTAAGAGCCCAGCACGCGTCGTTCCGCCTACTGTTCCCCGGCGTGCCTCTTGAAGAGAAGCTGGTCATGGTCGTGCGGGCCATGTGGACAGGCAGTAACGTGGTTGGAGTTGACGATGTCAATATTGCCGGAACCGGCCGGATCTTCGTCACGGCGGACAACATGTACTTCTACGGCCGGCAATTGGGGCTTGTGGTTGCCTACGTGCTGAATCTCGACATGGTCAGCGAGATCGTGTTGACGTCCAAATCCGACAGCGACTCGATCAGCGTGTTCCTCAACCGGGCCGGAAACGACAGCGGCCTGTCTCGGATGAGCATCCGCACGTTCTTGGAAGACGGCGGTTTGCTCAACGCTCGCCTCAACCTGCTCCTCGACGACCTTCAGGCGGAAGAGCCCATGACGCTGGAGCAGCTGATATCGCAACTGATAGAGCTCGAGCGACACGAGTACAACAAGCCGCGCAGCCCGTCGGCTGAGAGCTGGGACAACATCGGGCCGATGGAAGCGGAAGAAGCCGCAGCACGGGGTCGGCAGATGCAGATCACCGGCCGGTCCGCCGGCGCGGCTCGACAACGCCTTGCACCGTCGGCTCTGTCAGGGTACCCCAGCCCGGGCCCGTTGACGCCGGGTGGCATGCCCGCCGAGCTTGACCTGGGCGTGGAGATGCTTAACAAGGTGGTCAAGCGGCACTTTGAAATGGGAGCCAAGGCGTGCTTCCACGTTGTGTTTGGCGACCGCAGTCTCATCTTCGCCAAGCTGTACTCGGAGCGGCGGGCGCGGGACATTGTGCAAGGCCCGTGGGTGGTGCAGACGCAGTCCGACCAATCTGGAGACGACTCCGGCGGCAAGTCGACCGGGCTGCTCCGCCGCGAATTCAAGTACAAGGGCACCTCTAAGAACCTGCTCGGACAGACCAAGCTGCGCGACATCACCGACTACCAGACGATCGAGGCGTTCGGCGGGGCCACGGAGACGTACGTGGTGAAGCACGCGAAGACGCTGTGGCACCTGCCGCACTCGCAGGACTTCAAGGCGGTGACGCACATTGTGGTGACGCAGGCGTCCAAGACGCAGTGCCAGCTGGCGGTGTACGTGCGCATCGCGTGGTCGAAGCCGCCGGCGTTCAGCAAGAGCCTGATTGAGCGGCAGGCGCTGGGCGACGCGGAGGCGGAGGCGGAGATGCTGGCGGACGCGGTGACCGACCAGGTGCACCGGCTGGGGTCGCACAACCGCACGAAGCGGGTGATCCAGGTGTACGGCCACGTGGGGCGGCAGACGCAGGCGCTGGTGTACACGGCCGGCACGGAGGTGACGGCGGCGGGGCGGCAGCAGCAGCGGGAGCAGCAGAAGTTCCAGACGGGCGGCGGGGCGGGCGGCCGGGCGCTGATCCGGCCGCGGTCGCTGACCGAGCTGGTGTTTGAGACGCTGCGGTCGGTGGCGGAGTCGGCGCTGACCTTCCTGCTGATGTCGGCGTTTGCGGCGCTCAAGCGGCTGGTGCTGGCGCTGTCGGTGCACCGCGGGCTGGTGGTGCTCCTGCTGGTCAGCGGGGTCATGAATGCGGTGTTCACGTCGCGCGAGACGCTGGCCTGGTGGACGGAGCGGCGTGCGGTGCGGTTCCTCGACCGCGTCGGCGTGCGGCCCAATGTGGTGATGAGCAAGGCGGTGTACTGGGCGGACCTGGATGCCGCGACGGGGGCGGAGGGCGTCAAGTCGGTGATCGAGTGGCCGGAGCAGAGCATCTGGTAGGTGTGCCCCTATGTCCCATTCTGGGGGGTTTTCTTTTTTTCTTCTTTTTTTTTTCTTTTTTTTTCTTTTTTTTATAACACGTTCGCTAACCCACCACACCAACTCAACTCTTGCAGCTTCGACTCGTTCCGCGCCGTGGTGAACGGCTCCGACCTCGACGCGCCGGCGGACGAAGCCGGCGACGGCTACTCGACGGCGACGAGCCGCGCGGCGGCACAGCGCATCCGCCGCACCCGGCAGCAGCTCGGCACGTACCGCCACGACCTGATGGTGGCGATGCGGGTGATCAACAGCATGGAGCGCGAGATGGTGCGGTCGGAGTGGGAGAACTGGCTGTTCCACGAGAGCGGGCGGTGCGAGCAGCTCAGCGAGGCCATCCGCGCGCCGCCGTCGGCCAGCAGCAGCAGCACTAGCAGCAGCAGCAGTAGCAGCAGCAGTAGCGGCAGTGCTGGTACCGGGGGTGCAGACGGCGATGCGGCGGCGCGGGAACGGCGGCGGCGCGAGGCGTTGCGCGCGTGGCATGCCGAGTACTGCGGGAGCTGCCGGCGGGAGCTTTCGGCGCTGGCGGAGGCGGGGCGAGTGCCGACGTCGGGGGTGTTTTGAGCGAGGCCGTGGAATATACCTTTTCTACCAGTGTTCTTCTTTTTCTGTCTTCTCCTGTTTGTCTTATTATGTACATACTTCCTTCTACTCGAGTTTATATCAGCATGGTAGCGGGAATACTTTATTGACACTGTATCGCATGGATGGCTTGTTATCACGATATGAATATTCCCTAGACACTGGCATCAGACGGGCGATTGTGAGTGTCCGTGTGTACGATACGCTAGGTGCGTGTTTCTTAGGGTTCGGACATTATAAGATTCCAGGTTCCCGAAACTTTTGTTGTTGTGTGGTGTTTTACATGCTATCTTAAGATCATCCGATCTTCACTCGTACAGACTTGTCCTCTCGGATACACCAACCCTAACCCTAACCACTACCAAGATGCCGATTTTCCGGCCAGCGCCCCGTTGCGGCCGAAGTTTTCCAGAACGAAGGACTGATATACAAGGCGCAAAGAGACCACTTTCGACAGTATTTCCGGGGTTGAGCAATGCCCAAATGGGGCCATTTCGACGAGTCCGTCCTTCAGGATTCCTCAGACCGTCATCATGCGGCGCTTTTTAATTTTAATTTTGTTTTGCTCTATATTATTTTTATTCTTGATTTTTTTCATATATATGATGCAATTGTATGGTTCGACCCGGGGCCTGCGATCGATACTGGGCTGGTGATGGGTTCGCGCATCTTGGCTTGAATCATCATGCTCACATACTTTCACAAGCAGCAGCTAAAGAAGTAGTCGCCCAGAGTTTGGGAACCGTCGACGGGTTTGGAGATTGATGGAGGCAACCCTTACAGGCAGTATGCTTAGGGTATCGCGCAGCGGCTCGCCTTCCTGTGCGTCGGAAGCATTTTCCAGCACTTGCTGCGTGGAACCCCCGGACGGACGAGATTGTCCGCCGCAGGAAGGAGCAACCATGAAGTGGCACATGCCGGTGCGAAGGCCCTCAACAGGACATAGGTACAACATAGGTACAATAGTGTATACTGTACATCGGTACTTTGTCCAGCGCTGGTGGTAAAAACGCCGGCCAGGCCGCGGAAGCAGCCAAAAAAAAAAAAAAAATTTACAAAATCCGCGCACGATGACGTCAGTAGCCCGCGGTCTTTGGTCTTCTTCAGTTGGCGACTGGGGGACGAGGTTTCGAAGCCTCCGGATACTTCCTGTGGCCGGCGGCATGCTTCAGAGGGTGAAAAGACAGGGAGGGCACAGACATCTCCTCGCACATATACGCCGTGGAAGCGACGCTGCTGTGCTGCCATTGTCCAGGCGTCCCGAAGAATACGAGATGAAGAGCGCAAAGGCCCCGGTGGCCTGTGGGCGTTCCAGAAGCGGCGCTGGCAGCAAACGCCCGCCGGCCCCTCATTCTCTGGGGGGGAAGAAAAGTCGTGGTGCTGTCATTAGCTGATCGCCGCAGTGGCATCCGATAAAGTCTGACGTTAACTAGCATGGGACGGCTTGGAGACTACGTCGCCGCTATGAATTGTCAATGCTTAGTCGCAAGCTCTGTTTTTGGGCCGGGTTGTTCGGGTGTCTCTGTACATATGATATTGTTAATTACTTATCTGGAGATCTGGGCTTCTTCTTCTTCTTTCTCGTCCTTTTTACCGCTCTCTCCTTCTCGTGAACTTTTCTCTCCTTTCTTAGAACCTCGATCGCCTCTCAATCGATGATTTTGTGTGCCATCAGCCAAAGTTGGTGGTTGAGCCTCGTTCTTCACATTCTATGTACTGGTACTGCCAGTGACTTGTTGCCACCGATTGATCCTTCCTAGTTGGGAACTGCCTTTTCCTTCTCGTTTGCTTCCTTCCTCCTCCGACTTCCCCTCTCTAAATAGCATCATCTCTTCCATTGCCTTCTTATTGAGCCAGATATCGCCGTTTGTTCTTTGGAGTTTCTTTCTCTCTGCTCGCTTGATTGATCTGCACTGCCACGCCTGGACTTTCACGTGTGTGTTTCATTTTGCTTCTTGCGTGAGATCGAATTGATAAGACAACACACACAGTACAACCCGGCGAGTACTCCCACAGCCAGCAATGTCCGCGGTTGCTCACCAGCCTTTGGCCGCGCTGGGCCCGATCGACTGGGCAACCGTCGTCGACGAAGAAGACGCGCTGCCCGAGTTCCTGTCGTCGGTGTTTGAATCCGCCCGCACCGTCGCCGACTCGATCCCGTCCGCCTCATCCGCCGGCGTCGACAAGTCGTCGCCCGCGCGCACCCGCGCCCGCACCGAACCGCCGCCGCCCGCCTTCAAGCCCGCCACCCCGTCGCCGCTGTCCGGAGACAACGGGCTCGCCGCCGCCCGCCCCCCGGGCTCGACCCTCCCGATCCTGCCGCGCCACACATCCACCGCCGTGAACCAGATCCAGGCCCTGCAGCGCGAATGGAAGGACCTGCGCATGGCCGCGAACCCGCTGGACGTCGGGGTGTGGAAACTGGCCGCCCGGGATGGCCGGGGTGCGTGGTTTGCCCGCCGCAGCGTGCATGAGGGCGTGACGTTTGATCGCTTCAAGAAGGCGCTGACGCGCGAGTTCGACACTGTTATGAAAACGCGGAACGATGTCCCTGGCGGTGCCGGGCCGGGCGTTGGGGCTATTCGCGGCATTGGCGCCGAGCGGAGGCTGGAGAAGCTGGTGATCCCCGATGTGGGCACAATTGAAGGTGAGCCGCTTTGCCAGTCTTGTCTTCACTTTTCAGAGTGGACTTGTCTAACCTGTGTGCGTCTTCTTCTCTGTAGTCTTCCAATTATCTGCCCAGTTCCCCGGCCCGACTGCCCCCCGAGACTTTGTCACTCTGATGCTCACCAACGAAGCCGTCACACCCGGACCCCGGCCAATGCGCCAGTACCTGATGGTTTCCAAGCCCATCCGCCACGAAGACTGCCCGCAACGCAGTGGCTACATCCGCGGAAGCTACGAGTCGTTCGAGCTGATCCGCGAGATCCCACAGGAGAAGACCTCCGGCATGAAACGCGTGCACTCGGATGTGGACATGTTCGCCGATGACCTGCACCCTGGCGATAGTCTGAGCCGCCACGCCGTGCTCGCCGCGGCTCGGAATGCCTCTAGCCCGAGCGGCGCCAGTACGGCCGAGGATGTTGAGCCGCCGTTGATCGAGTGGATCATGGTTACGCGCAGTGACCCGGGCGGTAATGTCCCGCGCTTCATGATTGAGAAGGGCACCCCGGGGAGCATTATTGCCGATGCCGGGAAGTTCTTCACATGGATGCAGACCGTGCATCTGGACGATATCGACTCGGACACCGCCGAACAGGCCAATGACTCTGATGTCGACTCTAAAGCTACCTTGGTTGATGAAGCTCACAGTTCGCCGACTCAGGCGCAGAACGGCTTTCCCGAACCAAGTGAAAAGCCCGCTCCGCCCGCGGCCGACCCTCCGGCCGTCAAAACTAACCCCCGCCGGAAGAAGCTTAGCAATGCCGCAGCTGGCGGTGCCCCTTCCAGCCGGTCTTCACCTTCATCGCCCAAACAATCTTCGCTTATGGCCTTTAACAACCCTCCCGCTGCCAACAACTACACATACGACGAACCCTCCGCAATCGGCGGCCTATATGACATGTTCACCGGCGTCCTCGGCGCCGCCAGTTCCGCCGTCACCTCACACATCCCCTACCCTTTTTCCTTCTCCGCCGAGCCAACTCTGGTGGCTGATGAAGACGACACGTCCACCGGCCCGCTGAACTCGGCGGATGACGATGATGACGAAGGCTACGAGGATGACGAAGATGATGTTGACGACTCGTCGTCCGAATGCAGCTTCACCTCCGCCCCGGAGATCCAAGAACCTGAAGAGACTTCCGGAGAATCCCCGGGTGCCGCCATGGCGGCTGCTGATGCCCGCCGCGCCTGGCAGGCCGACCGCGGCGTCTCGTTCGCGACCGTCGACTTTGCCAGCAGTAGCAACACGGCCACGCCGACGCCTGGGGGTGGTGGCGGCGGCGGCCCGGGCAGCGACACGCTATCGTCGCGCGAGGTGCGCAAGATCGACGAGCGTATGCGGCGGCTGCAGGACAAGATGAGCCAGATGCAGACCAAGCTGTCGTCCAAGAAGCCCGGCAACGGCACAGCCGCCGCCGACGAATCGGCGCGCCAGCGCGAGAAGCAGGACCGCGAGCTCGCGAAGCAGGAAGAAAAGTTCAAGAAGTCCCTGCAGCGGCTGGAGGAGCGGCGGCGCGAAGAGGAGCGGCGGGCCGACGAGCGGCGGCGCAAGACCGAGGCGCGGGCCGAGCGGTCGGCGCTCGCTGCCGAGCTGGACGCGGTGCGTGCGGAGCGCGACCTTGCGATGAAGCAGATTGCGCTGCTGCGCGACCAGGTCGGCGAGCTGCAGGCGCAGAACACCATGCTGGTGGCGCGCATGGGCCGCATGGGCGTCGAGTTGGAGATTGAGTCGTGGGATGCGCGGCGGCGCGCCGGGTCGGTGGCGGCGCCGGGGCCGAATGCGCCGTCTCCGCGGCCGCCGTCCGGCTCGTTCCGGGATCGGCCGTTGGCGGCTTAACACCCCAAAAGAAGACGCAGTCTGTCGAGGGTTTGTTGCACGGCGTTCTATACGTTGGGTCCTGGGGGTGGAGTCTGTATCTGATTCTCTGCTGCTTTTTCCTCTGTTTTATTGTTTTTTCCGCGTATACAAACGGGCTACCACAGACAGGTGTAGATACTCCGGTTTAGTTGGATCCTTAAGAATGTAACAACCAAGACTAATGTTAATGATTTCAATGACAAGAAACAACTATTTTTTTAAACGACCTTTTTGATGTTCCTGCCTATGCTCCGAACGACCAAGTTCAAGTACACCGAAAAATAATCAGACCTGGGCCAGATCCAAGAGTAACCCTGAGAGATGATTCTTTCTACCCTCTACACGAACCGTTTCCAGCAGCTGCGAGACTTCACTATCACCACCAGCCGAGTACTTCACAACAGTGACCGCCGAGGAAAGGATCCGCGCACAGGCGACGAACGCGCGGGGCCTGGACGCCCAGCCCCCCGGGCCGTCATCCTGCGCGGCGACCTGCGCCACGAGGGCTTCCAGGCCGGCGACCGTCCAGCTGCGCAGCGCTGCCACCGCGGACCCCGCCGCGACCGGCGCAGAGCAGTGCGAGAGCGCGGCCTGCCAGCGGAGCGTCTCGCGCACACCGTCCAAGTACAGGTTTCTGTCCTCAACGGCGAACAGGGCGGTATCGACCCGCAGCGACGCGCGCAGCAGCTCGGGTGCCGCGCGCGCAGGCGGCGGGTGCGGGGCGGCCGGGAGCCCGGCGATGCGGGCGGCGGCCGCCGCGCCGAAGAGCGCGCTCGCGGAGAACGCGGCGGCGAGCCAGGCGGCGAGCGCGTCGGCGGCCTCCACGGGCACGAGCAGGCGGTTGAGCACGCCGCAGGCGGCGCGGGCGGCGGCGTCGCGGACCTCGTCGTCGTCGTCGCTGAGCGCGTCGTACACGGCGAAGAGGGCGGGCAGGAGGGAGTCGGTGTGTGGGAGGGAGGTCCCGGTGACGGAGAAGAACGAGGCGAGCGACTCGGCGGCGGCCATGCGAGTGTCGAAGGGCTATGGGAAGACATTTAGTATTGGGAGAAAAACATGACAGAAGAGTAGATGGGTACACACCTGGTCATCTGACACAGCATCCTGCATCATCTCACCCCACGCTTTCAGCGAGAACACGGCATCTGAGCTTCCAGAGTCCTGGCACACCGCAGCGGCGAGAATCGGCCCACTGCACCGAACAACACCGTCCGAAAGCGACGGGTTCAGCGTGTGCTGCGGCAGACTAGCCCAGAGCGCCTGAAGCTGGGCTACAGATGGCAGGCTGGACAGCGTGAGCGTTTTCAGCGCGGAGTCCAGAACCTCGCTCAACGCCAACAGCGCCTTCTCGACCACCTCGATGCCCTGCGAACTGGTGCAGATCTGCGTGTACAGCTCGGACAGCGCGCCGGCTTCAGCGGCGGACAGAGACGACGTGGGCCAGATCGACGGGATGGCTTCAACTGCAGCCACTCGGGAGGTGGAGTCGCCTGAACGGCCCGCGTCTGCCGCGAGCGACGTGATGTAGGCACAGAGCTGGGCTATGTCTCGTCTGGCTGCCGTGCTGAAAACTACTCGTCTGGAGAGTTGGATTCGCAGGAGTGCGCTGTGGGGGATGGACGGGGGGATTGCGAACGAGGATGTTGAAGAGGGGGCCGTGGATCCGGATCCGCGAGCCTGGCGGGATTCGAACTCGGAGATCAGGTTGAGAATCTCCACGTATGTCGCCCAGATATCGGGGAACGTCGCGGTGCCGTCCAGTGGAGCACGTTGAAGCAGATCAACCAGCCTGGGCAAGTCATCTGAAAAAGAGACGGATATTAGCACACACTATCTATACAGCACAAGAGGAATGGAGGAGGTGGTACTGACTGGATAGTTGATCCGGCATTACATCCGAGAGACGCTCCACTAGATACCGGATCGTCAACAGAGCACCATGAATGCCATTCTGACCGCCCTTGAGCGCTTCCCCGCGCGCCGAGTCTGCCCGTACGCCCAGACCAACCGAAGTCAGCGAGCGCATAAGAGTAGCTTCAGCCACCACCAGCCACCCGTCATGCAGCGAGCACGAACACAGCGTGCGCGCCGCGATCTCGCGCACATGCCAGGACGAGCTATCGAGGAACTCTGCGATGTGCTGCTCGATCTGATCGCGCAGGTCGGCCGGCGGGCCCGCGCGCCGGATGATGTCGAGGGCCGGGAAGACCGACTCGGCCGAGGCGGCCGTGGACTGCAGCAGGCGGAGGAGGACCGGCGGGATGCCGGGGTACCGCGAGAACTGGATGCGGCTGCCCTTGCCGTTGTAGCCGGCTTCCATCACGGCTTTGCTCTCGCTGGTGCCGAAGAGCGAGTCCATCAGGCTGCGGAGGAGGATCAAGCCACAGTTGCGGATGGCCCAGCTGGGTAGATGTGTTAGTTAGATAGCAGGCCTAGGGGAAAGACGGAAAGGGGGAACCACTGAATCCTTACATGTCAGACTTCAAACTCGTCGCCGCTAGCTCTAGACACGGCGACAAGTACTTGTCGGATCTGGTCCCAAGGTGCGTCAACTGAGACGTCTTGAAGATATCCTTGATGCTGTTTAGAGCATGGACCTGTGGCAGCTTGGATCCGTCGGTTGTTGACGCAGCAGACTCCATGGCACCGATTCTCATCAGGTCGCGCATGACTTCGTCAAACGATGGTGACGAGTTCGCTGTGAGGATTCCGGTGAACAGGGCAGGAATACCTGCAGATCGTCTCGTTGTTGACTCTTGCTCAAAGATGCAGTCCAAAGCTTCCTACGTGGTTGTTAGAAATGAGACTGGACCGAGGTGTTTGGGTCCGGAATAGGGACTCACTTTGTACCATGTTCTCAACAGCGACGTCCCCGCGGCCTTGGCCTGTTCATCATCGTATAACTTGCTTGTCTGACAGCAAACGGAAAATGTTTGAGACACAGTGGTGAACGCTCCACGATGACGCAGAGTCGATAATTGCGTAAAGGTCAGACCAGCCAGCGCGGCGAACTCTTCGCGACGCAGACTGATCATCCCCGCTGTGTCCTTGTTCCGGGCACCCTGAACCAGAACTCGAACCAGCTTGCTGGACTCGTCAATTGCGCGGAAACTATAGCTCAGGACGTCTTTGGTATCAAGTCCATCGAGGTCTTCGACTTCTTCGGGGAGGTGACCTTCCGGCGAGTCGTCGCATAGAATATGGCGGACGGCTGTCCACATCCTCTGGCATAGGGTAACTAGACGTAGCTGGACCTCCTGCATCTTTTGCAGTTCTTCGGCCTCATACTTTGTCTCGCGACAAACAAGGACAATCCGACTTGACTGGCTGTTAGCTTAGATGTAATTAAGGGTGCCCCTTGATATCGAGAAAGAGACTTACGAGATTGACGCAAAATAGCCGTGAGTCGGCGCATCTCTCATCGCAACGCCGAGATCGGCACCGGCCATATCGATCTTTTGTGACAGTTCCGTCACAAGTCTGTCCAACACCTCGAACCGTGAGGAACCTGAGGGTGAGAACCGGTAGAGAAGTTCGAAAGTGCGGGCGACACCGTCGGCGAAGTCTGCCCGAGAGGTGATTGTAGCGAGCTCATCCGCCCGGTGTAGGAATTGGGAGAGGACCGTGGCAGCTGGCGCATCAGTGCTACCGATGAACAGCCGGTACCGGGGATCTGCCAAAATGCCCGTGATAACTGATCCGGTGGTGTCCCGGACATCGTCAAAGGGATCCATCAGGAGATCCATCAGGGCCCGACACCACGCACTCTCAAACAGGTCGAAGAATACTTCAGCATCTTCGGCGGGTGATGTCGATGCCCACAGTTTGCTCACATCATCTGCTTCAGTACGGACTATCCGTAGAAGTATCTTGAGGGACATGACGTGTCGCTGGTATGACGCAGTTGGTACAAGTTCGCTCCGGAGAAACTGGAGGAACCAGGCCAGAAAGTCCTTGTGTAGTTTCAACGCTTCCTCAAGCTGGGCATCGGGCAGCTTGACAACGTTAATATGCATCATGGCCGCAGCTTTGGGGGCTGTGGCCGAGGGTTTGGCCTGGGACCGTTGCGCACTGCGTCGTAGAACTGCGATCGCTCCACGAATACGCTTGTACATGGTGTTGGCCTGGACCATGAAGTCCATGCGGAACTTTGCGTCGGACTCCACAAAGTAGCCGGGGAGATACCGGCGGAGGAGGTTCAGTGCGGTGCTGCTGAAGGGCCGCGTGGTCGATGCCGATGATATTAGGAGCGAGATTGCGTGGGTACGGACATCGGCCGAGGAGTGACCCAAGACTGAATCAAGCATCTTCTCGTCAAGACTGACGGGCTCTGAAGCGTTGGACCGGCGCGAGTTGGAGCCGTAGACTGAGGGGTAGATATGGTAGGTAAGTACATGACCATCCGCATGACAACGCTAATAAGGGGGTATAACTACCTGGCTCTTCGACCAGACCACATTTCTTCCCAATCTGCAGAGCAGCGAGCTGAAACATGGTCCGCGAATCCAGTTGTGACGATGCTTCACTGCCAGTGGTACTGGGGTTGAGCTGGATCGTCTGTTCAAGGAACTGCAATGAGTCCGCCCGATCTGCCTTGAACAAGACGAGAAACACGTAGTTCATGATGGTTTCAATAAGGGCTGGCTCCTCATCAATCTGTTCCTGAAGCCAGGAGTACCAGACCTGGACCGTCAGGGGTGTTTGTGCTAACAATCCAGGGGCAACCGACGCTTTCCGCAGACTTGTATACAGCACAGTGACTAGCTTTCCAGCAACTGGACACACAAATTGCTGCCGCATCCATGTGAAAATCTGGGACATCAACCGTCTCCAGAGCTCCAGGTCAGAGGCTATCAAAGACTGGCCCTGGATCTTCTGGTAACTAGCCCCGACATCGTCAACAGTTAGAGAACCCTTAGACAGCAAGTGGCCGAGCATCTTCATGCCGGCCTTCATCAGCTGTCTTGTGGTTTGCCGGGCCGTGAGCCCCACGAGAGAGTCGGAGACATCCTGTCCGAGCTTCTCAGCTTGACTGGGTGTCGGGTTCCGGCGGATCAGGAAGTGGACTAGGTCCAGCACGCGCTTGACGCCCTTGTCATTCTCCTCCTCGCACCACTCGAGATATGACGTGAAGACCACAGATCCAACGTCACTGGAGAACGCCCAATCTCGAAGTTTGCCGTTGGACGACTTGCAGCAGAGTTCCACGAATGACACCAGCTTGTCCTTGACATG
Organism: Knoxdaviesia capensis; assembly: GCA_001510575.1. Lineage (NCBI taxonomy): Eukaryota > Fungi > Ascomycota > Sordariomycetes > Microascales > Gondwanamycetaceae > Knoxdaviesia > Knoxdaviesia capensis. The sequence goes on along the minus strand of LNGK01000003.1, from coordinate 3,283,821 downwards.
GGGGTCAGAGTCTTGTGAGGCTGCGGAATGCAGACCCCGAAAGATCCCGGTTGCTGAACTGCACAGCACGCAGATAAAGATAAAGTTGGTTAGCATCAAGCTACAGTATCTTAGGGCTCGAGTCAACCGGAAAATTCTGATATTGACCAACCACTCACTCTATACACGTCTCCTCACTTTGGCGTTCCAACCAGCAAACATGTTCCATGGCTTTTGCGGCCAAAAACTCCGGACGTGAAGAAGTGTCAACCATCTTTGCAGGAAAGACCACTATACCACTCTTCGCAAGTAACTGTCTTCGTTAAATTCATCGCCTACTAACTAGAATTCAAGATTGTCGTTCGATCGTGACGGCGTTTGACGTTGAAGTCTGGACGGACTCGCACTTGGCCCCGCTATAGCGGTACCCCCCGATAAACGCATAATCAGCGATAAGATAAGTGACTCAGCCATAGCCCTAAGCAGCGAATTAGCGCCAAGACCTGGAATTTTGGTGGCGCACACAATTCTTTTCGGCCAGCAGCAAAATCTCCACACCTGCATTTTGTTCCCGTCTGTTCGTGATCTCGTTTTCTCTCTCTTTTCCCCTTCCTCTCCTCCACATATCCAAACACATTTACACCACAGAGAACATTTTCCAGTTCTCACCTCTTTTTCCTTCATCAAACCGAACTTTGCCCTTAAACATCCTACCTTCATAAATAAGAAGAAATGGGGGGCAAGACTGCGAACAAGGCCGGCTACTTCGACAAGCTGAAGGGCTTGTTGGAGGCCTACACCTCGATCTTCATCGTCTCCGTCGACAATGTCAGCTCTCAGCAGATGCACGAGATCCGTCAGTCTCTTCGTGGCGATGCTGTTGTCCTGATGGGAAAGAACACCATGGTACGTCAGTTCTGGAGATTTTTGTGTGTGTTTGGGGCGTTTTGAGGTGCAGAGCTCATGCAGATGGCCCCTGAGCGCGGGTGGTTGGGAGTGAAAAGCAAGAATGTCGACAAACGCAATCTGCATCACAGAATCGAAGAATGACCGACCACTAACTCAAGTTTGTTTTCCTCTCCGATAGGTTCGCCGTGCTCTCCGTACCTTCATCGCCGACAGCCCCGAGTATGAGCGACTTCTCCCCTTCGTCCGTGGCAACGTTGGATTCGTCTTCACCAACGGTGACCTGAAGGACATCCGTGACCGTATCCTGTCCAACACCGTTGCCGCCCCTGCCCGTGCCGGTGCCGTTGCCCCCGTCGATGTGTGGGTTCCCGCTGGAAACACCGGCATGGAGCCCGGAAAGACCTCGTTCTTCCAGGCTCTCGGTGTCCCCACCAAGATTGCCCGTGGTACCATTGAAATCACCACCGATCTCAAGCTCGTCGAGGCCAACACCAAGGTCGGTCCTTCCGAGGCCACCCTGCTGAACATGCTGAACATCTCCCCCTTCACCTACGGTCTGGGCGTTGTTCAGGTCTACGACAACGGCAACACCTTCGCCCCCGAGGTCCTCGATATCACCGAGGAGCAGCTCCTGAAGACCTTCTCCAGCGCCGTCACCACCGTTGCCTGCATCTCGCTCGCTGCCAACTTCCCCACCCTCCCCTCGGTCATGCACTCGATCGTCAACAGCTACAAGAACGTGCTGTCTGTTGCCATTGAGACCGAGTACGGCTGGGCTGAGATCGAGGAGCTCAAGGACCGCATTGCCAACCCTGAGGCCTATGCTTCGACCGCTGCCGTTGCCGAGACTTCCGGCCCCGCTGCCACCGAGACCAAGGCTGCCGTTGAGGAGGAGAAGGAGGAGGAGGAGGACTCTGACGATGGCGGTTTCGGAGATCTCTTGTAAGTTTGATTCCCCCGGTTGCGATATTTGCGACGCCATGACCACTAACCACTAACACTTGTTCCTTTTCACAGCGGTTAAATGTCGAATCGGCCTTTTAAAAAACCTGGAGTTGGGTCTTGATTTTTATTTTACGTGTGTTTTGGGTTCGGGTTGTCGGGATGGCGATTCGGAATTAAAGGATCTGATTTTACGACTGGCTAGAACTTGGACTGGAATTGAAAACGACCTGGCCACAAAAGGTTTAACGATGATAACGAATTCTCTTTTCTTGAGGCTTTTTGTTCTCACTCTTGACATCCCATGTGAAAATCCATCCAATATGGAGCCTCTTCTCTGGGTATCAAAAGGTATGCAAAACACTTTTTCTCTTCTTGAACTTCCACATTCCCTCTGCACATCTCCTTAATTCCCCAGCGATGAGATTCTCGGATGATTAGACAACTAAATACAAGAGCTTTTTAACCCTGAACCCCTTGATGACTCTATTTACATCATAACCCTATGACAAGAACTCATCAGCACAATTCATTCATCTCATTCCTCCATGTCCTGGAAAACACAACATACCCAAACATTTGGAGTATCAGCTGGCTAACAATAATACACAGATATCAAAACAGAATCATACAAAACAGAATCATACAAAACAACAAAAATCCAACATCGAAATTCGAACACTTTGAGACTCGTAAATTGCAACTTGTAGTTCAACAACAAACACCATTCATCAACGAGAACCATAAGCGGGCTGGCGCTGTTCCCGGGCTGGGGTGTCATGTTTAGGCACCTGTACGTGGGCGTAACGAGTCTGCAGCACCCGGAGCGCAGTCTCGATGGCGGGCGCGGGCAGTCCGGCCAGCCGCGCGACTTTCAGCGCGTGGCTCTGGCGGTTCACGCCCGGCCGGAACTTGTGGATATAGACAAACCCGCCCTGCCCGTCTTCCTCCACGTCCGTACAGTAGGCTTCGACCGCGTAGTGCCCGCCGGTTCTGGTATCCCCGGCGTTATTGTCGCCAGTAGGGAGACGCAGTAGCCCGTCCGCGGCCGCCAGATCGGCAACATCGTGGAAGTGGGTAGCAAATAGCCCGCGGCACCGATTAACGGTGACCAAATGGTGCAGCGCGGCGTACGCGACCGCCGATCCGTCCTCGGGCGTGGTCCCGCGGCCAATCTCGTCCATAATGACAAACGAGTGCGGCGTGGCACACCGCAGAATATGCGCGGTCTCCAGCATCTCAACCATGAACGTGCTCTGGTCGCCGTACAGGTTGTCAGCCGATCCGACGCGGCTGAAGATCGCGTCGACGGCGGCGAGCTCGGCGAACTCGGCGGGGACGAAGCAGCCGACCTGCGCGAGGATGGTGATGAGGGCGTTTTGCCGCAGGAAGGTGCTTTTGCCCGCCATGTTCGGGCCGGTGATCAGCCAGACCCGGCCGGGGGGCGCGTTGCTGCTCGCGGTGGCGGTTGTGGTGGTTGTGCCGCCGAGCACGCAGTCGTTGCGCGTGAAGTTGCGGCCCTGTACCGCAAGCCCGCCCTCCACGGTCGGGTGGCACCCGCCGATGATGGTAGAGTGCGCAGCACGCGCACTGCCAGGCGGCGGCGGCGCGACAACCGTGGGCCGCGTGAGCCGCATCTCGACAGCAAGTTTTGCGAACGACGTGGTGATGTCTAGCTCGTCGAGCACCGCGGCGTTGCGCCGTAGCTTGACCAGATTGGCCACGACGCGCGTGCGCAGGCTCGCGAACACGCGCTGCTCCTCCGCGCGGATGTGGAAGCGCGCCTGGTCCAGACGCCGGCCCAACTGCGTCCACTCGGGCACGTGGAACGAGCGCGTGGACCGACTGGAGCTGATTGGCCGCAGCTGGAGCTGCGGGGTCGCGTCGGGTCCGGCGTCGCTGCCGGTGCTGGCGTTGGCAAGCGTGGCCCGCCGGGAATCTTTGCCCTTGACGTGGGCGATGTGGCCTAGGGCCGGCGTCCACCGGAGTGTCAGAGTTGACGCGCCAAGGCGCTTGCGCATGCTCTCTTCCAACGTGTTCCTGTTAGCAATTAGGCCGGCTAGGTCGGCATGCATCCGCTCCAGCACCTCGCTCGCCGATGGCTTCATGATCCACGCTTCAGAGTCTTCGCCGTAGTAGTCACGTATCGACGTGGCAAGCGGAGCCATGCCGGATGACGACGCATGGGCAGCCGCCAGCCGTCCAGTACGCCGTTTCGCAGCAGCCTGCGACGCCATCTTCGGGAGCAGTTGCTGTAGGCTTTCGTCGCCGGCAGAACCATCATCGGCGGCATTTCCCGCCTCGGCATTCACCACATCTTGCGCCAAGTCAAGCACTTGGTCAGCGGCCGCCTCCTCGAGTTCGTGTTGGTGAACGACTCCCGCCTCGTCAATAGACTCCCGGATGATCTGGGCAAGCTTCAACGGTTCGTCGAGGGATAACCGGCCAACGAGCGGGGTGAAAGTTGCGTCTTCACTGCCGGTATCGGAGTCTGCCTCAAGGAGGGATGAAATTTCAGCTGTTGCCTCAATGGTGGTGGCAAGGTCGAGCAGGTCATCGGCGTCGCCGCGGCTGAGGGCAAACTTCTGCACTAGCCGTTGAGAATCGTGACTACGGCCCAGCAGCAGAATTATAGACTCCCGGAGAGTCTCGTCTGAGATAAACCGGGCCACGAGATCTTGTCTTGCGTGGATAATATCCAGGCACGTTGAAGGAGCAACTAGATTATATGTTAGCCGGATGGTGATCGAGGTACTTGGAATTGATGGTGGGACATACTCAACCATTCACTCAACAAACGAGCGCCGCTCTTCGTAACGGTACGGCGAATGGCGTGCAGGAGACTCCCCCGGAAGAACCCATCACGCATGGTTTGACGGATCTCCAGCGAGCGCACCGTATTTTTGTCAATAGCCATGACCTGCCGAGCTGTGTGGCGCTGGGGTACCTGAAGCTTCATGCTCAGCCCACGCAGCCGGTCCTGGACATATCCTAAGAGCAACCCTCCTGCACGACCTTCGACTGGAGGGAACGACAACCGTAGGGATGGCGGCATTTCAGCCTCCAATAGAGGGGCCCAGTCGTCAATATCCAGCTTCTCCGTGGTCGGAGGCGCATATGTGACAAGATGGCGGTCTTCCGCCAAAGTGGCTAGCACCATCCGCTGTGCTTCAACAATGACGGATGCATCATTAACACCTACAGTGTCATGCGAGACATCACCCGCACCTGCACCGGGCGTATGGGCGTGATCAAGAACAACTTCATTGGGCCCAATCCGGGAGAGGACCGAAGGGAGGGAGGCTAGGTCAGTAGATTGAGTGAAGAATTTACCCGTGGACAGGTCGAGCCAGGCCAGGCCGAGGCCAACGGCCGGAGTAGCAGCGAGGGCACTGAACGCCGGCAGGTCTGTGCCAGACGGCTCGGGGCCGCGTGGCGACCGAGACGGCTCGATGTGGATGGCCAATATGTAATTATTGGCATTGGGGTCCATGAAGTTCTCGTCTATCAGTGTGCCCGGCGTGATGATACGCGCCACGCGCCGGTCATGCATCAGCCCACCGGACTTCAACTTGTCGACCGCGGAATTCGGGAACTCTTCGGCAATAGCTACATAGCGGTTGAGATCTTGGACAAGCATCTTCAAGAAGCGGTCTAGCTGGAAGAACGGAAATCCGGCCTATACACGGAGAGAAACAGATAAAAGCCCCAGTTTCTACCCAGGGAGGAAACGGGTTCCCCGGATAGTTGGGGCGTTGGGGATGCAAACTGGTCAGTAAATAAGAGCCATGGCTTAGAGAGGCTAGAAACGGCCAGATCGGGGCACGTTGGGGGGACATGGTACGATAAGAGGGCATTGGGCTGTGGTGAGGTTCCCGCAAGTGGCCTGTTCGCGCATGATACCATGCCCCATAGAATCACGGCCATCAAATGCATAATCAAGCGGGTTCCCAAAGGGAACGGGCACGACAACCCAGGCATCCCAATATATTGCAGGAAAGCTGAACCCTGGAAGCGAATGCCAGGAAACCCGAGAGATCACGAAAGCAGGAGAGGAGAAGGAAGGCAGATGGGCAGAGAGGCAGCAGGGGACTTGGCATGATTAGAACTCACCATCGCGACGGGGCCGGCGCTCGTTTTCTTCTGTGCAACCTTGAGGTTCAGCAGAGGCCCGATCTCTTCAGCCTGGTCGAAGTACAGCTCGTAAAAGCCACCGACACGTGTTAACAGCACGCAGTTATCGAAAGTCCGCATGTTCTGTCGTGCTTGCTGCACAACAGTGGGATACGTCAGGCCAGGCTCGGGCACAGGTTGAGGCTGCAGTCTAGGCCGGGCCAAACTGCTGTCGACGGCTGGGTCTTGCTGTAGTTCCTCGTTGTTAAGTTCTCGAGCCACCACACGTTTCCGCCTGCGTGCCCGCGGCTTTGGCTCGCCGTCCTTCACAGTGGTGTCTGTGTCTGCTTTGGGCGGCAGCGGAATCACCCCCTGGGGCAGATCTTCTAGCCGCAGCTTGACGCTGGTCTTCTTGGTAGATTTCTCCCGGGATCGGGCGGCCGTGGTGCCCAACTCCCGAATCAACGCCTTTCGCACCACATCGCCAGTTGTTCTTCCGGATGGCATGGGATGATATTCACGGCACAAAACACACGAGGCGGCATCTCGGCGGCGAGACCGGGTGCCCTCGAGCGATGAATACTGGTTCGCAAACGTGACATGAGCAAGCCGGCGAACTCCACCAAGGCCATCATCCCATGTCTGGCCGGGCACAGCAAACAGTGGTGATGATGATGCTGATCGACCCGCAGCCGCCGAGCTCACAATTTCGCGGATGCCATGGCGGGATGTCCTTAGAGCCATTGTGTCGGGCCTTGCGTGGCCATCACGCAGACAACAACACACAAAGTCTCCGCAAGAGCCGAATATGGCGAGACGGGGGTGTGAGGAAGCAAACGGGAGAGGCTGGTCGTCTACACCGTTGCCACCGAGTTGGAAATACACACGGGAGATTTGATCGGATGGTGGAATTGAAAATATGGGGTGTGATGATGCGCAAAGGGACAGAGCAAGCGACAAAAAAAAAGAATAAAAAAGGTTAACGGCCCGTAAATGAAGTGATCGGGGGTAATGTTGGACAACGACAAGAACCAGCCAAAAAATTGTCCCATGATTGAAGCTAGAAATCGGATCATGAAGTCCCAAACGCGCCTTCCAATCGGAGTCGCGTGTCAGACAGCTGTTGCCAGCCGCGACCATCTGTACATACAGCCCCTGCATCGACCCACTATCCCGCTCTGGAACGGCTCTTCTGCTGCTACCAAAAAATCTGGGTTTGCGACTTGGTGCTCCTGGGACACATAACGTGCTGCACCGAGCTCCGTCAACTCCCGGCTTCCAGCGAGGGCCCCGATATACGCAACGGATGAGAATCGACAATCTGAGAGTCCAGTGCTTTTGAAATAGTATCGTCTATCTCATACGGTATATCGCTGTTGGATATATTGAACGCAGCTCGTTCTCGCACAGACATTGCCCTGGCCTGGCAAAGTCCACGGAGACCCGGAGAAGCTGGGCTGGAGATGGCGTACACAGGGTGGCAGAGATCGAGGACATGGGCCGAGACACGAAAGATCGGGGGTTCTTTTTCTCTCCCGCAACATAGTCGCTACGACTAGAGAGGCCGCTCACGCAAGCCACTCTCTTTATTTTACGTCCTTATTTCGGAGGTACTGTTGTCAAGTATCACACCCCGATTATATTCGGCTGTCCACACTGCCACGTTTCGTCTGCGGCCCTTCGCTGTACTGACACCAAATTTCACCCGCATGCTGCTTTGAATTATCTTGCACGATTACTTCCTAGCCCGATATCGTTTGATTAGGTTCCCGCCCACAGAGCAGCACGCATTTTGATTTCAGCTTCGGGTGTGGAATGCGACAGGGCCGCGGGGGCCCAGTTCTTGTACGATCCTGGGTGAAAATCATTCGAGAAAAACTGGACCGTCTGCATAACGAGGGCGCGGGACCGCAAACATCCTCTGGCTCTTCAGCCACTGGCGGAAATTCGGTGGACATAAGGACATATACGGCAGACCAGACCGAATATCCTGGGACAGGCGGAAGTTTTGCGCCGCACGTTGGACTTGCTCGCTGAGTCGGGTCTCGCTACGCCGTGTTAGATGGCGTGGAAGATGTGGTGGGTGCCGTGTGGTCGGTGAGTTTGGGGCTCAATAATAGAGGGGGGAATGGGAAGAGAAAGGATTCTGTTTTTAGAATCGTAAGATGATCATCTCGAGACACCACCCACTTCTCCTCTTCCTCGGCTGCTATACTCTTCTACAAGGCAGTGGCTATAGGCCTGACATGCCACAACCAAACAGGCAGGTTGACTGACTGCACCAGAGGAACAGGAACACCGACCATGGAGTGGACATGCAGATCTGGACGCCGTAGCCCGGCTCGTCTGGCCTCCGTGGACGTTACAACAGCCCCTCGGGTCCCCGTATATTCTGTCCCCGTATATTCTGGCTGAGCGGTTTATTGCCCATGGCCGGCCATGGCCATGACAGCTGCTCGAGACCGATCACCTCTCGCTTGTTGAGGCAAATGACCATCGGTGACATCCACCATCTGTCTCTCTCTCCACATCACTAACCTGTCAATATATTGGGATATGGGAAACTAGGCCGTGAAGGTTAGCGGGTTACTAGAGATCCAATCGGCCGAGTGGCTGAACACCAGCATCTGGCTAGAGAATCACGGAGAAGCTGGGGTTTTCTGAAGCCGGAGAGCTTGGCTTGTCGGTGTTGATAGTTCGTCGCTTGGAAGGGCCGGGGACTCGGAAACGGCGTCTAGTCATGTCACTGGAAAAAGAAAAAAAAATGAAGAAAAAACCAACGAAAAGAAAATGTGTTTGCCATCCCTTCGAATATACAGGGGGTTTTTTTTTTTTTTTTGGCATTGGCTATAAAATCCGATCCAGAAATATCTTGATACCCGGAAACGTGGGAGCGAGCGCGGGCGCATCCAGGCCTTGATATGTGAGAGTGTTTTTGCTTGGAACACTCAGACCATCGCGTGACATTGCGAGCCTTGTCTAGCAATAAACCTTTTTATTTTCTGGCCGTTGTGTGCGTGTGGCGAGCCACGCTGGTACACAGAAACGCAGAAATATGAGAATATGGAGCAGCCTAGATTCTTAGCAGGACCTGCACTCACGAAAGTGTGAGGAAAGCAATGCTCAATCTAGGCGGATCCCGTAGCAAATCAAACCCTGTTTGTTTTTCTTGCCCACTCACCCTGACACCGACTTACAACATGTTCCCCAGGCTAGGCTGGCAGGTCTGGAACTAGATCTCAGCGGCCCTAGATGGGCTTTTTCTTTGATGTTTGACGTGTGCCGTGCGTGTTAAATCTGTGGGATGCCCGAAGCCACCGACGGTATCGCGAAGGCGGCGCGGCACGGACTCCTATCACAGGTCCAGACCTGGTTATATGGCCTGCCGGCAGTGTCTGGAAGGGATTTTCACCCCATGTTTGTTTCTTTGTTTGCTTCTTTCCGTCGGGTGAAGCCCCGAGAACCTCTTCCGTCGATCAGTCGACGGGCTCTGTCTCTCATGACGTGAGTCGAAGAGGGGGGTCCCTGGCATCGTTCGGCTGTTCCGAGGGAGATATGGCCAGCATATCCTTGGAAATATTGAACTGAATCCGCTTGACCACACATTGAAATCACAGCCTGGTGGTGTTTTCACCCGATCGTGAACAATATGATACACACGGCATGGACGTATATGTCTGGTGCAGAAGGATATCTGTCAGTACGTTGATATTCAGCTGGTCACAACCGGGACTTTCGTCCATAGACAGTTGGCGTTCAAGGATAACGATACGAACCAGCATTTTGGTGCCGAAAGTTCTGATATATGCAACAATGGTCCGATGATGGCTGGCGGATGCCAAATTACCGCCCAACATCGAAGGGACATTATCGAGCATTACCCAATATAGTCCATAAATAATGTATGGCGTATGCTGTGCTATTAATACAGTACACATGTGAAGTCTGGTCCGATTCGCCCTATCACACGGGACAAATGGCAGCACAATGCAGGAACCACACTGATCCCACATCGAACGATGGCCGTCCCGACTTCGTCGACGAAGTGGAAGTAGGGTTGGACCCGACCCGACAGCTCGACGTGCAATCAAAAGCTCGCATAGAAGAAAACAACCTGGGATGGAAAAGCGCAGAATGATGCAGAACACGAAAACAAAGGAAGGAAAGAAAAGATAACCACAACACAACATGGTGGCTAATTAAGCGGACACAATCGACTCATCTAGGCAGGCGTTTTGCTTGGCAGTGCCAAATCGAGATTCGCCGGTTTATAGGACGACGATGGCGAAAGCTCTGGGGCCGGGACAAGGGTGATTTGAGTATATGATGTTCGGAGTGAACGGGATACGCGGAAGACGGCGATTAAGTGTAGAAGGCCCCCCGGAGACAAGCTATTTCCCCCCGAAGGAAATGTCATCATTGCGTAGTAGCGAGTGATGAGCCCTGCCGCTTACACGGCCGAAGCGATTAGGAAGTGTGTGAAATGGGTGATTGTGCTGAACAATCCAAGCTGAGAAACGCTTTCGGGGGAACGAAGGCAATGAAATACGTCCTAGTATGACGACGTTCGAAATACGCGGATGCGTATAAGGACATGGCGTACTGTGACTTACTGCATATGGACCGGTTTGGTGTGGAAGTTGGGACGAGCCCTTGCTTCCCAGAGACGACATTGATCGGCGCTGGGTGACAGCATACGTTAGCTGTACTCCGTGTGTCTGTCTATAGAGTGTTTGGAGTAGGTAGCACGACGCGACCACTCGGCATGGCTGCTGTTTCTGGTATCAGATTTGTCATTTTCGTTTAGAGTCGCGCCTGTGCACCGAGCGTCGATGCTTGTCATAATCCTGCGCCCAGCAAAGAGGCACGAATCTGGGGATAGTGGAAAGGGTTGGTTGTCGGATTGGGAAGCAAGCCGACTAGCACAGCATATCACACACAGGGAGACGAGGAGGCTCAAGACACAATGGAAGACATCTCCCAACAATGCAAGAACCAACGCCGGTCTCAGCCGCCCAGCGCCTTTTCCACGAACGACATCCATGCCCGAAAGGCATTAAAATAACATCCCCTCGGCATCGGAGCGGGAGAACGCGCCTTCTCAAGCGTGATTTCATGCAGGGGAGGCAAGAAACAGCAGGAGGAAGAATGTCGGATGCTTGGGTGCGCTAAGAATAGACGCCACCTCCCAACCGGCGGCATCGTTTGCTTTTTGCTCCCGTGGTAAGATTTCTCACAAACCCAGACCACCAGCGGTTCCTGGATCCTGGGTCCAGATGGAAAACCACCAGGAATAAGAAAACATCGACAGCCCGATTGTGGGAAGTTACCGAGCGATCAGGATGCAGGTTGATGCACCAGCTTTCAATAACGAGCACCCCCCCTCAGAGACAGGCAAGGTGTGGTTGATCTTCGAGGAGGAGGGAGTGTATGTATTGTTTGTCGCTGGTCGTACGTCCACGATCGTCACAAGATTTGCTCTATACACCAATCCACCCTAGCTTCGACGTATGTTTTCCGCGGTTCCGAATGTGCTGTTACATGGACGACGGGCGCAAGGCCCAGGAACCAGACGAACTCGTCTATCACTCTGTTCAGCTTTGGGGGGGGTTTGGATAACGGACATTTTAGGTATTTGCTTAAGTTGGAGGTCGTCCCGCACGTAGTCGTAGACTTGCCATTCTTGGCAATCACGACTTCCTCCCACCAGGAAGCAACAGAACCGACAAGACAAAGACCGAAAAAATCTTTCTGGACAAACACCACCACAAAGAAGGAACCGTTGGAAAGCCGCATATCGGACCCGCCAAGCTTTTCTCCATGATGCGAGCGCCGCCGGGAACCAGATGCACACCCCTGCACCACGCAAGAACCGGTACATGCGGCCGCACGCAGAATTTGCGGTGGCTCCAAGTCACAGCTACATACCACTCTAGCAGTGCCACTTTAAAACACCCAATATCGGTCGATTCACGTCACATCTCAGCCCACTTTCTCGACGTCTCTCGAGAATGTGGCCCGACTGTTGTAACCGAAGGGGGAAGGGGCCACCTTCCTTTATGATGTTTCCGTTCTTGCTGTTTTATTTTTCTGCCGCCTCCGACGAAGTAGGGTCTGCTTGCCCTAACTGTTCTATTTCTTGTTCCTTTAGATGGAGTCTGTACATCTAGCAAGGCTGAGGCATGCAGGGAAATTTCTGTACCTGGGCGGAAATGAAGTCCCTTCTTTCGCCAACCTCCGGGTTTAGGAGAGTTCTTCCACCCGGGCTTACACGGCCACGCCGCCTGGATACGTACATTCTGTGCATGTGAACAGCTACCAAAGACGGTATGCATAGACTGGATGAATCTAGATGCCTAGAGCTGCCCAATATGATGGGCCCGGCGGAACCCAAGTCCTCCTCCATTCAAATTGGGTGAGTCAGGCAAGAAGATACGTACGGAGGATACAGGTAGTGGACAATAGCGGACGGGGGGGTGTGGCCATGTAAGTTGGCGATCCAGGATGCGGGCGTTTACACTTTACGCCTCCTCTGCTTCCAACCTACCATGATAGAAACACTCTCGTACGAGAAAGGCCTGTCATCATTTCATCGACCTGGATCCTGACCGTCCTTCCCTTTCTGCTCCCCAGTCGCGCCTGCCACTGATATATTGTTCATTTCGTTTCCTCTTACCACTTACTACGGAGTATAACTAAATACACAGACCACCACACACACTCCCGCCTCTCCATATCATCCCACTTACATACAACGATCTATCTTCCCACGCTTCACTCCTCCCACTGCCGTGATCGAGCCCTTCACTCCCTACCAATAAAAGCCTTGTTGCCAGTGAATATCGTGGACTGCAGCTGTGTATACTACCACCTCCTCGTGTCAGCTGTCGTCTGCTAATACTCTCTATATCTTCTCCTAATCAACCCGATATCACGCCTCCTCTTCTTCTCTTACACCCTGACACACGCACACACATCAAATCTCTGGACCCTCCATAAGCACCTTCATACAACACACACCATCCCCACTGCACCCTGCATATTGCTTCCCTATTCCCTCCTCATTCGCCTTCCCACACCCCTCCCTTTTCTTCTCGCCGACTGATTCTGCTCCGATCTCTTCTACGAGGCTGCTGATTTGGACCCCATTTGTCCCTCAACTCGGCCTTCCTCCACACGACACCGCCATTTTCTTTTTCTGGCCCATTATCTGCCCATCTTTCTGCCATTCTCACACTATGCTGGCCTATCTCTCTCAATCTCATCAACCTTGCTGACCACTGCTCCATTCCTAACTTATCCGCCTCTTCCCTTTCCCCCCCCTCCGAGCCGCTGGTATATTACCGAGTGACTGCCTGGTCCTTTTTAAATCTTGTCCTCCCATCCCGTGCTTTCCTCCTAGCCCTTGTATATCTTCTCCTTCCCACTACTGCTCCTTGCTCTTATTCATCTTCTGTTTCTACTCCTCCTTCCTGTTTCTATCTATTCCCTCGAGATATATGTCCTTCCAGTTAATCACCCTTTTGATTTTTGAACATCTTCTATCATCGACTGACGGATCTCTTTGGTATACCGCAAAAACTTCGGACTCTCTGCTTTCTTGTTTTACCACTCTGTTACATTTCTATCCTGTTCGTCTCACCGTTTACGTCGTGCTTCCACGCATCCATCAGTCGAGTTACGCCGTTGACGACGCCTATCAGAAGTTTTCACTTTGAACATACGACGAAGTCTGCAGCTGCCAGTACTACCGGAATCGACGAAATCCCGCTTGTGACAAAACGCTCCAGGTGCCTGTTCGACTCATCACCCTTTTCATCGGCTTATTTCGACCGATCTCACCAGACACTTGAGCCCGGTTGTGTGCTCTTTTGACTTTTTGGTGGAAGACGGCAACAACTCCCACGCATATCCTGCGATTTGAGCGGCTGAACTGTCTCGCCCAGAAGAAATTCCTCCAATGATGTCGACTATGATACCGCCTGCTCCTCCGTTGACTCCTGTGACGCCTCCTCCCGATAACCACTCGTTTCCTAAGCGTCCTCCAGTCAACTTCCCTTCTCTTAAACGCCATCCCGCTCCCGATTTTCCTCCTCTCCCGTCGCCTTTTTCAGGCATGTCGGCCTCCAACCACCCGCCCGTTGGTTTTGGTTTCCCTGGCCCCTTCGGTGCTGCCGGTCTTGGTGGAGGAGTCGTTCCTGGCTCGGCCATGGCAGCGGCTCTGGCTGCTGCAACAAACGCCATGCCGATGGGAGCGAGACAATCAGCAAATTTTCCGCGTATGCCCACCACCGCCGCCGCCGCTGCTGCTGCCGCCTCTGGCCACCCCAGTGTCTCCTCACTTCCGCCTCGGCCTTCTCCCATTCCAACACCTCCCGGGATGGTCTCTCCCGGTCTTGAAATGGACCCCCGATATGCCGCCACCGTGTCCCGCATAGCGTCGTTTTATCAGCAACGGTGCCAGGCGATTGCCAATCTCCAGCACCAAAAATGTCAGGCGTGGGCGAATGTGCACCGGCAAAAATGCCAGGAAACCATGCAGGCCGCCATGCTTGTAGTGGCTTGGTATGTGCGTGACCGCATTCAACGCCGCCACCGTAAGCAGCGCCGCCGCTTCCGTTCGGGTCTCCGGGGTCTTGCAAACATGCACCGGCCGGCTCGGGGCGAGTATGTTGGTCGCTGGGTGATGAACGTTCCCTCCGATCCAGCAAGCCCTGATGAGGCCGCCCCGCGACCCAAGCGGACTGATGTACCTGCAAAGGTTAATGGAAGCACGAACAAGCGTGCTGCTGACGAGGCCCCGGGGGTTGACCACGACGACGACGACGACGATGATGATCTGCATGACGACGGAGACAGTATTGAACTCGGAGATGACTACCGAGCGCAGGAGACTCACCGTGCCTTCAAGCGACTACGAGTGCATGCCAGCAACCACGCCGCCTCGCCGCAAGAAGAGAAGGACGAAAGACTGCTGCAGATCGCCGACGAGCTGATCAAGAATCAGTGGAGTGCCGGTGTTGAGGTGCCTCTCCTGGGACTCCTCACCTTTGAGGACGACAGCGACGCCTCGTCTGACGAGGAGCCGGAGCCGGAAGCTGATAACGACGATCTCAACGAACAGGGTGAAGACGGCGACCAGGAGCAAGACGAAATTCCCCGCGCCGTGCCCCGGAAAGTGGTGGCCCAGCCTGTTGCTGCTCCCAACACAACTGCCCTGCCGACCCCGCCCAAGCCGGCGGCGGTGGCTAAGCAAAGCGAGCCTGTGAAGGTTGAGAAGCACGAGGAGGAGACTGCTGCGGCGGAGGCTGCTGAAGAGCGGCCCCGTCGGTATGATGATGATCTATCCGACTTTGAGGACTCGGACGATTCGGACTTTGAGTAGAGCCGTAACATCACGCTCTCAGTATCGGCCGACATCTACATTTCCCTTTCTTTCTTTTTTTTTTGGCCGGCCCGGCATGGCTTATGCTGGTATAAGCCACCGGAATACCACTGGAGTTTGCACATGTTTTTGTAACCTTCTTTTCTCACGGTGTCTCTTCCTCTTTTTTTTTTTTTTCCTTTGTTCCCCTATTTGTCTGGAGTTTGGAACTTCTTTCTTACTTAATATGGTTGGTGTTTTCATCTCTTTTCGTGTTTTCCTACTCGCTTGTACTTCGCTTCTTGATGACGGTTTGGATTTACGGGGGTTTTTCGTCTTTTTTTATGTTTCTTGTTTTCGTCAGGGGGGTTTTTTATCTGGAATGATTATGGACAATGTCAACGTATACATAGCTAGCAAACAGGCAACGATATCCTTTTACTTTTGATTCTTTCTGGGACGCGGTGATGGTGGTTGACAGGAAGGCATGGGTTTGTGTTGCTGTCTCTGCTCTGGGGAGTTGCTGGACGGTCGTCATGGGGAAATGGATGTGTCTTCAGAGCACGTCAGCGATGATTTACATCCCCGAGACGGCTTGCACTGAACAGTCACGGTATCAGGGCCGGCCGATGCAGGGTCTATCGAAAGGGGACGACGCAGGCCGCGCAGCGCAGGTGTGCTACTGTTTGTCAGTTGTCACGATCGGGGTGTACACGTGTGCGAGGTTGTACCGCGATGTCCGGGCGTGGGACACAGAGTGACCTGTTGATGTGGTGCGATTGGGGGAGTTATCGGCGTAAGGAGACGGGGTAGCGTGTAAGTACCCAAGTTGGCTGATGATGACAGAACCTACTGGATGACTTGGGTTGTTGGCGAAGCCGTCGTATCTGCTAACCGTGGCTTGAGTCAGCGAGCATTTTGTTCGTATGGCTGTGAGGAGGGGGGAGGAGCAATTGATTGAAGAGTTCGGCTAAGGGTCCCCCCTCCTCGTATTTCTCAGGGTATATATATATAGTAGTGCGCGCTGCTGGTCTGTCGCAGAAATCCTGGATCCGTATCTTCCTCGTCCTGCATCTCACCGGTGTACTCTTGTCTTTCAGTGCCCTGCAAAAAGACTTCTCTGCGGTGCGATCACCACGCGGGTCCGATAACAGGTACGTTTAGCGGCGGGTGTCCATGGCAACCAATGGGACAGGCCGGTGCACTGGGTGCAGGTCTTCCCGTGCGTCCCACCCACCCACACACACACACACTTTCTGTTCGTTCCCCTCGCCTCTCCGGGTTCTTGGAGAAGGGCCACATGCACCTATGTGCAGGATCCTCGTGATGGGAGAAGAAGGGAATGTTGGTACTTGTTGGAGTCAGGTTGATGGATGGGTGCGAGGGCAGTTCCCCGCAAATTCAAAAAGACGCAGGCACCGTGCAGTGCAGCAAGGCGTTGGGATGTGGTGGTAGTGAGCCATTTCTCAACATCGACATACTGTACACTGGATGAATCCAAGTGGATGAAATCCCCGACATATAGACAGACCGTCATATAATGATCATCTAGATATCTTCTCACGGTATCGCAGGTGACGCTTCCCCGCACTTTTGCACAGGCAGCACATCCCGGCTCTGGCACTTTGGGACCTTCGGCTTCGTTTACCAGGGGCAGTGCTGTTGCTGTGGAGAGTTTCCGGTGGGGTTTCTGCCGGGAACTCTTATCATTTTATCGGCCAGTGCTCTAGTCTTGTTTGGCAGTGTTTCATCCCACTTATCGTTCCTGCCCTGGTTCCTTAATTGGCCGAATTTCTGGGTGCCCTTGCCGCTATAGGAAGCTTCTTGTCTCTCTCTCTCTCGCTCCTTCCTTGTGTTCTGTAGCTCCTGCTGCCTCGATACATGCATATCTTGCTCTATCGGCTCCTTCTCCAATTTTCCGAGCCTGCATTTGGCGTCCAGCTGACCTTTCGTCTTCTTGTCATCACCACCTTCTCCAATTCCTCTTTCTTTTTCCATTTTTGAAGATCACGATTGATGCTTTTTTTCTTCCTTCTTCCTATTTTCTATCTCTCTCAATTCCATCTGGTTCTGGTAGCTGAGGTGTGTTGTGTTAACCAATCTCGCTTTCCAAAGCTCTCAAGCAAATTGTGGAGAGCTACATTCCACCACGGCTTCTCCACTTGGCCGCCTGTCCTCGTCACCTTCATCTCGAAAACAAACACCTGCTTCTGTCTCTATCTTGTAAACTCTCTCCGATCAATCTCGGCTGGCCAATTCAATAGCCTCCTCCTTTTTCCATCTGCAATCCAAACACTCGGTCTTCAGCTCCCCCGTCGTTGCAATCATGGGTGGCATCGCCGACGAAACCGAGGTGACTCCGTCGACCTACCCGCAGCTTGCCCTGCGCCCGGTTGGCCAGCGCATCTCCAACATCTACAAAGACCGTATTTCGCAGTTCTATTCAAGCGGCCAATGGGAGTCTCGTAACTTGTTGTCGTAAGTACCAACCAACAGCTGTCATTTCTTCCTATATTTCGATGCCCATTTAGCGTACGGCCGGCCGAAGCTAACCGTTAGGGTTGGTGGTGTGTTGACAACAGGATGATGTACGAGGGGAAAGCCTCTGGAGATCCCCACGTGAAGCTCTGGGTATGGCACGCCCCCGACCAGACTCGCCCGACCTTCGACGAAGTCATGAAGCACGAATTCGAGCCCACCTCGGTCGGAGCCTGGTTCGGCCCCTCGTGGACCACCCACTGGTTCAAGGTCGAAATCACCGTCCCGGACTTCCTCGCCGACAAGGAACACCTGGAGTTCCACTGGGACAGCCACAGCGAAGGCATGATCTGGTCCAAGCACGGCGTCCCCCTCCAGGGTCTCACCGGCATCGGCGAGCGTGTCGAGTGGATCTTCCCGGACACCTACCGGGACGGTAAACCCCACACCTTCTACGTCGAAATGGCCTGCAACGGCATGTTCGGAAACGCCCCGGGAGATGTCATCCAGCCTCCCAACCCCGACCGCTACTTCCAGCTTGTCATTGCCG
The DNA here is from genome assembly GCA_001510575.1 of Knoxdaviesia capensis. Classification (NCBI taxonomy): domain Eukaryota; kingdom Fungi; phylum Ascomycota; class Sordariomycetes; order Microascales; family Gondwanamycetaceae; genus Knoxdaviesia; species Knoxdaviesia capensis. Next base: position 3,265,486 of record LNGK01000003.1, on the reverse strand, counting down.
AAATTGTCGCCGTCAACCTCCAGGCCCGTGCCCTTCACATCGACACCTGGATCATTGGCGATGCGGCCCGTGAATTCCCGGACAATTCGTGGGAGCAGCACAAGGCTCTCAACGTGTGTACCGACATCATCAATGCTTTTGAGCCCGGCAACTCGGCCTCTCTCGACAAGTGCCGCAAGATTGCCCAAGAATACATCGGCAAGCATGTCGACTCGTCGGCTGTCTACGACTCGGACAAGAAGCCCCTAGTCTTTAGCATTGGCCATTGCCACATCGACAGCTGCTGGCTGTGGCCGTGGGCTGAGACCAAGCGCAAGGTTGCCCGTTCCTGGACGAACCAGTGCAACCTGATGGAGCGCTACCCCGAGCTGAACTTTGCCTGCTCCCAGGCCCAGCAGTTCAAGTGGCTGGAGGAGAACTACCCGCCCGTGTTTGACCGCGTCAAGGAAAAGGTCAAGAGCGGCCAGTTCCACCCCATTGGCGGCAGCTGGGTCGAGCACGACACGAACATGCCCAGCGGAGAGTCTCTGACGCGCCAGTTCATTTACGGCCAGCGTTACTTCGAGAGCCGCTTCGGCGAGCGGTGCAAGACGTTTTGGCTTCCCGACACCTTTGGATACTCCAGCCAGATCCCGCAGCTGTGCCGGCTTGCGGGCATGAGCCGCTTCCTCACCCAGAAGCTGAGCTGGAACAATATCAACCGCTTCCCCCATACCACCTTCAACTGGGTGGCCCTTGACGGAAGCCAGGTGGTGTGCCACATGCCCCCATCCGAGACGTACACGGCCGAGGCCCACTTTGGCGATGTTAAGCGCAGCATGTCCCAACACAAGTCTCTTGACCAGGATGACACGTCTCTGCTGGTGTTCGGCAAGGGTGACGGCGGTGGTGGTCCGACCTGGCAGCACCTCGAGAAGCTTCGCCGTGCCCGCGGTATTGCCGATACGGTGGGCCTGCTTCCCCGGGTGCACCTGGGGCATTCCGTCGATGATTTCTTCGATAAGCTGGAGGCCAAGGCTGATAGCTTCGTCACCTGGTACGGCGAGCTGTACTTTGAGCTGCACCGCGGAACCTACACCACGCAGTCGAACAACAAGCGCAACAACCGTCGTGCCGAGGCCATGATGCGCGATGTGGAGTCTCTGGCTACTATGACTTCGATCCACAATCCCAAGTACAAGTACCCCAAAAAGGAGATTGACTTCATGTGGGAGGCCATCCTGCTTTGCCAGTTCCACGACTGCCTTCCGGGCAGTTCGATCGAGATGTGCTACGACGATTCCAACAAGGTATGTCCCGAAGTTTAGTTGGTTGTCTTTGTGTATATGTATCTGTACTCACACCTACTCTCTATCTAGTTGTATGCCGAGGTTTTCAAGACAGGAACCAAGGTCCTGACCGACATTTACACTTCCGTCGGCCTCGACCCGTCTCCGCCCGCCAGTTGTATGGACGCCGTTGCTATCAACGGGCTTCCGATGGCCCGTCGTGGAGTTGTCAAAATCTCCGAGACGGAGTACGGACTGGTTTCTGGGCGCGGCCACTTCCTGCCCATTCGGCCCTTGGATCCGTCACACTATCGGGACACCGTTTCCGTCAAGGAGACTTCAGATGGCGTGTTTGTTCTTGATAACGGTCTATTTAAAGTCACCGTCCAAGATGGTGCCATCACATCGCTGCGTGACATGAGCACGCAGCGAGACTTGATTCCTGCTGGAAGCAAGGCCAACCAGTTTGTCATTTTCGACGACAAGCCGCTGTACTGGCAGGCGTGGGATGTTGAGGTGTACCACCTGGATACGCGCGAGGAGCTGACCTCGTCGAAGACCAGCATCTATGAGGAGACATTCCACCGTGTCACCGTGGTTACCGAGACCAAGATCAGCGAGCAGAGTTCGCTGATGTGCTACATCTCCCTGAACTCCCCCATGGATGGCGAGGGTGGCATTGAGGTCCGGGCAGAAATCGAGTGGCACGAGAAGATGCGCTTCCTCAAGGTCGAGTTCCCCGTGGACATTCGCAGCACAGAGGCTTCGTATGAGACGGCGTACGGCATCACCAAGCGGCCCACACACTACAACACCAGTTGGGACATGGCCAAGTTCGAGGTGTGCTGCCATCGCTTTGCCGATCTCTCAGAGAACAACTACGGAGTGTCGATCATCAACGACAGCAAGTACGGATTCGCCACTGTCGGAAACACCATGCGGCTATCGCTTCTCCGCGCCCCCAAAGCCCCAGATGCGCATGCCGACATGGGCCACCACACCATTCGCTGGACCATCCTACCGCACCAGGGCCCTCTCGGAAGAGAGACCATTCGGGCGGCGTTTGATCTCAACAGCCCCATGGCGGTCGTTTCGTCCGGGTCGATGGGCAACCAAGAGGTGATGAAGGCAACCAGAGCGCGGCACCCGGGCCATGCCGCGGCGATCTACTTGGGGCGGAAGATCCCCGAGATCCTGCTCACCGGAGAGCCGTCTCTTGTGCTCGACGCGGTCAAGCGTGGTGAGGACGACGAGGATGTCAGCACGGGCATTCTGCCGGCGCGGGCCGGGCGCAGTGTGGTGATCCGCATTTATGACAGTCTGGGTGGACACGGGTTCGGTACGGTGGAAACGCCGTGGCCGGTGAAGAAAGTGTTCAAGACCAATGTGCTTGAGGACGACTTGGAGGAGATTTTCGTCGAGGCCAGAACGAGTGGAATCACGGGATCACAGTTTGACGTGGCTCTCCGGCCGTTTGAGGTGGCCACGTACCGCCTTGTTGTGTAGGTGGTCCGTCAGTGTGGATTCGGAGGATAGTTGAGAGTGTGTTTTTGCTTTCTTATTCTTTCTTGTTGTAAAAGGATTTGCTTAATACTGTATCAGTTATATATATCGTTTATTTCTTTGGAAGCTGGGCGCTTTTTTACAGTTATGTATGTGCTGTGTTAGTTCGTGAGATCAAGTTCAGGATGTATCGTTTGGTCGTCTTCATGATAGGTACTTTGAGTAATACACCGATATTCATTCAGCCATTACCCATCCACCTGAGCAGCCGGTATCAGCCGTCCTAACCACGCGGATCAGCACAGGAAACACAAGCAAGTCGACAACAAAACAGCGCGATATTCTCAATAACAACATCTCGCGATAGCAAGGAGAAGCAATCAGAGTAGAAATAGAGGATGATACATGGGGGCTATATATGACTCGAAGAGGAGAAAAACGTAAACACACGTAAAAGAACGCCGGGATCCCACAGACAGACAGCTTTAGTCGCACACAGTCAAGAAAACAAGTACACCAAATATAAGCAGAACGACAGGCACAGAAACAGAACGAAGACGAGAACGGAGAGCAGGAAAGAAAGAAAGAAAGAAAAGATACCCCCCCTACTCGTCCTCGTCGTCCAAGCCGTCAAGCACCGACTCGACCATCTCGATCAGCTCGTCGATATTCGGCCGTTCGCTAGGCTCGACGCGCAGACACCGGCGCACAATCTCGCGCACCGGGTCGCTGATGCGGTAGTCCGAGGCCGGGCCGCCCGCCGCCGCCGCCGCCGCCGCGGACGACGCGCCACCGCCAGCACCGGGGCCGCCGGCGGCGGCCTCCTGGGCCTTGCCCTTGGCGCTGGCGACGGTGTTCGAGCGGCGCACCGCCGCGGGCGCGGGCCCGCCGGCCGGCCCGCCCTCGTCGGGGAAGCGCCAGTCGCCGCCCAGCACGCACAGGCTGAGCGAGCCGCCGGTCTCGTCCGACCGCATCTCGAACGGCGACTTGCCGACCAGGCAGGCGAACAGCGTGCAGCCCAGGCTCCAGATGTCGACCTGGGTGTCGATGACGGAGCCGGTGCGCACGTCGAACAGCTCGGGCGCGCGGTACGGCATGGTGCAGTGCTCGGCGGCGGTGTCCTGGGTGGCGATGGCGAGCGAGTGCGAGGTGATGGGCAGCGGCGACGCGGCGACCGAGCCGAGGTCCATCAGGATCGGGCCGGTGCCGGCGTCGTCGATCATGATGTTGCCGGGCTTGATGTCGCGGTGGGCGTAGGCGCGCAGCTCGCCGGCCGCGGGGGCGTTCTCGCCCTCCATCAGCGGGCGGTTCTGGGCGTCCTCGTCGTCGGCGTCGGGCACGGCGGCGGCCGAGGCGGCGCGCCGCGCCGCCGCAGAGAGGCCGCGGCGGGCGGCGCGCGGGGTGTCGGTGCCGGCGACGTCGCCGGAGCCCATCTGCATGGGCTCGATGGGCGCGGCGCCGCCGCGGAACTGGTGCATGCTCTTCAGCGCGCGGCACACGCCGAGGAACAGCACGAGCAGCTTGCGCTCGGGGAAGTGGGTGTGGTTGACCAGGTTGGCGTTGATCAGGTCCTGCAGGTTGCCGCGCGCGTAGAAGGGCAGCAGCACGTAGACGGTCTTGGCCACGTCGTTGTCGCCCGAGGGGGCGCCGCGCTCGGTGGCCACGCTGTAGTCGAGGCTGTGGATGATGTTCGGCACGGAGGCGAAGAGGCGGTAGGCTTCGACCTCCTTCATCGCCTGCGCGACGGACTCGGCGCCGAACGGGCAGCGGATCTTCTTGAGCGCGAACACTTCGCCGGTCGACGTGTCTTGCACGAGGTACACGTAGGAGAAGCCGCCCTAGAGTTGAGGTCCCGGTGCGGGGAGGGAGTGTTAGGCGTGCACGGTGTGGGAGGAGGGCCGTGGCAGTGGAGGAAGAGAGACAGCGAGAGGGACACGTACCTCGCCGAGCAGCCTCAAGATCTTGAAGCTGCGGCTGTTGATCTTCAGCGTCGGCGAGCCGGGGAAGCAGCTCAGGCAGTTCCCGAAGGAGTAGAAGATGTCCAGCAGCATTTGCGCCATGGTGTTGTGTGTGTGTGTGTGGTTATGTCGTTGGCAGAGAGTATACGAGGGTCGATGCAATCTCGAAGATGCGATCACGGATCCGGCAATCGTCAGGCAGGCGTAAGCAGAGATGAGACTCAAGTCCACGATGGAGAATGTCGAGAGAGCCAGTCGTCGTCTTAACAAGTCGATGTCTCGTAGGCGCAGCCAGAAGCATCCGAGCAGCGATCAAAAATAAAAATAAATATAAATCACACAGACGCCAGTCTAACCCAACCCACAGCTTAGAGTGGCGAAGCTGGCGAAGCCCAAAAGAAAAAAAAGCTCCTGAGATCAGGGGTGTGTGGCTGTTGCGTTTGCCCAGTCGCAGTGGTGTCCCGTTCCGAGGCCCGTTGCGGATGCGTTCAGCTGGACAAATTTCACAAGGTGGAATATCTTTGGGCACTGATCAATGGCCGATGGATGAGAGAGCGAAGATATGAAAAGGTATTTGCACAGACCAGAAGAAATCGGGAGTTCTGGAAACATCACCAGATTTGCAACGTCGGAAGCTTTTCTTCTTTTTTGGCTGTTTGACGTGTTGTTCGGGGGATCATAAGCTTGGAACCCGAAAGTGTACATACACTTATGACCTTATGCCCGAACTCCGTCATTATTAGGGTTGGGGTTCTCGGAATTAGGGTTCGTTCCTCGCCCCCACATCAAACTCTCAGACGCCTCAGTCACACACACTGCTGTTCAAGGTATCCTGTGATAATGAAAAGTCCACGGCTGTGTATATACATAATATCTAAGGCTCGAGATCAACACACCCAGCCCTATCTAAATACAGGCAAACCCGGCACACCGGCCACGTATTCATCGTATATACATGCACACACCACCGCCATGAACCACGATACACAAGATAGAAAAGAGTTGATACATGGGAATCTGTTATCGAATAGGCCAAAAGAGAAACATGAGAAGAAGATTGAGTCAAGAGAGATTGAAAAAAAGGGTGTTGATGGGGACGTTTATCATTGGAATTAGAAAGGAAATAAGAAATGCTTCATGAAAAAAAAGACTCGAAAAAAAAAAAAGAAAAAAAGGGGATGAAGAATCGAAGAGAAAAAAGGCCGCTTAAAAGGCATCCTCAAACGGGCAATCCACACTATCGTGGCCGTCCCGCTCGCACAGCGCACACCACTTGGACCCGTCGATGATGCCGCTGTCCTTGCCGGCCACCGGGCCTGACTCCATCGGGTTGGGCATCACCCGCACCGACGGCGGCTGCGTGCTGGCCGCCGGGAACGGCGCCGTCGGCGTGCGCGCCTTCATCGGCGACAGCGGCGCCGGCTTGAAGTCGTCGTAGCCGCTGCCGCTCTCGTTCAGCCCCACCGGCCGCAGCCCGTCGGGCCGCGCCGCCGTCGGCGTCACCACCGTCAGCATCGCATTGCTGCCCTTGCGCATCGTCTGCCCCGACACCGGCGGCGCCGCCGATCCGCCCGGCGACGGCCCGATCTTGCTCTTCGACCCCGACCCGTCCGGCCCAAACATGTTCGTGCACGTCAGAATGTCGTGGCCGTTCGTCTCGCAGATCTCGCACCACAGCGTGCTGGTCTCTGTCGCCGTCGAGTACGTGTCGCTCTCCGGCATCGTGTCCAGCGTCGGCCCGCGCTTGTGCGCCCCCTCGGGCGACCGCGGCTCAATGTTCTTGCGCCCCGACATGATCACCGTGTCGCGCGAGTCCCGCAGCGACGAGCGGCGCCCGCCGTCGATCACCGTCATCGAGCTGGCACGGTTGTTGCCACCGTTGGCGTTGATCATCGGCGGCGGCGCCGTGCTGGGCGGAAGCACACTGCCCCGGCCACCCCCACGCAGCGTCTCGATCTCGCGCTCCATCTCCATCTCCCGCTTGTTCTTGCTGTCAACCATGTTGCGCAGCTCCGCGAGCTCCCGCTCCAGGCTCTCCTGGGCCATACGCGCGTCCATGGACGTGTTAGCGCGGTGTCTCGCCTGGAGGGAGTCCTTTCGCGGCGGGGGAACCGCGTTCATGACCTCACCACCGGGGGCCGAATCACGGCTGAGGGAGTGGATAATCGCCTTGAGACCGCGGATCTCATCTTCCTTCTGCTCCAACTCCTTGGACGGCACCATTCGGTCGTTGGTCAGCTGCACCGGCGATGTGGCCGCATTTGCCGTGTTGGCCCCCGTGGCGGCGGATCGTTCCTTTTCGCGTCGGAGTTCCGACCGTGTCCGCTCAACTTCTCCGCGAAGGAACTCGACCTCGCCGCGCGCCTCGGCTTCTCCGCGTCGCGCATCTTCCAGGCCCTCTTCGAGTTCCTGCACAAGCTCCTCCAGCTGCTTGAGCTGGCGAGCCACCGACTCGACATCCTCCAACCGCGCCTCGAGGTCTTGGATCTCCTGGAGAAGATCCTTCTTCTGGGCTTCGTATACGCGGACAGTTTCCGTACTGGCCATCTCCAGCGCATCAATCGTACTCCGAAAGTCGGCGCGATGAGCGTCAAACTCGGAGGTCAGCATGGCAATCTTTTCGTTCTTCTCACGAAGAATCGCACGCAGCTGGGAAGTGTCCTTATCGCCCAGGCTGTCTCGTCGTCTTCGCATAAGATCAGGGTTTTCCATCAGCTGTTGCACTTCCGACAACGCCCCCTCCATCTCCGCCAACGCCGCCGCCTGGTCCTTCAGCTGTCTGTCTCTATCGTCCAGCTGGGATCGTAGTCGGTCCAATTCTTCGTCGTTGTCGTTGGCGGCACGGGATGCAGGTCGTAGCTTCAGTCCCAGGGACGTAATCGAGCTGATGCTGCCGTTGGCTTTGCTGCGAGGCAGCGGCATGGGGGTGGCATCCTCTTCGTCAAACGGGTTGTTGTTCTGGCCGAGCGCCGACGCACTGCGGCTGCTGTTTGTCTTGGGACCGGGAGTCTTCTTGCTGGGGTCGCCAGCAGTACCGCGCACGCTCTGTGAAAATTTGCTGACGCCCGTACCATTGGTGTTGCCGTTTGTCGGGCTCCCGAAACGACCGCCGTTCTTGGAGGGTGATGTGTTCAGAGACGGGCGAGGGCCGGGGGTCATTTGCATCCGGCGGATAGGAGATTCGGGACGGGATAGAGAAGCGCGCGGGAGTTTGCGGCCGGTGGGGGAGGATGCGCGGGTGGAGGGGCCAACTGACTGGCTAAACTTGGGGAGAGAAGGGGTCGGAGTGGTGAAGTTTGTGGAATTCTGGTTTCCCAGCTTGAGACCACCGGGAATTCCGCTGGTCGGAGTGAGAGGGAAGGAGCTGGCGGATGTAGGAGGAGAGTCGCGACGAATGGCCTTCGCGAGCGGCAGAAAAATGCCCGCTCCGGGCACCGTGGTGGCAAAGTAGGAGACACTGGAAGAATAGCAGACGTCATAGTTAGATATTTGCAACAGTATGGAAAAGGTGGTCGTGAAAGAACGACTCGGAAGGTTGTGTTGTGGGAAAGTTGGCGGCCAAACTAAAAAAAAAAATTCATCGCCGTGCCAGGATTCAAACATACCCATCGACATCACCGTTATTTTTGCCCTTCGAGGCAAATTCGCTGTTCAGTTCGACACCGGCAAAGGTGCCCTTTTTGCCCTGCACCGAGCCGACAAACCGAACGGTTCCGTGCATGCCGCCGGGAACATCGACAACGTCGCCGATTGCCAGCTCGTCGATGCCCGGCAACGGGCGGCCGGGAGTGAGCAGAGCCATATGTCGCGGGGTGGAATCTTTGAGAGAGGTGTAGGCGTACGACTCGCTGACGTCGGGAATGGCAGCCAGCGACGACTGTGTGAGGGAAGCCAGCGATGCTTTACGCGATAGCGACAGTGCAGCGGGGACAAGTCGTGAACTGGCGGTTTGCGACGACACTGACGGGAGAGAACTCGAAGTCGAATACAGCGAGTGCAAATTTGGAGACGAGGCGGTGGAGATACCGCCTCCCGCGGTGGATTTTCGCAAAGATCGTGGCAGGGTAGGGTATCTGGGCGCAGAAATTGTCGGGATTGTTGTTGTGGCTGAGGTTGTCGTGTTGGTGGGATTGGACGAGTTTGTTGTTGTTGTCGAAGTCGCGCCTGAGGGGGGAGACGGCAAAAGGCTCGCAGGAGCAGCGATAGTTGAAATCATGGTGGATAAAACGTTTTCGGGCTAGGATCACTGGGGGGATAGGACAGACTGATTAGGCCGATGTCTCTCTCAGCTCAGTCCCTTTCCCCTGAATAGGGAAACCAACTAGACTGGACAGGGTCGTAAACTAGGCGGGCTAGGAAGATCGGTTAGTGTCATCCGGTTCTGCACAAGCCCATACGTGGCCGGCATAATATTCTGGGTATGGTATAGTGAGTGTGTGTGCGTGGTGTGGGAGTAACAGTAGCAGTGACAGTGGCAGTGAGCCAATCATCCAGGTGAGCCGTTAATGTGGGTGGCTGCATCACAGACTCTTCCTGCGACCGATTTTACCGGGTCCGCAACCAACCATCCCAAGACTTTGGGAATTAGATGATTTCACGAACATAAGGAAAAGGGGCATTCTCTTCTCTTCTCTCCCTCCCTCCAGCAACCAGCTTGGTCGTTGAGAGAGGTTTAACTTTTGGTCCCCTTGAACATCGGCTTGACTGATCTTTCTCCCACCAACATTGGGGAAACCTGTCATCGAGTGATCGCATGGAAGGGCAGGGCAGAATCGCAAAGAACCACATGGAACACAGAACAGGCACACCTATCGGACAGGTCAGATGCATAACCAGGTTCTGGTTGGCTGGCATGTCCCGCAGAGGACGATCACGTCGCTCAAACTTCTGTAACGGGAAAATCATGACTGAATCAGATAGGATAGGGGAAGAATAAGGGCAACAGGCACCAAATTGTTCAGGCAAAGGGGGGACACCAAAGAGAATGGCCCTCGTTAGTGGTAATTTTGAGGGGCCAGGGGGGGTGCAAATGAAGGCACACTTGTGCGACTAAGCACAACTCAACTTCGGCCGTCAGGATATATGCACAGGCCTAAGCCGGAGGTTATTTTGGCAGCAGTGTCTGTCGGTTTCCGTGAGTGAGCCGTGCAGGCTTCGCTTAAGAAGCGAAGTTGTGCACTCACCTTGTTTCTTCTCAGTTGTGGATTGTGTCAAACAAATGTCAGTCGCAGTTGGGGCTCCGGATGAGAGTCAAACTTTCCAACAAGCGAACGATGCTGCATATGTGGTGTGGTGGAAGAGCAAAAATGATGTAAGAGCAGAAAAAGGAATCACCGCAGATGAGATCTTATCACAATTGAGAACGGCCAAGTGCAGGCGGACTGGGCAAGAATTATATGTCGTTCGTCCACTTAGACGATGCTGCCTTTTTTCGATTCTTTCCTCTCTTTCAGCAGGCATTCACCATCATCTTCGGCATCAAAGACACGGAACAGGCCCTTTTGTTTGGCCCTGCCCCAACTTAGTGGCAGTGGCTGTCAGTAGTGCGGTGGGTTGGTGTCTATGGCGTTGGCCACAGTGACTGAGGTCAGGACGGCGTTCTCACTGGACGGCAACTCTGCCGGCCGGCGCGAACTGGAAGACATGAAGGGACACACTGATATAACACGAACACACTGATATAACACACAAAGCGCATACCTGGAGCAGACGCGGGCCGGATTGAGAAACCGCCAAGTGAGGCCCGGAACTAGCTGGTGGAACCGGAGCGTCCACTGCTGGAGAGGAAGCCGATAGACGAGGCGCGTGGGTGGGTGTACCACTACGATATGCGGTGTCGTGAAGGGTTCTTCTATCTGCTATGCTGCAAGAGGAGTGTGTGTGTTGGTGAGATGTTGTTCGCGCTGAGATAAAGTATCTACACACCATGCCACCCGGAGCGCAGAATACTCCAATTGAGCCGTCTCCAGCCAGTTGCCAGGCGATGCCGTTTCTTTACAAAAGCTCCTGTCTCGAATTCATGGCGTCGGTGGCCGTCCGGTGCTGTCTCCCTTCGTCACAAGAGCGCCAACTGTTACCCACCTTTTCAATGTTTGAAGATATCGAATCCCTTGCTTATAGCAACAAGATCAGATACACTCCGGGTCGAAGAACTGCAGGTCCAAAGAAAGACGAAAGACGGTCGTGGTGGAGAGAAGTGGAGAACAAAGGATTGGCTGGAGGCGGTCGTTCGGGAGTGAAAGTTGTCGAGACAGACTGTGGTTCTGTTTCAGTGAGTGGCGATCGCCCAGCAGACGAGCAAAAGACCGGTAACGCGGGAGTCGATGTGAGGAAGAGACGATGTTTCCAACGCCAGGAACGAGGAAACGGCAGCCGGCAGATTCGCCAGAACGGGCAACCGGAACGTATTATCGAGCAGACAATGGGCGATTTCCCGACGGGGGAGGCTTGGAATCGAGTGTCTTCGGTGGGTGAAACGCGGGACAAAGGAAAGAGAAAAAAGAGGCGACAGTCGCGACACAGAGGAAAGTTGAAAGGAGAGTTAGGGTTGGATCAATTTGTCGTAAACAGCGTTAAACAGCACGAAGCTCTCGTGGCAGAAAGAAGAGGAACGGGGTGGAGAGAAGGAGAAAAAGAAGGTGAAAAAGAGATGAAGAGGGGATGAAGGGAAAACCAAGACAACAAGAAGAAGCAAAGGCAAGGAGGAGGGGGAGGGTTAGGAAAATGCAGTGCACAGAGGAAGACAAAGCGTCAATGCAATGCAGAGCGCAAGTCCGGAAGTGGGCGTTTATTGCTGTGATTTCTGTTACTTGCATAGAGACGAGCAGCAGCAGGAAAGAAATGTATTCAATTATCCAGATTAGTTGTTTATCGGGGTTTCTTTTTTAACTGCGACGTTGGAAGGAGCCATCGTCCCATCTCCTTCTGGTTCTATTACACGGGTTTGCTGCATATCCAGCCAGATTGGATTTTGCGTCAAATATCACCATCGCGCAGGATTGACGTACGAGCTGCCAATCCATGCCTTCGTTTCCTGATTTGCACCAGAGAGCTCCAATTGTGGCTTTGCTTGTACCAATTTTAATCATTGGCTGTTTTGTGTGCAGGGAATTGTGTGCAGCAAAGCCAGGGACAAGACTGGCTAGACATTTTTCATCTGTTGATAGTTTTTTGACGTGGAACCCCCCGGTGACAGTATCTCATTCGTCCACCCCGTTGTTTTGGACCCTTCATATGCAAATTTGTGCCGGGGAAACGACGACCAAATATTGAGATGCAGATTGCACACGAATAATAGCGGTCTGGTGCATCTCTGTTTTTGCCCTCGTGCATATGCATCCGCGGCAAATGCATGGCCGGATCAGCTGCACATCGCGTTTCACATTGGCTGGTTATGTTGCTATTGTTGTTGTTTTGTTTACCAACTGTGCATTGTTTACTTTTCCATCTGCAGCTGACGCTCTCTTCTCTCTTGATCTTCAGGTTGTTCGTTAACCGCCGGAATCGCCTCCAACTGCTCATGTTCGCGTCGGATGCCTTCATACGGAGGAAGGGTTCTTTTCTTATTTCGGGATTTTCAACATCCTGGGCCCAACTGGTAATTTGGGGCTTTGGCCTGATAAAAAGAAAAAGAAAAAGAAAATTGGCCGGCCAAGCCCTCCGATTGTTATATACCCCCCCAGACTCTATAGGTCCACGTATCTGGTCTGGCGGTGGTGGTGGGTCATTCGCTGGCTTTGACTCCCTCTGGTGGGCGCAAGCTTGCATTCCCACCCCACTGCCAGATAAGATCACCGTCCGCACGTCCGGAAATGCAACGAGATTTCCAACGAACGAAATTTCCTGTCTTCCAACGATGATCTAAGCGTGGCGTCTCGGGGCTCAGGGGCCCGGATTAACGTTAACCACAAGCGAAGTCAACGAGCGAGGTTCCAGCACAACTGTGTGTCCGAGCAACAGTTCGGGGCCGGTGTTCTCGAATCCCTCGAAGGGCTTCGCCATGATTATCCCGGCTACCGCTATTGGGCTTCTCTTCATGCGGATGGACCAGCTCTGGGTCCCCAAAGCCGTGTTCCGTAGATTCTCCCGAGCAAGACACTTGACACTCGATAAACCAAGCGCCCGTCAAGACGACTGACTTGCCTTCGAGCGATGATGGGCCTTCTCTCGCTTCTTGATTCGTTTCTGGCTGGTTCACTGGTTTCATCAGCTGGAACTCTCAGTGTGAAACTGTGCTCTCAGACACTCAGCTCGATCGAAACGCCACCCGGCCGTTCTCAGGAACCTCAATCGCCCGTTGTGTGCAGATCTGCCTTCCAGCTTGTTCTCTAGGCTAACTGCCGGTTTAACAGCGCCAGAACAGGTAAAGTATATGGACGAACAGCCAATCCCAAGGTCTTGGGAAATACAGCCAATCTTACGTCTCTCGCTCGTGAACCACATGGTGAAGTCGACTGTTTGCCATCCGTTCTTCTGAAGTAGTAATGAAATACTTGTATTAATATCCCGTAATTCAGTTTGCTGCCCTGGAGAGCGTCATTTGGATTACTTCTCATTTTAATCTGTTTTCTTCATGTCATTTTACCTGGTCCACTTACCCACCACACCATAATGTGCCGCCCATATAGGGAGGGTGAGTTATAGTATGTGGCCAACATTTGGGAGAGGGTATAACACGCCAGAGTTAAGTGTATATGTTCTTTTCTCCAACCTTGCAAAGCTTAATGGTGGCACTCACAACCCCGACCAGCCGGATTCCGAAGGGAGAGGGGGAGACCAACGGTCAACAGGACGCCCCGACAACCACCCAGGCCGAGAGAGACGCATTCCATTAGTCTCCAGGGTCGACAAAGTGAATCATTCCTAGAACTATAAGCACACACACACACACACATCCCACTCTCGATGCAGATCTTCATCTCTGCTCCCTAGTTCTCCCTAGCAGAGGCGGCCCAGATACCCTCAGCCGTCTGATACAGAATCAAGACGCGGGTGCCAGCATCACCTGTCGAGAATCGCCCCGATTGGCACCGCCTCCACCCAGCCTCGAGCTTGGTCCCAAATCTCATCTAGACGGAATGCACAGGGTGATTCGTCTGGTCTGATATCCTTCATCACGTGAGATCACCACAACATATCGCTGTCTAGAAACCCCCCAAGATCGTGGCTTCACAAGGGAGTTCCCGAACACTAGATCACTGTCTATTGTGTGTGCAAATCCCATCACACTGAAAAGAGCGGACTAGAATTATATTCGCTGTCTCTCTTGCTAGAGACGGAGTCCTCGGCGGGCCGTCATGCCCTATTGCTTCCCTTGGTAAGCCCTGTTCGAGCTCAGCAGTAACATAAAGATGCTGATGCAAGAAAATCAAAGCTGCGGCACACCAGTAGGGAGGAAGGAAGATTCACCCTCCCTCCCTCGCTCAGCTCAGTCATGCTTGGGCGTTCATGGAAATTCAAACCAACAGACAGAAACACCAAAAACGGTCCATTGCCCTCGCCAATTCGGCCCTAATGTTCGGTGGTATACTCCGTGGGCCGGTGATTTTCTTTTGTAAGACCCTGTCCCCCGTATCGAACGCCATAAAAGGGAAACTATATTACACTGGTTGTGGGGATGAAAAAAAAGAATGAAAGAGTGAGAAGGAAATACATAGACGGAAAGGAAAAGAAGGAAATAGAAAGATCATAGTGTCATAACGGATATCAAGACAAGAAAAGAAGAAGAAGAAAAGAAAAAATGCCGCAGGACGTCAGAGAAGAGGGATCCCCAGGTCGGAAAGGATGAAGAGCCATCTCGGCAAGTTAGTCCAGACTCTAGACCACTCGCCAGCCGTACTACGCCACGAGAGCCTCTATCAAGTCCTCCGGGGGTTGCTCTCCCGCCGCCCGCTCCGGACTCACCGAGCTCCCGCGTTCCCGCTCGATGATGTCGTCGCGGCCGATGGGCCGGGTGCCGTCGTTGAAGACCATAGCTTCGCGGTGCTGCCGGCGCATCCGTAGCTCCTCAGCCGACTGCTCCCGCACCCGCGTGCCCGGCGCGGGGAGCTCGTCCCACTCGTCGGTGATGCCGGTGGCCGAGCGGCCGCCCTGGCCGCCGCCCGCCAGACTGGACATGACCGCGTACGACGGGGCGATGCGCAGCTGCAGCGCGGGGTTAGTGCGCTGGCTCTTGATCTTACGCACCAGGCCGGCGCGCCGCAGCGCCCGCCACCCCTTAGATGTGCGGATGACGCGGTCGATGATGTCCTTGATGCGGTTGCGCTTGCGCGTGTGGTAGTCGGAGAAGTTCGTCTGGCGCTCGTCCTTACTGGACCCCCAGTTTTGCTTCGCCAGCCACTTCTCGACAAACTTCGCCTTGATCACCTCCTCCGGGCCGTACTTATGCACGAGTTCGTCGATAAAGGTGATGCACAGCCGCTCGGCAACGTCTCGCAGGTGCCATTCGTCCCAGAACTTGTCGTCGAGCTTCACCGGCTCGTTGTCCGCCAGGCAGAGCTCGAGGGATCGTACGAAGGCCGAGTACGCCTTAGGGTTGTGCAGTCGCTGAAAGCACTCACTACGGCCGTCTACATGAGAGGATATCAGATCACTGTCAGCTGAATGCGCCACGTGAAAGCATTGCGGCAATGAGACTCACCGTTCGTAACCCCAACGAGCAGCGCCAGCGCCTTGAGGCTGCGCAATCTCTCTTCGTAATCCGGGCGCGTGACTCCATACAGCAACTGAAGCATAGAATCAGAATCATTGAATGCTCGCTCACACAGGATGCGCAGGGCTATTTCGCGGATGGCGTAGTTCGGATGGCTGATGAGCGTGTCGAGGGTATCTAAGCGGAGCGAGTCTTCGGTCTCTTGCGTGATGTATTGCGTCTTAGGCTGGGGGATTTCCAGGATGCTATCATCCTTGATCGTAGCGAGGGTCGAGTACATCGCAGTCAGGACACCGGCACTGGCAGCGACCAAGCCGGCGGCGATCAAGTATTCTGATCGGATTGATGGAAACCAACCCATCTTGAAGGTTCTTTGGCTATGAGGCCAAATCACCGGCGCATGTTACGAATCAAGGGGAGATGAAGACAGAAAACAGAGTGAGGCTTGGGAATAAACGTATGGTCTGAATAGGTGCTGGATATGTAAGAAAACAATGAAAAAAGAAAAGAAAGAAAGAGTTCGTAAGGTGGATGGGTTGCTCGTAACGGAGGGTGGGAAGAAAATGATGAATGAGGTCTGCTCTTTAGAGAATATTGAAATGATTCAGACCTCAAGTTCTAGCAATCCAAATATATCCAAAGGCGGTGAACCCAAACAGGGCAGTTCTGCCGCGCTAAACACTGTTCACCGCCTTAGATAAGATAGCCGTGGGGCCCGCCAAAAAAAATGGCAGCAAGATTTTTTTATCTTTTATTTTCAAAATAAAAAGTTGCTGGAGAAAATTTCAAGCTTTTCTTCAACACCCAGCACCACGAAGAGAACCAACCGTCTACCCTACAACTCTCCAAATATGGCGCCGTCACAGCTGAAGCGTCTGAAGGCGTCGCTCCGGGACCAGGGCATTATTGGGCCGCAGAAATCGAAGAAACAGAAGAAGCAGCAAGCGCAAGATGAGCGGGCTCGCAACGAACGCCGGCTCAAGAAGACCGTTGCTCTCGACAGCATCCGGGAGCAGTTCAATCCGTTTGATCTGAAGCACAGCGCGCGAGGGCCGAAGTTCGAAGTCACCACAAATAGACCGGCCAATTCCAAGGGCATCTTGGGTCGTCCCGGCGTGGCGAAAGCGGCAAGCGAAGAGAAGGTATGTCCGGGACCCAACGCCGTGTCTCGGGAAACAGTTGGGAGGCTGTAACTAACATGTCCTCTTTCTTTTGGACTTCAGCGCCGACAAACTCTGTTGGTTGAGATGCAACGGAAGAACAAAGTTGGTGGAATTCTCGACAAGCGAATTGGCGAGTACGACCCGTCGATGGCCGAAGAAGACAAAATGCTGGAGCGTTTCGCCCACGAGAAGCAACGGATGCACAAAAAGACGTCGATGTTCGATCTCGAAGACGACGAGCCGGCAGGTGTGTTGACGCACAACGGCGAGTCCCTCACGTTTAAAGGACGCGGCGGCGGCGGCGGCGGCGACGACTTCGACGAAGACGACCTGAACTCCGACTGGGACAGCGACGACTCGACGGGCGAGCGCAAACAGCGGAAGCGTGCGCGGTTCCTCGCCGACCTGCACAGCGGCCGGATCGAAGGCGGCCACCTCGAGAAAGACAGCGACGGCGAGGATGGCGAGGGCGGCGCAGACGACGAGCCGCAGCGCAAGAAGACCAAGCAGGAGGTGATGAAGGAGGTGATCGCCAAGTCCAAGCAGTACAAGTACGAGCGCCAGGCGGCCAAGGAGGACGACCGCGAGATCATCGGCGACATCGACCAGGAGCTGGGCAACGTGCTGTCGCTGCTCAACGGCGCCAACCGCGGCAAGTCCGACGCCACCGGGGCGGCCGGCGGGTTCGACAAGGCGGTGACGAAGATTGCGGGCGTGGACCGCGACGCGTTCGAGAAGGAGTACGACCTGCGGGTGAAGCTGCTGGCGGAAGACACCCGCGCGCAGCCGGCGGAGCGCACGAAGACCGACGACGAGATAGCGGCCGAGCAGTCGGAAAAGCTCAAAGAGCTGGAGGAGAAGCGGCTGCGGCGCATGCGGGGCGAGGCGGAGTCGTCAGACTCGGAATCCGATGGCACTGGCGATGATGAGAAGGACGGCAAGAGGAAGAAACGGAAGGGGAAGGGCAAGAAGGAGAAAGAGGGGGCGAGCGGCTTTGGGGGCAGTGATGACGAGGAGGAGGACTTTGGACTGGGTGCGGGTATCAAGACACGGCCGACGGCGACGCAGTTGGGCTTCGACGATGAAGATGACTTTTTCATCGAGGATGACCTGATTGCCAGCGGGTCGGACGTTGAGCTTGACTCGGACGAAGACGAGGATGAGAGCGGCTCGGAGGACGACGACGAAGATGACGATGAGGATGAGGATGATGATGAGTGGGGAGGCGATGCCGACGACGACGAGTTCACCAAGGGCCTGCTGACCGCCGACGAGCAGAAGAACCCCATGTTCGACGCAGCCACCGGCAGCGACGGCAAGGTCGACGCCAGCGGCCTGCCGTTCACCTTCCCGTGTCCGCAGAGCCTGGCCGAGCTGGTGCAGATCTCGGCGCCGTTCCCGGCCTCCAAGCTGCCGATCATGGTGCAGCGCATCCGCGCGCTGTACCACCCCAGCCTGGACAGCGGCAACAAGGAGAAGCTGGCGGGCTTTGCGCGCTCTCTGGTGGACTGGCTGGCCGCCACGCCCGAGGCGCTGGCCTCCGAGACACTCCCGCCGTTCGAGGTGGTTGAGGCGATCACGCGCCACGTGCACTCCCTCGCCAAGGCGTTCCCGATCGACATTGCCAAGCAGTTCCGCGCACACCTGGAGGAGATCAGCCAGACACGGCCGCTGGCGCTGCGGGCGCGCGGCGACCTGGTGCTCCTGGTGGCGGCTGGCAGCATCTTCCCCACGTCCGACCACTTCCACCAGGTCATCACGCCCGCCATGATCTGCATTGCGCGCTACCTGGGCCAGAAGGTGCCGCAGAACCTGGCGGACTACGCCACCGGCTTGTTCCTGTGCACGCTGGCGGTGCAGTTCCAGCAGCAGCTGTCCAAGCGCTACGTGCCGGAGGTGATGAACTTTACGCTGAACACGATTGCGGCGCTGGCCCCCGTGGCGCCTTCGGGAGCCGCGGCTGCGGGCAACTTCCCCATCCACACGCCGCCGGCCGGCATCCGCATCTCCAAGGCCGACCTGGCCACGGCCCTGGTCCGCAAACTGCGGTTCAGCGACTGCACCCCAAGCCCAGACTCAGATGCAGCCTCTCTCAAGCTCGCGCTCGCCGCCACCGCGCTGCAGATTCTCGAGGCCGCCGCCAGCACGTGGACCAGCGCGCCAGGCTTCCTGGAGACCTTCGCGCCCGCGCAGCTCCTGTACACCCACTGGACCGCCACCAAGGCCTGCGCGGCCGCGACCCCGACGCCCCTGCTCGCCCGCATCGCGCGCGCCGCCACCCAGCTCTCGCACGCGCGCCGCGCCGCCCAGCTCGCGCGCCGCCCGCTCGAACTGCACCACCACCGCCCGCTGCCGGTGCGCAGCTACGTCCCGCGCTTTGAGGACAGCTACGCGCCGAACAAGCACTACGACCCGGACCGCGAGCGCGCGGAGCTGGCCAAGCTCAAGGCCGACCACAAGCGCGAGCGCAAGGGCGCGATGCGCGAGCTGCGCAAGGACGCCAACTTCATGGCGCGCGAGCAGCTGCGCGTCAAGAAGGCGCGCGACGAGGCGTACGAGAAGAAGTTCAAGCGGCTCGTGGCCGAGATCCAGGGCGAGGAGGGCCGCGAGGCGAACGAGTACGAGCGCGAGAAGAGTGCGCGCAAGCGGGCGCGCATGCGCCGGTAGGGTTAGGGTTGGGGTTAGGGTCCTGCTTTGGTCTTTTTTGGTTGCTTTCTTTCTTTGCTTTCTTGCATCATCAGGCATGTATGGGTGCATCGTTGCTTTTATATTGACTTAGGCGTAGGGTATATACAAAATATCGGTATCCTAAAAAGTTGATCTTACTTCTGTGAAGCTCATTGTTTAGTTGTGGTTTCTGTGATGTTAGTGTAAACTCCAGCTTGCTCCATAAATATGCAGTCACCAGTATCAGCATTTGACCCGAACTTTTCCCTCCTTCACCACCACATCGAAAAGTGCAGTCTTGAACACTACAGCCTTGACGACCGAACACGTCAACATCTTAACACCTATCACATTACACATACAACTTCCAGTTCCAAGATGTCAAGACTCCGCGCCGGCGGTCCCAAGCGGCCCCCGCCATGGGAACGAGACACCGAAGCCGCACCGCCGAAGCCATCGCCCAGCACCAACACCAACGCACCCGACGAAGATGATGATGACGACAACGACAGCGACGACGACGACGATGACTACATGACAATGGCAATCGCCGAATCCACCGCCGCAGCACCCGAAACCTCGCTCCAGCGCACCCAGCGCCGCAAGGCCGAAGCGCTGGCGCGCAGCCGCGTGCCGTCCAACGCGGAGATCACAGCGGCCGCCACCGCGGCCCGCGAGGCGGCGCTCTCGCGCTCGATGCTGACGGATACCAGCGGCGAGCACGCGCGCGGCCTGGCCCTGCTGAAGCGCTTCGGGTACGCCGCCCCGCCGGCAGCGGCGCCGCTGGTCGAGCCGCTGCGCGCAGACCTGAAGCTGGACCGCGGCGGCCTGGGCCTGGACGCCGAGCGCAAGCGCCGCGCCGAGGAAGAGGCCGCGCAGGCGCTGCGCGTGAAGCGTGCGCGCGCGGCCGCGGGCGGGGCGCCCCCGGCACCGCCGCCGCCGCCGGTCGACCCGGCCGCGTTCCGGGAGCGCGCGGCGCGCGAGCGCGAGGCGGTGCGCGTGGAGAAGCAGGTGCGGGCGATGCAGCGGCTTGCGATGCGGCTGCACGACGACGAGGCCGAGGCGCGCGCGCCCCCGGACGCCACTGACTCCGGGAACCCCCGCAAGACCACCACCCCGGCAGCGGCGCCGCCGCTGACTTCGGTCAACGTGCTCTGGCGCGGCCTGGTCAAGGCGCGGGCGCGGGCCGAGCGGGACCGCCAGCTGCGGCGCGCGCTGGACGACTCGCTCTCCCGACTCCCCGTGTACATCGAGCATGACGGGGATATGGACGCCCACGATCGGCAGGCGGTGGGCCTGGACGACGACGGCGAGGAGTTGGGCGGCGGCGCGGATGTCGGTGCCGAAGCGGACGACGAGGAGCTGGCGCAGTTTGAGGGGCTGGAGCTCCGGGAGCAGATGGACAAGCTGATAGTGTACCTGCGGACGAGCCATCGGTACTGCTTCTGGTGCAAGCAGGCGTATCCGGACACGGAGATGGCGGAGTGTCCGGGTCCCAATGAGGATGATCACGATTAGGTTTGAGAGGAAGTGGGAAAGTCAACATATGTCTTCTGTAATCAAATAAACAACACGTCTTTGAGGTCAAGATTGTGCGAATGCCTGCTGAACATGGTATCATCAAATATCAAAACCGATCCTGGGGCTGTGTGCTAACATTCTGTCTCGCCGATTTTGAACCACTGAGTGATCACCGAAATAAAAATAAAACATTGAATCCAAAAAATGGGAAAGGGTATTTCAACAGAGCCATTACAAAGAAGATTAGGTATCAGTTTGAAAACAACAGAACAAGAAAAGAACAGAACAGAACAGGAGCCGAACGCTGGGGGGCAGAAGATCAAGCGAAGCGCACAGCCGGATATAAAGATATGAAAAAACAAGGTCAAAAAATACAAGAACCGAAACGAAAAAAGAAAGGAAAAAAGCGACAGAAAAGGCAAAGTTTAGTTCCCAGCAACCGGCATTACACTTCGTAGTAGTAGTTATCGTCAAGCCCCGCTCGACTCGGCACAAGCCCGGCGCCGGGCGGCGCGCCCGCGTACGCCGTCTCCAGGTTGACGTTCAGCAGCCGGATCTTCAGCCCGTACTCGCACACCAGCTGCACCAGCTTGTTCGTCTCGGCCGTGATGGGCGCCTGGTTGAGCAGCATCAGCAGGCCATCCAGCCACTCGGATGCCAGGCTGTGGTTCAGCGGGTGCAGCGTGAGGATGGCCTGCTCCTCCGGCTCGGCGCCGTTGGTCGTTGGCTCGCCCTTCGATGTGCCGGGCTTGGACGCGGTGCCGGCAGCGGCGGCGGCGGCGGCGGCCGGGTTCTTGTACGTGTAGATGGTGATCTTGGTGGTCGACCGCGACGGCTGGCCGGCGCTACTGGCCAGACTGCGCTCCTCGGGCGCCGACACGTTGGACACCACCGAGCTGATGGTGCTGAGGTCGACCTTGCTGCCCAGGCTGTCCAGCGCCGGCTCGAGCGCCGGCTTCTCGGCGTAGTCGGCGTAGTGCAGGTAGCGGCGGTTGTGCGACAGCTTGGCGTAGCGCCAGGCGGTGGCGGTGTACAGGCGGCGTTTCGCGTCGGCGGCGGTGCCGTTGGCGCCGCCGTTCGGCTGCGCGTCACGGTCGCGCTTGGGCATGGGCTTGGCGAACCACGAGCCCTGCAGCAAGCAGCGGATGCGCTGCTCCTTGACGAACTGCAGCGCCTCGTTCTTCAGCTCCTCGCGCACCTGGAACAGGTGGTGGCCCCAGTTGTCCTCGAACGACAGCTCCAGCAGGTCCATCTGCAGGTCGCGCAGCCGCGCGCATTCAAACTCCTGCAGCTCGTCCTCGACCTCCAGGATGTCCTTGGTGCGGCCGGCCTGGCCCACCACCTGCTCGATGAGAATGCGCACCAGCTCGGTCACCTTCTCCAGGTCGTCGCGCTGGGCACCGGTGGCTTTCCACAGACGCAGGTACGCGTACAAACCGGCGGTGTGCAGCCGCGACCACTGCAGTAACAAGGGCCGGAACAGGTTCTCGTTGGTCTTGGACATGTCGAGGATCTGGTATCCCTTGGGATCGTCGGTCTCGGACGTGCGGTCGACCTCGAAATGCTCGTACAGGATCATGGTCACGGCCAGACTCGCCCGCGCAATGGGGCAGCGTTCGGTCAGCGGCCGTGTTGACTGTTCCAACAGCAGCTTCTGGAAGTTGTCCTCGTTCTTGCGGACGAAATCGGTCAGGTCCATCATTCCCAGGAACCCGGTCACTTCAAACTCCTGTGCGGGGCTTTCGGAGTCGAAGCCCAGCCGGCGCCATTTCTCGGGGTTGTGGCGGCGGCTGCCCTTCTTGCCGAGGCCGGAGGTGTGGTTGTTCGAGTCGGTCGTCGCAGCGGTGGTCGGAGTGGCCGCGTCGTCTTTGGTGCCGGTGCCGTTGGTGGTGCCGCTGGAAAGCGCGTTGCTGCGATCGGGAGCACTCGCCAGGTGCAGGCTCTTCAAGGCGCGGCGGTGTTCAGGACGCTCGAGATCCACGCGCACCTGGCGCCACTTCCGCAGGAGAAGCTTGGTAAGCGACTGGAACTCGAGCAAGGGGTGGGCCAGGTCCTGCAGGGCGGAGCTCTGCATGAGGTTGTACACAGCCTTGACCAGGCCGAGATCGTACAGCCGCTTGACGAACTTGGGCCACTCCTCAGACGTCGAGGCGGGCGCGACGGGAGCGGCAGGGGCGAAGCCGGTCTGTGGCACGGTTGGCGAGGTGATGCTGGAGTCGGTGAACACGGCGTCGCGGATGAGTGCATTGATGAGCTGCAGCGCATTGGCGCACAGGGTGTGGTCGGCCGACTGCAGCTGCTGCACCACCACGTCGAAAAACTGCGGGAACACGGCGACGGCCGGCTTGAGGGCGCGGAAGCCGAAGGCGGCGGTGGATACCTGCAGCGGGTTGCGCAGCGCCGAGGCGGTGGGCGGCGGCGGCGGCGAGCCGGTGGAGGACGGCGACGACTGCGAGTGGCTGACCAGGGCCACCAGGATCGACATGGCGCCGCGCAGGATGTTGACCAGCGGGTTGGTGACAATCAGCTCGACGATGCGCTCGATCAGATCCGCCGCCATGGCGCCCTCGAAGATGTCCCAGCCCATGTCGACCTCCAGCAGACGCGTCAGGCTCTGCAGCGAGTAGGCCAGCGTGTTGCCGCCGAGGGTCATGATCAGCCGCCGCAGGATCACGAGACCGCCGGACGAGATGAAGACGTCGGCGAAGGCCGGGTCGTTGATTGACGACTGCAGCTTGAACACGGCCATGCGTCGCGCCGCGTCTTCGTCGCTGGCCAGCCGGGCGAGCAGCGCGGGAATGTCGGCCTGGTCCATGGTGGCGGCCGGTGTGCGGGGTTGTATGTGTATGGATGGACGGAGGGACTGTTTGTGTGTGTGTGTGTGGGTGTGTGTGTCTCGGGCCGGCTGTGACTTTCACTCGAGGAGAAATCGACGCGAGACAACGGGCGGGGGAGGGAAACGCGGGCTCGAGTCGCCGAGGGGAAGCCGGAGGAGGGGGAAGTCGGACAGATTCACGTTGCGGAGGAGGGGTCGATAGACAGAGACGCAGAGAGAGAGAGAGAGAGAGGAAAAGAACCAGACGGAGCCAGAATACCAGGAATCGGAGATGCAATAAGAGAGAACCAAAATGTCCGTGGGACACACAGTCCCCTTTTTCTGGACTTAAGATTGAGGTGGGATGTATCGTTGCTTCAGGTGGAAATGGAGATATCTCCAGTAAAAGGGGCAGTAGAAACACACAGCCTGAAGAAGGACACTCAAAGAGAGAACAGGAAATCCTTCCAGGTTCAGAGACTTGCTTTCCTCTTGCTATTTCATCTTCCTTTTCCCCTCTTTGGCATCGTTTTCTTCCTGTTTGTCTGGCCTGCAACATATGCAGTGAAAATAAAATATAAAATCAGGACCCCTGATGATGTGCAACAGGTAGGTCTGCCAGCTTCAGCCAATCAGAGCGTGTCCCATGAATTAGCCAGGGGCAGAGCCGGGTGCCAAAGCTGGGTAGAGCGTGCCAAAGTCACATGTGCCGGGTGCACCAGGTGTAACTCGTGGCTGACAAATGTGGCTGCACTGGTGCGCCACACTTGTAGATTTGTAGATTAGATCGAAAATCCAATGCGAGAACGAACGACCCGGTATTTTCTATAGACTTCATTGTTCTTCCATCTACTTTTTTCAAGTTTCCCCCCCATTATATCAACTGTCAGGCCCTTTATCTTGACTGCTGTTGATTTCACTTTATAGCAATCCTGCAACTCCTCTCTCAACCTCTCCTTCTTTTCTCCTCCTCTGGACTTCCTTCAACCTCCTCCTCCGAATCATCACCACCACAGATCACCACATCCAAGATGGCGAACTTCCTTGCCTCGATTTTCGGCACCGAGCTGGACAAGGTCAACTGCTCGTTCTACTTTGTAAGTCCCCGATCCCCCGCGCACCTCACCCCCCCCGCCTCTCACACGCCCAGAGCATACATCCAAACGCGCACGGCACAAGCTAACCAGAATGCTCGCCTCGTCCACAGAAAATCGGCGCGTGCCGCCACGGCGACCGCTGCTCGCGCAAGCACGTCAAGCCGTCGTACAGCCAGACCATCCTGATGCCCAACCTCTACCAGAATCCGGCCCACGACCCGGCGAACCGCATGAACCCGAGCCAGCTGCAGAACCACTTCGACGCCTTCTACGAGGACGTGTGGTGCGAGCTGTGCAAGTACGGCGAGCTGGAGGAGCTGGTTGTGTGCGACAACAACAATGACCGTGAGTTCCCTTTCTCTCTCTCTCTCTCTTTTCCTCGGCTGGTAAGAACCATAGCAACTCCATACTAACACCCGCCCCCGCCCCCCCCCCAATTCGTCAACCCTCACAGACCTGATCGGCAACGTGTACGCGCGCTTCAAGTACGAAGAGTCCGCGCAGAAGGCGTGCGACGAGCTGAACGGCCGCTGGTACGCCGCGCGCCCGGTCTACTGCGAGCTGTCGCCCGTGACCGACTTCCGCGAGGCGTGCTGCCGCCTCAACACCGGCGACGGCTGCACGCGCGGCGGCTTCTGCAACTTCATCCACCGCAAAACCCCCTCCGACGACCTCGACCGCGAGCTCGTGCTCGCCACCAAGAAACATCTGCGTGTGGCCGGCCACGCCGAGCCGACGCCCAGTCGCTCGCCCACGCCTGAGCCGACTCGGCGGCGGTTCTAAAGTGTGGGCGGGGGGGTGTTTGTGTGCCGTGCACACCGGCCTTCGCTAATAGGAGCGCCTGTGGGCGCGGTTCGGCGCGCTTCTTCTTCTTGCCTTTTTCTTTCTTCCTTTTCGTTTCCCACTCAGCTTGGTGGCTGCGTGATGAACATATATACGACCCCGTACGGGGTTCCTCCCTCACTTCCTCTCTATCTTCCCTTCTTCTTTCTTTCGTGTACCATACCACCCTCCTTCTTCTTTTGTGGTTCTTGTTTTCTTTGTTTTTTTCGGGGGTTGTCACGGAGTTCACCAGGAGTTCAGGTCCACCGGGTCGGGAAGTTGGGAAATCAGTGTATCTAAAAGAAAAGTTTTCTGTCCAGCGCAGATAACCCCCGATGGCGGGGGGTGCGGCAGCTATTTCAAAGAGAAGCTTGAGGCCTTAACGAGAAGGCCGGCCATATAGCATCAATTGCAAATCTTCTCGGAATCTGATGGTTCTGTCCTCAGAGTCCACGTCTAGCTCCAAGGTGCATGTGCGTGATGTTCGTGAATGCATCATCGGTCGTAAACAGAAGCAGCATGTTGAAGATTGCTATGTGAACTACCTATATTCTTGAAAATGTATTTACACGCAGACACCATCCGAAGTGTCGGCTTAAACCAAAACCAAGATTGCACAGAACCCAAGAAAAAGCAGATAGACCCCCGTTCCCAGTAGATAACAGAAAAAACGAAGATTCAGCCTTAGAATGCCAGATGATGAATCGGTGTATAGCATCCTCCGTCCTCCTCTTGCTCTTGGAAGAAAAAAAACCCAATGGTATCCTCAAAGATAGTTATGTCGCACCGTATGGCTCTGCTCTTCTGGAAAAGCCTCGATGCAACGCCGCCCCCACCATCCCGGTTTGGAAAAGAATGAAAGTATGGATATTCACAAGTCGTCGTGACCGTTTTCTCTTGATGTTTCATTCAGATGTGTGATGCCCCCCGTTCCAACATGTATCTCCGTGTCACCATCCCGGCCGAGTCCGTATGTGTAGTGTGGCCGGCCAGAGCCTCCCAAATCCCTATTTATAAAAACACAAATGCAGAAGCGAAAACAAAACGAAAATAGGGGAACACAACCAGATTGAAAGCCAAAGCAAGAAAAAAAAGAAAAAGAAAAGATTTGCCGGGGGAGAACAAGAATCACGTTTGGAGGCTTGTTGGTGGGAATGTACTCCGCAGCGTTGTTTGTCTATAATAGATCGGGTATCTCGGTCTTTTCCTTCTCCTGCTTCGTCTCTGCCTCGGGCAAGTCCTTCTTCAAGTCGTGGTGGTAATCAAGAAGAGAATCTTCGCCCGCCGGCTTTGCGCTCGACGCCTTGGGCTCCTTCGCGGGCGCATCCGCGCTGGACGCAAAATCGATCAGGTCAGCGCCTCCGGAAGGAGCCGTGTGAGCCGGTTCGGCGTTCCGGGTCGCCTCTAGGGACGCCCGGGTGTGGGGCAGAGACTCGTAAGTCGGCACAACATTGTCGGGGTTGGGCTTCTGGCCGGCAATGATGGGGAAGATGGCCATGATGTGATCGGCTTGCGATTTGGGGTCGGTGTGGGGGCTTGAGTTGGGTAAGTGTTAGCTTCAAGGCACGCGCATACTGACAGCCGGGGGGTGGAGGAAAAGGAAACACTCACATGTGGGAGTTGATGATCCACTCCAAATCGCCCATATCATCCTCATCGTGGGTGGTCGCCGTCTCGACGGGGCGGAATAGACGCGGCCGCCACTCAACGCCAGCCTCGGTTCTCTGGGCGGCCTCTTCGCGCTGGCGGTCCTCAATCTTGGTCTTTTCGTTGGTGGCGAGCTCGTGGTTGCGGTCGATAACAGCCTGCGCCGTCTTATGCCAGAGGCGCTGAGACTCGCGCTCCTCCTGGTCCTCAATCGGCCGGACAAGGGGCGGGGTCGGCTTCGCGCGATGGGCGTTGAAAAACATTTCCTTCTCACCAGTCTGTCGGGTTGTTAGAACAAGCTCCGGCTAGGTTACGAGGGGCGTTCGTGGGGGGAACTTACGGCCAGGTCAGTGATGAACATCTCCTCGCTCCAGAAGCCGGAGATTTCATACAGCGCCTCGCCAGTGCTCTCGCGGCGGACGAAGCCCTGGATGGCGTTGTAGGTGCCGCTGATCCAACCCTTTGTTTTGAACTCAATGTCGGCAACGAGGTCGAGCTCGGGGCACTTGACGAAGCTGTGGTCGCCCAGCTCGTACTTCATCTTGCCGAAGAGAATGCCTCGGGCGTACATGTTCGGCTGGGTGAGGATGCTGGAGTGAAAGGGTTGTCAGCAAGCCTGTAGCTTACGGAAGGAGAAATTGGGGAAGCAACATACTATCTCTCGCCCTTGGCCTTGTCGGCGCCCCGGTTCAGCAGGGTCAGGTAAGCAACTCCCTCCATCAAGCTGGCGGCCGAGTTGCCCAGGAAGCGAGAACGCGGCTTCAGGGTTCCGTCAACGCGGATGCCATGGTCGGGGGCCATGTAGAAGTACGACGACTTGGGCGGGTGGTGCGAAGTCTGCTCGGAAATGTAGTAGGAGCGGGTGCCATCTTCAAAGTCCCAGTAGCAGGTAAAGATTTCGCCCAGGATGGGGTTCAGCGGCTTCTTGACGCCTCTGTAAGTGGAAAAATAATGCAGTTAGTAAAGACAAGTCGTCCAAGGCGGACCGAGTGGGGGGCTTCTTACGGAGGGCGAATATGCCAGCCGCTCAGGTAGAACTTGACAACGGCCAGGAAGCGCTCGGTGGGATCGTCGATAGTGGGGATTGGCAGAAGCATTTCAGGGTGGCACATGAAGCTGTAAGAGTGAGATAGATGGCATTAGTATGACAGTTTTCGGTGTGTGGGGGCTGTTGTCCACGCCGGATTCCCACAAGTGGACGAGGCGGGAAAGGATCCCCAAAGGGTTCGGAAGCACCTACTTCGTTATTCTCTCGAGCATGCTTCGGGGCTCGAGAATAAAGGTGGGGAGGACGACGCGGCTCAGATCGGCGCCGGGGCGGAGTTGAGAAATGATGTGCGAGAGGACTGGACGGAGGACAACAGCGAGTCAGTCGGAGAAATCACAGAAGCCGGTAGCGACAGAGAGAAAGGCGGAGTTTATCTTTAAAGCACATACCATTGCCCTGATCGGGCTCGACAATCGAGGTGTCATCGTCACCGCTGGAATTGCCGCCGGAATATTCGTCGTGCGAGGTCCGTCCGGGAGAGGGGGCTTGAGTTGGGGCAGCAGGGGCACCGGCCCACCAAGAGCTTAGCATTTTGTCTAGACAAAGGAAAGAGGAAGGGAGATCGCCAAAGTGAGGATGAGATGCGAGAGGAGAGAGGAGAGGGGTTTGCGGATGTAGAGCAAGATGTGTCCCAGCAGAGAGAACAGTTAACAGATGATAAGGTAGCTTGGACAAAGTTGAATTGCAAACGCCTTCTCTCAGCTTATCTGCCCAGGGACGGATTTAGGGCCTGGGTCCAGGAGTGTCTGTGTTTGTGTGTGTGCCGGGGGTGTGGTGTCGGTGGCTTGTCGTCGTCGGCGGTACGGAGCGGATCGGTAGAGTCGGGCGGCAATCACTGAGAAGATGTAGAATGTGAAAAATTAACAATCTTCAGGTGCCTGCTGGTGGCTATTAGTATTGGAGTGAGAGAGACAGAACAAGATTGGCTGGCTCTAAAGTATTTATTGGCAGGGCAGCTGACGAAAACGGGATGGTGAATTGCGGGGTGGCGGTGATTGACGGGAAAGCAGCAGTGTGGACAGTAGTATGTGGATGTAGCTCCTTATACGAGACAAAGGTAGGGAGGAAAGAAGCGGAAATTGGAGATAAATAAGTATGTTTGTGACTACACAATTATGAGGAGAGCGAGAACAGGTGAAGAGAGTGAAAAGCGGAATAAGTCAAGACGAGATGAAGATACAAGAGAGGCCGGCCGGAGCTGGTTGGTGAGCAAACGAGGCAGGAAGGGCAGGTGAAGGGCGCCACAAATTCAAGCCACACACCAAGCAGAGAAGGAGCGAGAAGTGGCGAGGTGACTGGCTCTCTAGCGGAAGGAGATAGTTTTTATTATAAGAGTGTGCAGAAAGCAGCGGACGGACATACAAGGCTCAGTTCAACGGGTGGTTTTTTTTTTTTTTTAAGATCCGATCTGTTGAGTGGTGCTTAAATGACTTATGCTGGAGGAGTGTAGCTTGGAGCTCCACCAACAAAAATCTCTTTTTCAGGTGGTGGGAGCTATTGGCTGGGGTTCAGGGTTCAGAAGAGCTGAGCACGCGGTTGGGCGGTATTGAGAGGGGTGAGTCAAGCGGGAGGCTGTCTGGAAGTTTAAACTCTTCGCACACCGCCTTGGGGACTCAGAGCGCAGGCCAAAGTAGATGTACGTACTGAATAGGGTTCGGGGAACAGAATGATGATATGAAGGCGAAGACAAGCTGAAAAGCAGGGAAAGGGAAGAAGGAGGGAAAAGACTCGGGAAGGGAAAAACGGGAAAAAGGGAATTATGGGACAGCACTGGCAGGAAGGCAGGTGGGGCAAACGCGACGGCGGCTCTCTAGGTGCCGGATGCTGCTTAAATCCGCCACCACACGCTCACTACCGGAATGGACGCCAAAAGCTTTGCTCAAGCCTTTGGCGGGAACACACCGAAGCAGGTTGGCGATGACATCAGATTCTAGCCTTTTCTCCTCAGCTCGTCAAATGTCCGTCACTGGCGGACCACTGCAGCCCACGAAGAACGAGCAGCGGACGGACGCCACACTGCTGAGGCTTTAAGAAGAAGAAGAAAAGTGACGACACTTGGTCGGCCGGGCAGAAATGCTTGCCCGGGCACTGCAACCCCGAAAGTGCCGAACAGGTTTTTGTTGTGTTTGGGCAAGCAGGACCAAGGGATCAAACCCTAACGCGCCAATGCGTCTCGACAAAGAGAAAAAAGAGACAGGTGGAGGAGGAAAGTTCACAAAAAGACCGGATGAAACACACTCCAATGGGCACGTACACAAACCATTGTGTCATACTTACAAACCAGGACACTGCCGGAGTTGACGCAGACGCCAAAGGAAAGCCCGGAGGCTGCAGCCAGGTTGATTAAATATCGGGTGATTGCGAGACGGAGAACCGCAGATCGAACGACACAAGACAGACACAGACGGAACCCGGGGACCCCTAGATAGAAAGAAATTGAACCGGCCTGAGACACACACAGGCACATATAAATTGTTCACACATACAAGAAAAAAGAAGCGAACAGAAACAAAAAGAAACGAAATCTCAAATCCTCACTTTGGGCAACAGCTGAACTTACATGATCGCATCGACTTACCACCGCCCCATGACGATACCGACGACGACAGCGACGAGAGTCGGCGGCGGTTTCCGGAGAGCACGCCGAGCACCATGGTGATTTGTTTTCTTGTTTGTTGATATTGTCAAGTCTTTGGGTTTGTCGATCAATGGGTTGAAGATTGGCGAAGATCGTCCGCGGGCCGTGGGTGTGGCGTGCTGGGCAGTATAGAGAGAGATCGGTGGTCGCCAGGTGTTATAAACGAGCTAGAAGCGCGAGGATTGAGATGTGAGGATCGACGGGACGGATACTCGAGGTCAGTGTCGACGAACATATATATATATATATATATATAATTGAAGTGGGTGTTGTGTGTACAGGAGATCTCAGAAGCAAAGAGGTTCGAGAACAAACCGGAGATTTGGAAAAGGTGTGAATATCTTCACTCCGCAGGCTGTCAACGAGAGGCGGGCCCCCGAGGCTTTTCTAAAGATCCAGTACAGTACGAAAAACAGTCCAGTGTCCAACTATTCCCCCCCTCCCCTCCCCTTCGATGAACTTACGATCGTCATCTCTGCTTAACACCCCCCGCGGCTTGACGGAGGGTGGGAACTAACTATCAATAACGCCACCCACCACCGCCGGCGAATGACGAAAAAAAAAAAAAAAGAACAAAAAAAGGGATAGGTAGATCCCGGCCGGGGGTGTGTGGGTGTGACATACGGTGAGAAATGCAAGGACAACAACAGACGGAAAAAAAAAAAAAAAAAAAAAAAAAAAAAAGAGAGAGAAAAAAACCTTCCCCAATCCGTTGGCTGCAGGACTGACCGACTGGGCCGGCCCTCGCTCGTACAGCGCGAGACACGAACCCACGCAACGCCGGACCCTCGGCGTCTTTCCAGCGTCGAACAATTCGCCCGCTGCCCGCTGCCCGCTGCCCGCCGTGCTAGCCGGCGGACATTCCACTTCCAACATCCGCATCAACGACAACATCATCTAGTCCGCGTCGACGAATGTGTCTGTTTTCCGCAGAGCCCATCACTAATCTTTTTCTACCCCCTCGGATCTAAGCGCAGTATCTCCAGTGGTGTCTCTGCGTGCACCATGGACATAACGGGGTCTTTCTCTCCCCGTGAGAATGCAGGGCCGCTGGGCCCGCGTTGGTGTCGGTGTCCCCCGCCCAACAGCATCTGCACCACCGCGTCCAGCTGACCCTCCCGGCGGGAGATTGAGTCCTTTTTTTCTCCTTTTTTTCTCTTTTTTCCTTTTTTTTTTTCTCTTTTTTTCTCTGTATCTGACTCTTTGACACCGCTGATGGCAGACGGTTGAGAAGAGGCTGTGTCTGCTTTGCCGGTCCGGGCCCGATAAGGCCCGCCCACACCCACCCACCATCCAAATTTTTTTTCACTCTCGCTTTTTTCTTCTCTGCCTTCGTTTAAATTGGAGACCACCACACAGCGTCGTCAAGACCCTTCATGCAATACAACGCTCTCCACAAACCCCAACAAGGGTCTTTTTTTCTTTTTTTTTTTTCCTCCTGCACATGGGATGGATACACGCGGTCGGTCTGTCTGGCCATACAGTGCCATTATCCGCACACGTTCTGGGCCCCCGGGTTCCCAACGGCGGCCCCCTCCGCGCTAACTCGTATACACAAGCCCGCAAGTGACTACTGTATGTGTGTTCCCCCGTCGTCGTCGTGGACTGGTGCTCCGCTGGCGACGCGGCCTGTGACTCGGAGTTGCTTGCTTACCCCCGGGGATTTTCTTTTGGGCGTTTATTTCCATGCAAGAGTGAGGTGCGTCTCACTGTCCTGCGTTGGAGACTGTGTGGTGGTGATGGTGATGTGGATGCAGATGGCACCCCTCCGTTTACTCTTCTAAACGGCCCAAGGAATGCACCCACATGCGAGAAAAGAAAACGAAGGATGAAAAAAAAAGAAAGAGAAAAAAAAAGACCGCAGAAACCCAGCTGATCACAACGCCGGTCTGAACGCTGCCAAGAGGCCACCCCCCCGAGTCATTGTTCTTTCGGGTGGGTGGGTGCGAGTAGGGTGGAAGCGTGCAGTTCCAGCGGAGGAGACGTAAGTAAATAAGTACCCTGAGGTCGCCATGCACGACCGTCCGTCGGCGGTCGTGACTTTTCTCTGGCAGCCAAACTGTCCGGCTTACATGTCATCGCGATACAACGGTGACGGAACCAGGACCACCGTGACTCTCTCTCTCTCTCTTCCTCCAGCACACAGATACAGACGTCTTCCGGCGCTTGTCTCCCGACGGATGAGATCCGATACTCTCCCCCCCCCTTATCTCATCTTCAGTAACCCCGTTATCGAGCCTAGCATCCCACTACTGTAAGCCAAGCCCTGCACGCAGGATCACTCGCACATCTCTGTCTTCGTCCGGCTTCCACGCCCTTCTCGAATCCTCAACCACACTTCTCGCCCGTGGGAACATGCACCGCTGCGACACACACCTCTTTCCCCAGTGTCTGGCCTCAAAAAAAGATACACAGCAAAGACAGAGACGGGTGGCCTTCGCTTCTGTACAGATACTATTAGCAGGTTGGAGTGCCCAGCCAGCCAAGAACCGCTCGCTCCTCTGTAAACCAACCAACATCAGCTGGTGTTGGTTCGATTCCTTGCTGGGGAGGAAAGTTGTTCCGGCCATGTTCGCAACGGGTAGCAATCACTGATAACACCTGGAGGAAAACACATCACCAAACTCAACCCAGAACCTATCTGAATCACCGCCCCATCTTATTGCCACGCCTTCCTCTTCAGCCCTACCCTTTCCCTCTCCACCAACCCTAACCCTAGCCCCCAGATCTTATCAACATATCGATATAGCCTTCATTCCTCAAAGACCACCCACAGAAAAAAGCTTGCCTGCCGCCCCAGTTTAAAACTCGTTTTTTTCTTGCCCGCTCTGCCATCAAAGAAGCACAATAGCCCGGTTAGCTGTAAGTTCGAATCCCAACTTTCCCTTTCCTTGCCCGTTCCCCCTTCAGAAAGGGGCCCGGGTTCGAGAGTTACAGAGAGAGACCCCCAAACAAATTCTAACTTCCTAGCAGCAATCGGTAGAGCGTGAGACTCTTAATCTCAAGGTTGCGGGTTCGACCCCCGCATCGGGCTCAATTCCTGATGCTCCAGAGTTGATCTGGAAACTTTCGAACCTTTCTTTTTTTTTTTTCTTTTTTTTTTTTTTTGCTGCTTTTGCAGTTTTGAAGATTGGCGTTTTCCACACACACAAACACACACACACAGATGACGCACACAAATTGGCGCACACGCGACCACACCAACCCCACATGAACGTGAAAAACAGGTGCAAAAAATAGAACGAAGAAAAACATCATGAAATGAAATAAAGAACCGAATGGTATATACAACGCGTAACTCTATGCCAATGCAAATGCTATTCCAATGTCATTATGGCAAGAAAAGACACACCGAAGAAAACAGACTTTCCCGCCGAGCAAACCGAAAATATTCGTTTGCACCTTTTGGGGTGGTGGAAGTTATGGTCCACACACACATCGTATTAGAAAAGACAACATGGCCGCCTCCTGGGCATATGGTCGTTGGAAAATTTCGTCGTCGTACACCATCTCGATCACATCATTCTCTTGATCAGCCGCGACCCCTTCACGGAAGCCGGCAACACCTCACACAACGAATCACGCTCTGTTCATGGGGACAAAAGAAGTTAGCATTTGTTAATGTAGTAACACCCCCGCAGAAAGCAAGAAAACTTACCGGCTTCGCTGTCAAACATGATCAGAATATCATCGTGCTCGCCCGGAATCTCCGGCAGATCCAAGCACAGGAACGCCGTGGAATCCAGCTCGGCCCCGCCATTGCCGCCGCCCGAGCCGTACATGTCCTTCTCGCTCGGCGAGCTGCCGCCCTTATCGTCCGGCCCCAGCCGCGGCAGCGGGAACTTGGCGTCCACGAACTTGACGCCGCACTTGCTGCCGCGCTGCGTGGCCTCGAACACGTCGGTGCCCTTCAGCACGAAGCCCATGCAGTGGCCGTGGTGGAAATCTTCGAAGAACGCGAGCAGCTGGATCACCGCGCCGCGCCCGCTGCTGACGATCTGGATGCGCGTCTTGCCCGCTTCCCACTTTTTGTGAACAGGCACCACCATGCGTCGCCGCGTGATGGCCAGCGTCGACGCCACGCCGTCGAAAATTACTTCAAAGCCCGTGAGGGCTCGCTGGAACTGGTGCACGTCCTGGACGGTGCTGAACTGGAAGGTACGGACCGTTCCCGAGGACGCCACCGCTTGGAGGGCGTTGGCCAGTTCGCCGGGGGTCTCCTTCGAGACTTGGCTTTCGGAAACCGAGATCGACAGATCGGTCTGGGCGCGGCGCAGGAGATGGAGCACAGTCGGATTCGAGGCCTCGAGTCGCAGCTTCAACTCGCCAGGCGCCACGTTAACACGGTCCGTCACCGAGCCATGCTTGAAGTCAATCAAGATTCTCAGCTGGTCCGAGAGCACCGTCTTCGGGTCATCTTCTCCGTCGTCGTCGTTGACAACCCGCGCGCCCTTCCACTGCAGCTTGCGAATGCCGCTCAGTCCAGTAATGTCACGCAACCGGGTACCGATCGAGAAACCGTCAAGGGGAACCTCGGCATATATGCGCTCCTGGTCTAGGGCCGAGCCGCTGAGAATCGAATGGAACGCCAATCTCTCCTTGTCGTCTCGGAAAGACAGCACCATGCGGCCCTTTTGGCGGCCGTCGAAGCTGAGAAGGAGAGCCGGAGCATCATGGTCACCACGTAGGAAGGAAAACTGGATCGGGAGCTGAGGCTGATACGTGTGGCTGATGCCGCTGAGGGTCCGGGTCTTGGTGCCAGTGACGACGGAAATACGGAACCCGCGGTGGAAGAATCGGGGGCCGGTAGCGGCGTTTTCTTTGTAAAGCCTTTCGAACAGGCAGATTTCGCAGCCGGGCACGCTTTCTTTGGGGAAAGCGCGGCTGTTGGGATCGGCGTCAAAGTATTGGAACATAGGGAGGATCCCCTTGAAGGCCAATTTCTCGTCAGGTCGCGGGTAAAGCGTCGAGCGGATGGTGCGGCCAAAGTCGTGCATGCTGAAGAGCATGCGGAAGTCGAGCGGGCTGCAATGGACCATGAGGCGAAAGCCTCGTGGCAGGCGGATATCGATGGCGTTCTCGTCCTTGTTCCACCGGGCATCCTCCCAGGTCGGACCGACGTTCTTGTCGTTCTGGAGACGGAGCAGGACTTCGCCGTTCTGGCTGGCAATGAGGAAGGCGAGATTCGGCTGGTTCTGGGACCGCACTGTAGAGAGAAGACAGGGAAGAACGACACCATCGGATCGGGAGCCGCTTTGCTCCATGAGGACAGCATCGACGGAAATTCGGCTGTAGTTGAAGAAGTCGGCGGAATCACCAAGCGGCAGAGCTTCGAGCATGGGGGTGGCAGAGGAACGGCGGCCGGTGGCCATGTTTGCAAAAGATTCAAAGGTTAGCAAAGCCACCATATCCTGGGTCAACCGGGGATATTCCAGCCAGATGGATCGGTCGATAACTTGGGGCAGGAAGGCCTCTTCGGGCGGGAGGAAATCGTTTCGCTTCATGGAATACGCCAGCTTTCTCAGGCTGGAGAGCAGACAGGCGCGGACTTCTTCGACTTCGGGGTTCGGGGACAGGGTTCGGGCGCGAGAGATCTCGGGCAGGGCTTCCTCCAGAAGCCAATAGCCCTTGGAGAGGTTCGTATAGGCTTGCTGCTTCTCTAGCTCGTACTGCATCTGGTCGGGGTAGATGTTCTTGTCACGGCTGCGAATGAGGTGCTCCAGGCCCATACGGCCCTTGATGAACCACCACAGAGCAGCGCGGGCCAGTTGGTACGGTTCGCACGACAGGAGCGGGCGGTTGGCCTCGGCATGCAGCCGGAATAGCTCGTAGAGGTGGCGGGTTCGGGCGGTGAACTGGCGAAGAGCATTCTCCTCGGAAGCCGACACAGCTTCATAAGGGGCCATGCCGGCGTGGCTCATCGGGGAACGGTCGTCGTAGGAAGTAGTGCTGGTCTGGCGCGAGACCGAGGATGGCGGGAGTGGGTTAGAGAGGTTTGAGTTGGCAATGGCGGAGTAATCAGAGCTATTAGATGTGTTGCTACGCACACGAGACATGGGCGGAAAGGGGGCAGACGTAGATCCAGGACTGTGAGCAGGACTATGGCTAGCGGGAGATCTCTGCTGCTGCTGCTGCTGCGGCTGCTGGAGGAGTTGTGCAGGTGGCTGCAGCTTCGGGATTTGGGGTTGCCGCTGGGACAACGGCAGAGGCGGTGGAGGCATGGAAGAAGAAGCCGAGTTGGAGGGAAGAATAGGTGGTCCAAATCTATCAGGACTGGGGTAGGTCATGTCGGGGCTGACTGATATAAATGGGTCTGGGACACCGCGGCCATTTATGGACACGGGGGACTCATGGATGGGACTGACAGGCGATGCTGGCTCGTCTCCGTCAGGCCAATGATTCGAATTGGAGCGAGTTGCCTGGGCAAAGGCACGACCCTCGGCTTCACGCATCTGCGCCTGGTGGGTTTCGATGAAGGAGCGGCGGTTGTCATCGCGAGGGCGGACAGCGTCGAGAAAGCTGGACGAGACAGGGGCTCCTGGCAGGAGGCTAGGCTTCTCGCGAAGGCGGGAGTCAAGTCCCGAGGAGTTTGAGCTGGAGGCCAGGCCGGCAGCAAGCAGGCCAGTCTGGGCTCTGGAAAGCGGACGAGGGCGAAAGTCAGGGCTACCAGGGGACGTTTGGGAGGTTCCTGAAGCCGAGCTGGTATAGCCAGATTTGGAACCAGAGCTTCCAGGACGGTGGAAATGAATGGTATTGGCACGGTCGAGCACGGGGGGTCCACGCATTTTGGGCGGGATGGGGGGTGGTTGTTGTTGTTGTTGTTGTTGTTGCGAGGACTGCGACGACGATGGCGGGGACCTTGTTCTGGAAGCTTTTCTCCGGGAGATCTCGACAGACGGCTCTTCAGACTCGTCTCCACCAACGCCTATTATTTCAGGCTTGGTATCGGCGAACTTGACATACATGCCCTTGCGGTTGGGTCGGGGGGCAAATGTGGCGCTTTTGAGAGGACTTCGGCCGTCCGCACGTAGGGGGAGAGATTGGGGGTTCGCGATGTTGAGAGCCTGGGGGTACCGGTTGGCACGAGAGGTGTCGATTTTGGCTAGGCCGCGGGAAGACGGTTGTGGGCCGGAGAGCGGAGGAGGGGGTGCCGGGTAGGATTTCGAAGGCGGAGGAGAGGCATGGGCGACCTGGAACGAGTCGGGCGGGGCTGAGTGCAGGAAAGAGTTGAGGTCGGAGGCTATTACGTTGTCGTCGGGTTTCCGTTCTTTGCCGCCGAACAGTTTGCCCATAAGGCGGCCTCGACGAGAGCGGCCATCGTCGTTGATTGAAGCGCGGTCAGGGTCCATGCTCTGAGAGAGAAGTGAGGATGGATGAGGGTATGCAGTGTGTAGGAGGAGGAATGAGATACACAGAAGGAAGAGTAAGAGCGAGATGAATAGGAGAGAAAAGAAGAGAGGAGCAGGAATGAAGAGTGATAAGATGACAGAGTTGGAGATTATGTCACAACGGGCGGGAGATTAGTAGTCAGCGTGGATTCCCCAGATACAAGATTGGAAGGAATGACTGGGAGGGAGAAATATGGCCGGAAGGCAGGAGCAATATAAGAAAAGCCGGCAAAGGCACGTGAACGGGAAGAAGAGGGTAAAAAAGAAAAGAAAAAAAAAAGAAGGTCGGGCAGAGTGGTATAATGGGAGAAGGAATATGTGATGGGGTGATAAGATGAGATGGTGAGACCAAACATAGGTCACACGAAGCAGGAGGAAAAGGAAATGGCGACAGGGACGAAAAGTCCAAGGGCCTGAGCGGAGGGAAACCGGAGTGAGATCAACCACTCTCGGCAACACAGCGCAGATACGGGAGGGCAACACACAAAGAGAGAGGGGGGAGGAGAGGAAAGCTGGGCGGATCGGGCTCACGGGGGCGGATGAGGTTGTCGCGACGATCAAAAGAAGACGAAGAAGAAGGAGTGAACCGGTTTAAGCGGGGAGTTGGGAGGGGTTGAGATGGTGATACGGGGAAACAACAGTTGACAGGTTTGAGGCTGTGGCTGAACGGTCGGCAGCGATAACGATAGCCGCTGAGGAATGGACACTGAGACACGAAAGCAAACGCGGCTAACAAGAGCAGAAAAAAGGGAACAGCTGGGAGAAACGGGAGATGGATCGTGAAGAATGCTCCGTCCCGTCACTATCCCATGCCCAGGACAGAATGCTCAGGGTTGTGTTTTGTGTTCGTGTAGGGGGCAACGAAAGCTGACGGGGGATGGGGCAAGCAAGAAACGAACAGGAAGAAGAAGAGCGAGAGAGAGAAAGAAAGAAAGAGAGGTCAGGCACAGTCAGCCTGTGAATGAGTGTGTGGGATGGAGTCGTCAGATTTTAAGCTCTTGAGCCCAAAGGGCCAGTCAAAAGGATCGGCCTGACTAGGGGTAACACCGGCCAAAAGTGGTGTTTGGAACAGGGACCAGGACGGGGAGAAGGAGCACGCGATAAGGATCGAAGAGCGGCGATAACAATCCACTCGCTTTGTCTGTAGTGCATGTGTCGAGTGGCAGGACAGAGACGAGGAGTGGCTGGTGGCGGCACTTGGATGCGGTGCTGGCAGCGGCAGGGTGGCACCAAGCCGACAGGAGATGCACGGTGAACGTCTCTGTACGTGCAATGGATGCCCGTGAAGTGTCTGAAGGGGTCTCGGGCACCGATGTGAGGATGTCTGTGCTGTACTGTCGTTCTCGCAATACTTGCTGCCCTTCACGAGTTGCATCTCTGTGCTGCTCACTCCAACCCGGCATGGCTGTGCTGGCATATCGCTGTGTCCGCCCATCCCCAACTCACCCGCTTTCGCATGGCATCTTCTACCACCAGACACGAGCAAAGCATCGACCCCTGCAGCCCACACATCCAACACGGAGATCTGTGGGAAACAGGCTAAAAAAAGACTTTGCCTAGTGGCCCCCCCCCTCGTCCTCCACAGGGAGGCAGTTTGGCGTTTAAGTGGTTTCTGTGGGAGATACGAGGCTTCTTCACCGCAACATGGCGAACTCGACAGCACAATGGAATCATCCCCTGGGACTCTCGTATCTGTTCGAAAGGGGCCAATTCCGTCTTTTCCTGTGCTGATACATACACACTCAGTTGATTTCTCACCATCTCCGTGAGAGAGCCAAGCTCCACCCGCCCGTCAAATCTCACGTCGGGCTTACGCCCAGAGTGTACTGTACAGGATGTACTTAGGGCGACACAACGGCACTGTGCTGGAAGGAATGGCGCGAGGATCCCTCCCACAGGACTTGATTGATGATCGTCGTTGGTGCATCATGGCTGGTTTTGAAGAGCAGGAGAATATAAATTTCAGGGTCGGGTCGGGCTGGTCTCTTTCGCCTTTGGCCGCCAGGGGTAGGGATTTTAGGGCCGACTGGCGGTGGTAGGGTTAGCACAACGGAATTAGGGTTGATTCATTGATTCTCGTACCAGTGTTTGCAAGTGAACAGTTTAATGTCTAGGAGTTGTGTGCCGTCTGGCGAGCCGGGACACTCTTCCTCACGAACTGTATTAGGTGTGTGTACTGTATAGCATATTTCTCTCGACTACAGTGCAACGTGGCAGACTCAAGATATGCATGCGACTGTACAGTACACTCCATGTCCCGCTCCCGTGGCAAAGGCGGCAACTCTGCCCGCACATAAATACCACACTATATAACTCTGTCGGTCCGTCCCTGGATTTAAGCAGTGGCGACATCCTCGCCACCCCAAGAGAGGTTATCCAAATCACAACGCTGACTCTCCTTGCAAAGCGGAGACACACTCTAACCCTCCGTCCCGAATGGTTTTGATGAGGATAGAAACACCGACACCCAGGATCAACAAACGTGAATTAGGGTTCTTCAGGTTAACCATGACCCCTGGCCTGCCGGGCCGCCGCCAGCCACGCTGCCAGCTGCGCACAGCCGCCCTCCCAGCCGTCGAATTAACCCGCATGGTGAATGGATCGTGAGAAAGGAAAGAAAGCACACGCCGACAAAAACGAAGCTGGTTGCGCTGTTTGCAAGCTGGTGTTCGCCTTTTTCAAGATACCCTCAACTGCGTTGTTTGCTTCTTCTCTCTTCGGAGTGTCCGACGTCGACGGCCTCTTGTCTGCGTTCCGACAACACACACATTCTTCACTCTCTTTCCCGCACTCCGACTCCACGCACACCCAGCTTCGATCACCTCGACCTGAACTCGCCCACAATGCCGCCCTACGCTACGCGCCACAGCGCGCCGGCCCACCCCCGGTCAAGCCGTCCGGCCGCCGGCGCATCCGCCCCCACGACACCCTCCAAGCCCCCGGCCTCCGGCCCGCGCGACGCCGCCACGACCACGACCACGACCACCACCCCCACCACGCCCGCCGCCGCCGCCGCCGCCACCGCCATCAACCTCAACGGCTTGTACGACAAGGGCAAGGTCTACTGCAACTGCGTGCCGCGGCTCGAAGCCATCCTGATCCCGCTGCGCCACGGCGAGCACACGGGCCGCTCGGCCTTTGCATGCCGCAACTACCGCAAGGCCGGCTGCGGCCTGTGGATCTGGCTGGAGGACGCCGTCAGGCGGTTCCCCGACATCGTGGCCGAGCGCAACCGCATCCACGCGGCGGACGCCCACGCCGAGCCGAGGACGTCGGGCAAGAAGAGCACGAAGAAGAGCGGCCGGCGCAAGGGGAAGCGCGGGGAATCCGGGGACGGGAATGATACCACCGCGGACGACGACGACGACGACGACGAGGGAGAGCGGCCGAGGGGGACGCGAGGAGGCAAGGGCCCGCGCACCCCGCGCAGGAGCAGCCGCATCGCCGGCAAGGACCAGCCCGGCGCCGGCTCGATCCTGAAGTACATGCAGCCACGCCCCGGCGCCCAGACCCCCCGCACCCCCACCACCACCGCAGGCGCGGCAGCAGCAGCAGCAGCAGGAGCAGCCGGCGACAGCGCCCCGCGGCCCCAACTCCTCCCATCCGCCGACGTGATGCCGCCGCCCGAAACCCCCACGCGCCGCGCCCCCGCCGCGCCGCCCTCGGCCCGCGACGCGCTCGACGATAGCACCATCATCGTCGCGCCGTACGTCCCCTCCCACAAGCGCAAAGCCAGCGCCGCCGCCGACGCGCCGTCGTCGTCGTCCCCCGAGTCGCCGCGCGATGGCGGCCGCGCCGACACCATCGGCGCCAGCCTGATGTCCAGCGACTCGGGCTCCGGCTCCGGCTCCGACGACGACGACGACGAAGAAACCGGGAGTGGGAGCGATGCCGCGAGCGACTACTCCGAGCTCGACGCCGCCGAGGAGGCCCTGGCCGTCGCGATTGCCAGGTCGACCGAGACCACGCCGTTGGCGGTGCGCGGGATCGGCCGCGCCGAGCTGGCGTTTGCGACGCCGACACACGCCCGCACGCCCGCAACCGCGTCGTTCGCCGCGTCCCGCAGCGGCGCGACTCCGGCCCCGGCCCCGGCGGCAGCGGCGCGCTCGTTCGCGGAGACCCCGACGCCGGTGCGCCGCGCGCCGGACGCGGCGGCGCCGCGCGTGCCGCTGGTGTCCAGCTTCACCCAGCGCCTGCAGGCCAGCCGGCCGCGCCAACCGCCCGCCGCCGGCCCGGCTGCGACAGGTCCCGGCACCCCGGCCCACCAGCCGCCGACTAAGCGTCCCCGCCTGGACAGCGGGCCTGCGCCGTCAGGCACCACCGCCACTCCCCCCGCCGCGGCCGCCGCGGCCGCGGCGTCGCCCGCCCGCCCCGACACCGCGCCATCGCCGGCACGGCCGCCGCCGGCGCCCTTCGAGGCCATGCTCACCCCGCGGCCCGACGGCTCCGTCCCGCTGACCATGCGCATCCTCGACGAAATCAACCGCCAGCCCGTGAGCGGCCGCGTGCTCGCCGCCGTGCAAGACCAACTCGACGCCTTCGCCGCGCAGGCCCGCGTGCTCGTGTTCGAGCGCCAGGCGGCCCACGACGAGCTGGAGCGCGTGCGTCGCCGCGCGGTTGACCTCGAGAGGGAGATGCGGGCGCTGGAGGAGTCGCGCTCGCTGATGAAGGGCCAGCTGATGGATCTGTACCGGCAGGCTTGAAGGCATTTGGACGAAGGCGGTAGGCAGACCACCGCCCTTGGCGGGCCAGTTTCACCGGCAGCCCATTTTCTGCCAGTATGGTTGGGAATCCCGTGATATTCGCGGCCTCTTGGGATGGATTCAAACTCCTTGATGTATGATTTAATGACCTTTTTTTAATGAAGCAGATACCTGAATGGAAAGCAAAGCAAAGCAAGAATTAAACAAGTCTTGGCAAGAAAAAAAGAAAGGGGAAATAAAAACAAACGGCCATGTGAACCCCTTTTGAATCCTCTCCACAACTGCTCTAACCATTAGCCCGACATTAACTGAGGAACACACCCGCCCGCCTCGAGACAAAAAGAAAGAAAAAGAAGAAAAAGAAAACACCGCTGTTTGTCGTATCACCGCTTTCACATAGTTTCAAGCACACTTTCAAATGCCGGCAATACCAGAATCCCGGTTCCGCCCTGTGACGCCGCCACGCCCACTCTCCTCCGCGCCGTCAACCCCGCGAGCACCGGCTGCCTTGTCCGTCATCTGCACCGCCGGACTCACGGCGCGGTGGTCCCAGTGCATCGCCACACACAGATTCTCCCAGCTCGTCCACGCGCGCTGCGCCAGCGCCATCACCCGTCTCGGCGCCGTGGCGGTCTGGCCGCTGGCCTGCACGGCCTTGACGGCGTAGTCGGCCAGACTCTCGTTGAAGATCTCGAGGCTGACCCAGCCCTCATACCCTATTCCGCCGCGCGAGGCCGGGTCGGTGATGGCCTTGAGCACGGTGGTGATGGGCAGGTAGCCGCCCAACTCCTGCTCAAACGGGAACAGCCGGCTGGTGCGGCTCCATTGCATCCTCGCCAGTCTCTCGTCCTCGGCGGTGCGGCTCCCGGAGCCCAGGGCCGGTGCCATAAGCTTGGCGTCAGCAACCTGCACCAGGGCAATGTCACTGGCCCGGGTTTCCGCAACCATCTTCTGCATGCTCTTGTCCAGCACGGCGTCGGCTTTGCGGAGCTTGCCGCCCTCGAGCGCCGGGTTTCCCCATGCACTCCCGCAGATGTTGAAAGTGTCGAGGATCAGTTTGGTGTCGGCACCCTCGTAGGAATGCTCATGGGACATGTTCATGATCTGCGAAGCCTGCTCCCACGTCTGAACGAACGTTGAGAAGCACAGGTTCTCGTAGCCGATTTGGAGTTTCGCATCCTTCTCGTATGCCATGTTCGCCAGCGTGGCAATGTCCTTGGCAATGGTATGGAAGTTGCCGGTATGTCCGCCACTCTCAAACGTTGCCGGGACTCCAATGGCATCGACATTCAGGATCTCAGCGCACACAAGCCACAGCTTCTGGAACTCAAAAAGCGCAGCGTCGCGTTTTTCCTGGTCTTCAAGACCGTCGTAGTTCCGGAACGGCTGCAGACTGACGATCTTGAGGTTGAGCTCAGCGCACAGGGTGCGAATGTCAATCGCCGCACAAAGAAGAGGAGAGTGGTCATATCCCGTGGCGTACTTGCTGGAGTAGTCCGCCAAATCGTTCATGTACAGTTCCACTCCCTGGAAGCCGACCTCTCTGGCAGCACGAAGTTTCTCATCCAGCGGGAACTCTGGGTCTGACGGTCCCAGAGACATGGTGGCAATGCATGGAAAGAAGCACGTCCGCAAAGGCCGGCGCGTCTCCAGCATCTTGGAAGGCATTTTGA
The DNA here is from genome assembly GCA_001510575.1 of Knoxdaviesia capensis. Taxonomy (NCBI): domain Eukaryota; kingdom Fungi; phylum Ascomycota; class Sordariomycetes; order Microascales; family Gondwanamycetaceae; genus Knoxdaviesia; species Knoxdaviesia capensis. Next base: position 3,220,924 of record LNGK01000003.1, on the reverse strand, counting down.
AGGTAGGAGAGGAATTGTTCAAAGAAAGAGTGCTGTGACGTTTTGAAGATGTTGGTGGATAATGCTCACGGTGGTGAATCTGGAAGTCAAACTAGAGCAGATAAGAGGTCAGCACAGTTGAGAAGAGTGAGTTGTGTGATGATATGATCATAGAAAACAAGCCTTAGACTTCAAGCTTCCCAACGGACTCCCCTGGGCTTTTATATATGAATTCTAGGCTCTTCAGATATCCCATCGTCGGATTCATATGTCCACCCGGCCTTAACCCAAGAAGCGTGCATGTCTAGGTCTCATCACGACCAAATCCCCGATTGCAGATCACAGAGGCCCTGACAAATTTAGAAACCCAGGCTCTCTGCTGCAGTAAAGCCCCGGACCGGTCCAAGACAGCCCGGCCCGTCAAGAAGATGCATATATGCTCTCGGCCGTGAGCGGGTCCCGCTTCCCGTAATTCGGACGAATCTCCTGAGAAAGCACATGGCTCGTCGGCTTCAGGGGTGCCGTGTAGTGTATGTTGCACACGCTGTGGAAGAAGTCGAGTTATCGAAGCGATTGGCTTTTTTTTTCGGAACGTGCAACCACACTCTCCACGTGAAGGCCAGCAAGTCGTGCTTCAATGCACTTGAGGAGGATTGACGACGAAGGTGTCCGCTCCCTCTAAGATCGCGGTGCTGAGACACTGTCTGAAGTCGACCATAGGCGACCTGACCACGCTTGTGCTCTTCTCGTACACATGTACACAAGATAGCCACAACTTTATCGCGGCAACTGACAGATCTTCCCGCTAACCGTGCGTGGTGGTACATGGAAGCGTGCATGGGGAGTCCACCCACCAACTGTATGCCCAGAGAGTATCTCCGGTTCGTTTATCATGCGCTACTAAACGCAGCTGGAAACCTCCCATATTTCAGGTAACCAACGGGGAGACTTGGACACCTGAAGAGCAAGACTTAAGCGAAATAATGTGCAACTCAAGAGACACACACAACACCGGGGAAATAATCACTCGCAACAAGATAATCCAGGGAAGAGACTTCTCTGTGTCACTCACCAGTCGGGAACATCCGAGTCCACGGATCTAGTCTAAGAATAGACGACCGACCAGTCCCCCCAAGCCAGAGATGGAGGCTTGTCAGGAACTTGGCGCACGAGGGAAGAACAGACTGCAGACGGTTGAAGGTTGTGCACCAATATATTGGCTGCTTCCCGTGTGGTACCGACGAGAAAATCACGCCAATCGCATGTCGTGCTCTTCCGGGAGAGAAGCCGGTCGATGGAGTGGCACAAATCGCGGGTGAAGGGGAGAATGATCCGGGAGTGCTGAGTGCCACGTGAGCGAGATCAAGCGTCAAGAGGTGCACCGCTGATAATCGAATAGCCGTAACACGGTCGGTATGAAAGAGGCATATGTCGTGAAGCGATGCTTGTGTTCGGATATGCTCGCCCGGGCCGGAACAACAACGCGCCCGGAAGTGTGTCTCGAACCAGAACGCGCGGAGCCGAAGAAAAGCCAACGAGTGGCCGTTCATATAAACAACGATGGACTATGGGTTAGTTACACAAAACAAACGAGTGATAATACTTCGAAGAATAGACTTTCAGCTCAAGCGAAAGGACAGAACTGTAATAAATATGGAAAAAAGAAAAAAAAGAAAGTGAGGAGTGCCAAGGCAGCAGAGCAGACAGCGAGAAATGCAACCAATGTCGGAAGAAGTCACGCACACACCGCGCGGTCTATCTTGGGGGAGAACCGGCTAGACGCGCTGGTTTCTATGAGAGATGAGAGGCTGACCAGGAAAGCCTTCCTTCTGCTGTCGAGATGTCTGGTCGTGTGCCGGCTTCCTGCCTGCGTTTTGTTGGTTGTTGGGGCGGGAATGCATTAGACAGGGCGACCGGACGACCGCACGGGAACTCCAGCGGTTAGTCGCGGCCAACCCAAAATCGCAGTCCAGGGCTGTCTCTTTCTCTCTTTCCACCGTCCTCCTCTTCCTCCTCCTCAACCTTCCCGCTTGTCGTTTGGAAGTAGCGGTGAGCCGTTACAAATAGGCAGACCCGCGAAAATGACAGCGGGAAAGCCAATGCAGACGCCCACGCCGGAAGCTCGATCCCGAAGCGCGCGGCCGTGGGCGGGGAGCCACTTTCCAACCCGGCACTTCTTCCGTCCTCCGGCCGGCCGGTGGGGCCCATGCTCGCTCCCGAGTCGCCCGGGGACCAGGGGGCGCTGCTTACTTCTGCCATGCCAGCGAAACTGGTCTGGGCCCGTGAGGATCGCATCTCTGAGACAGGCACCACTGGCCTGTGTCGCTTGAGACCCATCAGCAGAGACATCAACCGTCTGCCTATGGACAGCGTGAGTTTGATGTCTCCGCTCGTTTGTGCATGCACTGGCAATCTCGGTAACCCCTGGAACGGACAGGCGTCGCTGGCCATCCGTCGCTCACACGGTTGGCCACGGGAATAACAGAAGAGAGCCAGAGTCGTACAGGCCAGGGCTGGTTCTCTCTCGCTGGAGTATAGGCCGAAGCGATGCACGAAAACACAACAAAACCAAGAACAAGCACACCCGAGAAGGAATATATCGCCCATTGTGTCTGTCTATATACGCACTTGGCGAGAGACATGCACATGAGCGAAGACACCGAACATCGGCCCTCAGCAAGGTCACACGGCAATACCTGCCACGGAAGGCGCGCCTCACCCAACGCACATACCAGCATCAACCTCCGATAACCGGCGCCAGAGAAAGAAGAAGCAAGGTTTAAGAGAAAAGGAAAAAACTCCGAAGTCCATTTATTCTTTCGTCCTATCAACAAATAAAAAAAAAAAAGAGAGGGAGAGAGAAACAAGGAAAAAACTAACTGTTCAAAAAGAAAAGGGGGGAGGGGAACAAAAAGAATTGTATACACGTCTTTACAAATGTGGACGCCCTAGATTCTTGGTATACACAGATCTCACAACCGGGGGGGGAGAAAAGAAAATGTCCATGAAGAAGTGTGCCGTCCCGTATCTGCCCTCTGTCGCTGTGGCCTCAGTGCTCCCTCCTCTTGGTTTGTTTTTTGGGTTTTTTGGGGGGGTTTTCGGTCAGGACCTCGGTGTAAGCTTCAAAAGAAGAGAGACACCAAAAAGGGGAACAAGAAGAGAGTAGAGAGAAAGTCTCGACCTTTCTCCTATATTCCCCAAGTCCCCCAGAAAACCTTGCCCCTCACCACTCGCAGCAAAACAAAGGTGTGGAATGGACCCCATCTAGTCTGTCCAAATCTATAGACATAAAACTTCAGGGAGGAAAAAGCAAAAACAGAGGATGGCAGAAACGATAAGCAAGGGAGAAAAATAGACAAGAAAAGTACAGCAAAAAGGCAACGGAAGGAGAGGTAATGGCAAGAATACCATGGAATGGATTTCAAGGTCTGGGGTAAGAGAACGAAATAAGCAAGAAGAGAGTAGAGAATACACGGCCATCCATCGGTTTTATCTGTTTCTCTTCAGTTAGTCGTACCGCTGTAGCGTTATCATGGCTCCTGTAGTTCAACTAAGTAAAAGTCGGGAAGTCCAGTTTTTTCAAGGATTTGAAAAATCGGAAGAGAAGTCCGGTCATGAACATGAACGGGTGGATGGGATGGACGTATGGTATCGAGCGAGGGGGCGGAGAGATGGAAGAAAGAAGAAATCCAGAGCATGGGGAAAAAAAGGAAGCGCGAGAGAAATAAGCCAAGAGTGTGCACCGAGCTTAGTACACACGCTTGAACGGCGGCACAGGCTTGCACTCGTTCTCGTCCAGCGTCGTCGAGATGACGCGACGGTACTTGAGCTCGACCTCGCCCTGCGGCTGCTGCCAGCTGAGCGTGTGCTTCATCCAGTTGGCGTCGTCGCGCTCCGGGTAGTCCTCGCGCGCGTGGGCACCGCGCGACTCCTTGCGCGTGACGGCCGACGTCGCCGTCTGGCGCGCGCACGTCAGCAGGTTGCGCAGCTCCAGCGTCTCGACCAGGTCCGAGTTCCAGATCATGCTGCGGTCCTTTATGCCGACCTGCGGGAACGTCGCGTCAATCTCCTTCATCAGCCGCACGCCCTCCTGCAGCGACTCCTCCGTGCGGAACACCGACACCTCGGTCTGCATCGCCTTCTGCATCGCCAGCCGGATCTCCGCCGTGGTCTTCGGGCCGTCGGCGTTGCGGATCATGTCGAGATCCTCAATCGCCTTGGAGCCGGCGTCCGCCGACAGCGGCTTGTGCTTCTGGCCGGGCGTCGACTTGTCGCGGATGGTGTGCGAGACGGCACGGCCGAACACAACCAGATCCAGCAGCGAGTTGGCGCCCAGGCGGTTGGCGCCGTGCACCGACACGCAGGCGGTCTCGCCGCACGCGTACAGGCCGGGCACAACCTTGTCGTTGCCGGCCTCGTCCTGGGTCAGGACCTCTCCGGTGTAGCGGGTGGGGATACCACCCATGTTGTAGTGGACGGTGGGCAGAATCGGGATGGGCTGCTTGCGGACATCGACACCGGCAAAAATAGCGGCGGTCTCCGAGATACCGGGCAGACGCTCAGCCAGAACCTCGGCGGGCAGATGGCTCAGCTGCAGGAAGATGTGGTCCTTGTCGGGGCCGACACCGCGGCCCTCGCGGATCTCCATAGTGATCGAGCGAGACACCACGTCACGGCTGGCAAGATCCTTGGCGGTGGGGGCGTAGCGCTCCATGAAACGCTCACCCTCGGAGTTGACCAGGTAGCCACCCTCTCCACGGGCACCTTCGGTGATCAGGCATCCGGCACCGTAGATACCGGTGGGATGGAACTGCACGAACTCGAGGTCCTGGTTGGGGAGACCGGCACGCGCCACCATGGCCATACCGTCACCAGTGCAAGTATGAGCCGACGTGCACGAGAAGTAGGCACGTCCGTAGCCTCCGGTGGCAAGGACGGTGTTGTTGGCGAGGAAGCGGTGCAGGGTTCCGTCCTCCTGGTTGTAGGCGATAACACCGCGGCACTCGCCATCCTCCATGATCAGATCGACGGCGAAGAACTCGATGAAGTAGTTGGTGTTGTGGCGCAGGGACTGGCCGTAGAGAGTGTGGAGCAGGGCGTGGCCGGTACGATCAGCAGCAGCGCAGCAGCGGTAGGCCTGGCCACCCTTGCCAAACTTCTGCGACTGGCCACCGAAAGCACGCTGGTAGCTATGGGGAGGCGAGAGAGGTAGAGGTGAGTAGAAAGAAAGCAGAAAGTGTTTGCTGGGGACGGTGAAAGGGGGGAGGGGGAGTGCAGTGCAGTCCAGTGCGGGTGTGTAAGCTTACATCTTGCCATCTTCGGTACGCGAGAACGGGCATCCGTAGTTCTCGAGTTCAATAATCGAATCCGGGGCCTCACGGGTCATGTAGTGGATGGCATCCTGGTCGCCGAGCCAATCCGATCCCTTGACGGTATCGTACATGTGCCAGCGCCAGTCATCCTCGTGCATGTTGCCGAGAGCGGCGTTGATACCGCCCTGGGCGGCGACGGTGTGGCTTCGCGTGGGGAACAGCTTCGAGATACACGCGGTGTTGAAGCCGGCCTCGGCCAGACCGAAGGCGGCACGGAGACCGGATCCGCCAGCGCCGACGACGACAGCATCGTACTCGTGGTCCTATAGGGCAGCTACCAGTTAGCATGGGTCGAAGGCAGGACATCAAACCCGATTTTTCTTTGCGACCGACAAGAAGGAGGTTGGACAGGAAGAAAATCTGGGGGCGGCCGTTCTTGGGTCGGCTTAGCCCGAGCATCGCCGACGGTCGGAACCGAGATGCGGCATGTGGCCGTAAACACCCAAAAAAAGACAGCCGAGATTTTCTTCCGGCCACCCTACACCCAGCCGGCCAAACAAACAAAAATTACGGAGGAATATGAAATCGCAGACGGGCTATCGAATGGCGAAAACGGCGGAACGCAATGGCAAGCAGAAGAGGGAGGAGAGGTCGTACAATCACCGGGTACTTGTTGGTCAGGAAAGGAGAAGCTTCCTTGGCTCGGAGCGGGTTGTTCGCGATCACGCGGGCTGCGACCGAAAAGACAGACAGTTAGCAACGGCGTTTACAGAGTATTGAACACGAAAAGCCACGGAGGTCTGGAGCAATCGGCACAAGCATTCGGGATTCGAGAAACTGAGGACGTACCAACGTTGGGAGTTGCCGAAAATGCGCGGGTCTGGGTTCGTGCAGCAAGGCGAGAAATCTGGAGCAAGCACCAGCTACGTCAGTCAGAGAACAAAACATATGGCGGTCCGACGACAATTGGCCCAACACCAGGCAGGCAGGAAGATTTCCAAGAAAACAAGCAATCAACCCGATCAAACACGTTCTTTGAGGACCCGGTGTGCATGTGGTTTCATCTAATTGTTCTTTGTGAGCTGGTAACAGCTGAAAAGCCGCATGCACAAGACAAAAAAGAGGCGAGCCACACCACACGCCCAAGACAACCCAAGCAGCAGAGAGGAAAGAGTATAACTCACAGAAGGGGCTGCGGCCAGGTGCCGAAAAGCCATTGTCGACGCCATGATCAACCAAAAAGAGGAGGACGGAGTCTACTATGCAACTCCACTAAGAGTTGTTTTTTTTTGGCGGAGAAAAAGACGATGCGACTAAGGAGATCACGGCCACATAAGAAATGAAGAGAGAGAGAGAAGAAAGAAGAAAGAGCCTTGGGTGCCTGCAAGACTCTTCGTGTTCTAGGAGGATTGAAGAACAGAAAAACACGAAAGAATAAAGAAAGGAGGATCGGAGGGACGAAGGGGGAGAGAGGAGATTTTTGGCGAGGAGGATAGAGATGGGGAAAAAAGAGGAGGGATGACTTTTTTTTGTTCGTAGCAGAGGAAGAAAAAAATGTATCTAAGCAGCGAGAGCTATTCTGGACCCAGACATCGTGCACCAGAAGGTTTACTGGGCGAATAAATAAAATAAATACTAAAATAAATAAAAAGCTCTCAGTGGACGAAACTCGGAAGGCCAGGGAAGGAACGCAGCAGCACAAACCTCGAACTTCTGGGAACAGCAAAACCAGGCCGCTGGGGAGAAACAGACCAATGAAAGCGCCCAGAAATGCCCTGAGCAAACAACATCTGACGGCCCCAAAACCCACTGCGCGCCGTGCCAAAGCGCTGCAAAACTGCGTGCCCGGGCCTCGATCGCCCTGCCTGCAGCCAATCACCGCGCGCCTAATTCTCATTTGGTGCTCGAGGACTTAACCGAACACTGCCGAGGCATGGCACCGCCACGTGTGGCGTCTGCTCCCCGGATGTGTGTGGCTGAATTACATCATGGACCGGTTTCCAGTTCGGGCTTTTGGGGGACGGGACGGAACGAGAAGTGCGTGCGATGGATGGCAACCGCGTCGGGAATCTCGGTGGTGGTATCTCCCAGCTGTGGTTGGGTCTATTTTGCGAATGCCTTCAGTTTGTGTTTTAACTGCAGAGCTCTGGGTATCGTCAATTGGGATCTGGAGATGTGCAGGTCGACCCGGTTTGACCATCATAGCGCATCACATGTAAAACCGCAAGCTATGTGTTCCACATTGACTCGACGTCACCAAGAAGGCCGCTGGCCTGCTCAAGAGTCTCTCTCGTACTTCACCCACTTGATGAACTCAGTAATAGCCACATATATCCCCGATCCCGCGACCTCAAGCCTTCAAACTCGCTCGCCCGCGATCTAGGCTTCACATGCAACAATACACCGAGCCTTCCCCCCTGGCCGTTCTCCGTCTGTCCGGGACTCTCCGGCCCCACAAACTTCACCCAAGCCACTTGTTGTAACAGCTTCCCTGTCTAGCGGTGGCCAATTTCTGGTGTCTAGGTCCATTGGTCAACATACTCTGAGATGCATTTGAGATTTCGATCTCTTAGTGTGCGCTCATAGTAAAAATAACATTAACGAAGGAGTAAGTACTTGTAGCTATAAGCTCATGATAGCTATCGAGAGCAGGAGAAAAGAGAAGAAGAAAAGAAGGCCAAGATGCCACACCCTTCACTGCGGGCGTGACCGTCTGGCGAGAAGAAAAAAAGTCAACCATTAAATTACATGAGCAAAAGCACCTTCAAAGCATCCCCAGTAAGCTCGCTCTAGAACACACGAAAAGTGACAAAAGCTGCACCGGCCAGCAGGCTGCTGCTGCTGCTTCACCCCGCCAGCACGTTCCGGAGCATAACAAGAAAGTTCTCCCGCAGCTTGTGCACCTCCGACACCGCCGGCTTGCTCGGCTCGCCGGCGCTCCGCCGCAGCCGGTCCTGCCGCTTCACCCGCCGCCGCCGCTCCGCCTCGATCGGGTCCATCTCGTCCTCCGCCTCGGCTTCCTCCTCGTCGTCCTCGTCCTCCGAGTACGCCATGTCCTCAAAGTCCATGGCGTCCAGCCCAAAGTCGGTCGCGCGGAACCCAGACGCTAGCACGTCGAAGCCCGGCCCGCCCGATCCCGTCGGCGACAGCGGCATGGCTCCCGACCCCTCGGCCGCCATCTTCTGTCTCGTCTTGTCCTGGTGCCACTTCTTCCGCGCTTCCTGCCAGGCGATGAGGTTGTCGATCTCGGCAATCGCCTTCTCCTTGTCGATGGCTCCGGTGCTGAACGCGCCTTCAAACAGCGCGTTGATGTTAAGCGTGCCGTTGGCCGGCCCGTTGCGCAGGAAGTCCAGAATTCCCTCGATCCACCCCATCAACTGCGTAAAGAGACCGTTGTCGTGGATGTGCACCTCGTGGACAAACTTGTAAAAGTTGTGCTCGTGGCGCTGGCACAGGTCGATAAACGCCTGCACGGTTTGGTTGGGATCCGCCGAGACATCCTGCTGCTGGCACTTCTCAACCACTTGGATCATGTCGTCGATGAACACAGCAAAGTCGGTCACACTGGTGTACACGTTGGCCGCCTTGTACACACGCACCAGCGGCTCATAGAAGATGGTGAACAAATCACGGAAGAGCTGGAGAGTAACAGGCTCTTCAACAAGACTCAACATCATCAGCTTGTCGCGCTGGCGGGTGCACAGCTTCAGCAGCTGCTTCAGGTACGAGAACAGTTGAGCCCCCTGCTTCAGCTCTTCGTCAATATTCTCTACCGCGCTGTTGAAGGCAACGTAAGCGTTGAAAAGACGTCCAATTTGCTCGGGCTCAAGCGGAGGGCTGAGCAGTTCCGAGCGAAGGATAGCCACAATCATATCCACATCGTCGCTGACAGATTCATTTCGGATAAACTGCTTGATCTCGTCGGGAGCCTCGGTATAGCTCTTCAGCTTAGACACGAACACTTCGTCGTCGATCTTGGCCGAGAGGCTGTCGATGGAGCGCTGGATGCTCCGGATTCCGTCGTTCAGCGTAAGCGAGAAGATGCGCTGCATCAAAGAGCGTGCGCCAAAGGGCTGAGCGAGGAAGACGTCCAAAACACTCGACATGACCGCGGCGGGGTTCGCAATACGGATAACGTTCTTGATGACGGTGTAGGGGATTAAACCGTGAATGCGCTTGGCCTGGGCAAATAGCTCGGGCGAGTTGTCTTCCGCAAGGAACAAGTGGTAGATCGTGGCGGCGATCTCGATTCTCAGCCACTCGGCAAACTTGCGATACTGGATGCTGAGGTCCTGGATGGTCTCCTTGTCTTTGATTTCCTGGAAAAGCATGGTAAGGCCATTTCGTTCAACAATATCTTGGCGGAATCTACATAGTAGGGTTCACTGGGTTAGTATTTGCAACTTATAGGAAGAAACACACAAGACAAGAGCAGGCGGAAATATCTCACTGTTCCATATACTCGTCCAACTCGGCAGCACGCTTCCGAGCGATTTCGTAGAACTTCCGCTGCTCCTCGATGCGCCGCTCGTCCATGGCCTTTCGGCGCATGATATCATCGACATCTTCATCGGTAGGAGTGATGGGATCCTTGGTCAAGAAGTCTTCCAAGGCTTTCGCCTGTACCGACTGGGGGCTCTGCAGAAGAGACCGGAGGAAGGCACGCAGGGAAATACGCTGGGTCTCTCGCCACAGCGTCACCGGTTCGTCGTCCTTGGTCGGGCCCATCAGGGGACTGTGAGGAACACGGGAGTCGGTAGACGGACGCGGGGAGGTTCGCGGGCCGGGGACGGAGCCGCTGGAGCTTCCTCGGGCGTGGCCCCGAACTGAGAGAGTCTTCGAGTTGGTGTTGATGCTAGCCATTTCCATGATTCCATTCAATTGCGACACGCTAGTCATCTGAGTCGATACCGAGGAGATGGACGCAGTATCGTCGCTATTGGGTCCTGTTATCGAGAACAACCCGCTAGTCGTAGAATCGGACTTGTTTTTCTTCGGCAGGGACGGCAGGACTTTTCCGGGAAGCTCAACGCGCAGGTTGTGGTGAAGCCGGCTGAAGTCCCCATATCTGCGGGCGACAAAGAACTCAAGCTCGCCCTTCCGCTTCACACGGAGGATGAATTCCTAGAAACACAGGCTGGTGGTAAGTATGGGCCGCGACGAAGACGGTTTGGGTTTCCTCGGGAACTTACTGCATGCTTGTGATAGCGAATGTTGCGCTTGACTGATGTGATCCGCACGCCCGCGACGTTTACGTCCCAGCCATTAATGTAGTTACCCTCGGGGATGGTGTGCATAACACCAGACTCAATAGCATTGCTGTCAACGATTTCAATCTCGGAAAAGCGGATGCGCTCCTCAAAGCCAGAAGAGGTGCGAATTCCGGAAACCATCATCAGCTCAATGAGCTTCTGGCATTTGATGGCAAGCTTGCGGCGCTTGGTCTCTTCGAGGCGGTCCTCGGATGACGAGATGCTTTTGCTAGCAAACGACTCGAGGAACTATGGCCGATGGCAACGAACATGTTAAAGATCCGGTAGGAGCTGGGAGAGGCAGGCTAGGTTTGTTGTTACTGGGAGCTTACCACTTGTAGTTTGTCTTGCCAGAACTCCTTCTCGCGAGCTTTATCCAAAAAGGGAAAGTCCCGAACATGGTGGACGAAGATGTATCTGAGGATGGGAAGCTCGGAGTCCAGCGGCGAGACCTCGCCAAAGTCTGACTTGAAAGGCGCGCCAAATCGGCGGAGGGCAGTGGGAGAGTTGAGTTCGGAGATCTCGCTCTTCACCTGCTCCGACATTAGTTCGCGCTTCAGGTCTGAGTTTCGAGAAGTACGTAGCACAAACGGTTAGCCAGCGGGACTTGGGCCACACAGGAGTTCAGTCCTGCGAAAGGACAGAAGAAGAAAGAAAGAAAAAGAAAAGAAAAAAAGGCACCTACAGTGTTCCTGTTTGCCCGTCAGCGCCTGGCCCGGCTGGCGGGAGGACTGCAGAGCGGCCGATTTGGTGGCATTTTTGGAGCCCGGCGCAGGCTGGGCGGACACAGCAGCTGGAGACATGGAAGAAGATTGTGCGCCAGCAGATCCGGGCACGGCGGGAGCGGCAAAGGGTTCGTCGGAGGCGTCGAAGAACTCGTCGATAGAATCGACGCGCTGGAAGGTAAACGGGCCGGAAATGTTTGAAACGCTGGCAGAAGAAGTCGAGGGAGAATCAAGAGTTACAGACGAAGTGTGTTCGCTGGAGTTGAGAGAAGCCAAAGCTGCAGACGACGACGAAGAGTGCGGCGATGACGTCTTATTTCCGGGATGCAGATCGTGGTGGGGTTCGGAAAGACGAGGATCTTGGGCCGAAAGAGGCGAATCGGCGGGCATTAGAGTGTGTTTAGGGTGGAAATCGAGGAAAAAAAGAAGAAAAAGAGAGGGTGTGAAAGAAGATCACGAATAGAAGCTTCCCGCAGTTGGCTGTCTTTCTTTATCTGGGCTGTAGCTAATGAAGAAGAGAAGCTGCAGCTCGTGGCGCAGGCTGGATGACTGTGTTGACGAAAAAAGTGTGGAAGGCGCGAGTGACCAGGTGAACGAGCGTGTGACAGTCAGATTGAAATTGGCAGGAGGTGTGTGTGCTGACTAAGAGAGACGAGGTTGAGATGGTTGGGTTGAGGTTAAGATCGAGAGACGTGAAGAGGGAGAGTTGCCAGGAGAGAGATCAGATAACAAACAGATTCTGACGGATGGAGGGGAACAGAAAGAGGAAGTGCAGAGAAAGTGTGCGAAGTTCCGGGTATGTAGCTTTATTAACGTTGGCAGGATTGGGATTTCATAGGCCGGTGAACCGCGAGTAACTGGGGGAACACGGCGGGATTGGAATGGATCAATTGGAGACAAACGGAACGGGAAAAACAGAGAGAGAGAAGAGATACGAAGGGAAGTTCTGGAGTCTTATAGTCGGTATCAAAAAAGCAGAGGCCGACTTGGATTTAAATCTAGACGAGGGCTGTTAGTTTTTCCTGTGCAGCAGCTGGAACGAGCGGCAAGTCTAAAAAGATTGGCAGCCGCCGCCTTGTACCAGGGATCCCATCCTGTTTTTCCCCTCTACTTCCTCTAGTCGCTCGGGTTCTAGCTGTTGGAGCTCGTCGACATTAATCTGTTATGTCCGGAGTGAACCGGCGCCGAGCAAGCGTGCAAGTCAGCACCAACTTGCCAGCAGGGCCGTCTGGATGATTCCCCCTAACCGTGGCAGCGCAGCCGGGTTGACGTGCTTCAGTGACAAGTATTCACACTTTTAGGCAGTTCTCTTCGCGCTGCGGTTGGTGAATATGTATGGATGGACAGGGACACGCAGACAGGCTTGGACGTGTGAAGGCCGACGTGAAAATGACATCAGCGCTTCGCCAGCGGCAAAAACAGAGCAAGCACATCACGTCGAAGTCTGTGCGGTTACAGTGGACAGTTGATAGAATCATCACCCGTACTTTTTTATTCGAAAAAAGACGAACTTGATGATGATCTAAATTTGGAGAATCCGAGCAAGATGATGTGAATCACTAACTTAAGCCTTATCCGCGAGAATAACACCAGAGACAGACGGCATCAGGCCAGGCTTCATTCTCTTTTCTCCATTCCATGGTGCGTGTGTCCACGGAGATTGTGGAACAGCTACTTCGACACCGGGCCTATCTTAGCTGTTTTAGTTTGCAAGCCTGAGTCACAAGCAGCGTTCTAGACAGCGGGACACGGCAGCTTTGGTAGTGTCGTGCCCAACTTGAATACCAACACCCCCCCGCCCCCCCTCTCTTCCTCGCAGGATCGCCCTCAGCTGCCAATGTTCGCCTGCCAAGCTCTCGGAAGAGTGATGGGAGGGGGGTTACAGAGGCCTTCTTGCTTCCCAGTCTGGCTCTCACGTGGAGCCGGTCGGAGGTTACGGGTGATTTCCAACGACCCCTCGATGGAACGGAGCTCCTCGCTCTGTGCAGGCTCGGCCTCATCCAGCCCGGGAAGCAATCAAGGTTGGAGGGTGGGGTTGGTCTCAACGGCAATTTAAGCCAGGCCAGGGACGACATCTCAAGAAGTCCGCAAATAAAAAGAAAGAAAAAGTCAAAAGTCTTCCTGAGGAGTCTAGCCGTTCCCTCAGGTCTCCACATTCCGTCGCCGTGTTTGCCGTCGTCCTTGCGTCAAAACAAAACAAAAATCACAACTAGGATAGTGTTTCGCTGGTGGTGGCTTTGCGGCCTCAATGTCGTCGTAAGAGGGTTCCACGAATCGCCGACATCACCATCCACACACGCGGCCCCCCAAGCCGAGAAAGGTGGCGCAGGTCTTGGGAGTCCCAAGTTTGCTTGCCAGGACATACATCGAGTCACACTTTTTTTTTGTTTTTGTTTTTTTTGTGCTCGCATCGATGGACATCAGACGGCCCCAGAGCTGTGTTCCTTGGTTGGTGCAGTCAACTCCTCGTTGAAATCCTCCTTTCTACCAGGCCTCCCCGAGGTCACCTTTGGCCCCCCTTTCTCGGGCTTCCGGCACCAGATATCTGATACCTGCCGGTGGTGGGTTTGCGCTCGTCCGCATCAATCGGCCTTGCGCAAGGCATGGCACTTCGAAAAAAAAAAACATCGGGGCATGTACCCGCTGCTTCTGGGATTCCGTAGGAATTGCGGGATTTGCTCAAGTCCAACCTGGCGGCAACATGCAGGAGAAGCTTCATGGATGTTCCCACGCGAACCCCGACCGTATTAGGGTTTTAACCCGCGCTTCCCGCACCACTCGAACTCTGGTCAGTGGTCAGAATAAACATCAAGATGGGCATTGAATTTCATAGCCTTGACCCTGCTCCGGGTTCCACTCGTATTCATTCCCGACGGCCATGAAACCCGTTGGCGGTCCCCAGGGTTGACAAGACCCGTTAGCCCTCGTTGTCTTCATGGTCAAATGTTCAGCGCCTCTCCGGTGAAGAGTGAAGACCAGTGCACGAGCAAACGGGATCAGGCCGTCCTTGATTTCCTCCTCACGTTCAAAGTCGCAGTCCAAAGCCGACCTCCTCCTCGAAACTGCTGTCTGAGCTGAGCCCCCGGACCCCGCGCTTTCGGTGTTGCCCGTGCCGTCTTGGCCGCATTTAAGCTTGTTTCACCGCCTGCATCGCTCTCTTCGTTCTCCTCGCCCGCATCGCTGTCTTGGGGTTAGGGGCTGCAACACCCGCCTTGGCCCGTCATGGTGATGTTGGTAAGAGTGTGGCCGGGATACCCGTTGATCGCACATCTCGGGGCATGCGGACGCTTGAGGCTCTCCGCGGGATCTGTTTTTGAAGACCCGGACGAAGACCCAGACGACGACTTTGACAAGGACGACTTTGACGACGACGTCGAAGAGACTTTCCGACTTTCGATGCCGCAGTGAGGGCGGGCTTGGTCTCTCATAGTTGAGAGATTGTGGGTTGATAGTCAGTAACTTGTGATAGTATGTGTTTGACAGCCTCCGTAAAAGCTGGCTTGGAGGTCTCCTCCGGGGATAGCCTCTTTGAATATGCAGCTTATAACACCAAGCTAGTTCTGCTCTGGTGATATATGCAAGTCCCCCTCCCAGTCAGGCTTAGCGGTTGAAGCCAATCGATGCACGAGATGGAAATCGGAATATAGTATTATGTACTGGAAACAGCCAACCAGAGTGGTCCAACCGCAGATAAAAACTCCTTCAGAAACAGAAACCTCAAGATTGACAAATGAAACATATACAGAAAGTTGAGGAACTCCAATGCCCGAAATCGCTCGTTGGGGGGAATAAAAGGCAAAGACAAAAAAGCAAGGCATCGTGACACAGCAAACAACCCAGAAAAGACCCAAGAACAGCAAAACAATACCGGTACCCAAAAAGAAGAGGAAGAAAAATCAAAAGCCCCGAACACCATCGCCCACAAATCAAGCGTAGTCATACTGAACCGGCTGTTGCCGGCCGGTACAGCAGCCCTCGCGATCGGAGTAGCACACGCCGGCGTTGTCCGAGCAGAAGCAGCCACTGTGGTCGGAGAAGCACACGCCGGCGTTGTCCGACCAGAAGCAGCCGCTATGGTCCGAAAAGCACACGCCGGCGTTGTCGGAGCAGCAGAAGCCGCCGCGCGTGCCGAAGCAGCAGCCCTCGAGGTCGGACCAGAAGCAGCCCGAGCGGTCGGAGTACACGAAGCCGGCGCGGCGCGACGCGATGCAGCCGCCGCTCTCGCTGCAGAACACGCCCGGCGTGTCTTCGTATGCGTCCCACTTGGCTGTGTTCTCCCACGACATCGGCGCGGGTGCCTGGTAGCCCGTGGTGCTGGTCGAGCGGGCCCCGGTCGCGGTGGAGAAGCCGCTGGTGGAGGTCAGCGACGGCGAGAGCGCGTGCGGCGCGGGGGCTGCGCTGGCTGGAGTGTCTCGGCGGGCAGTGGTCGACCCGCTGCCGGAGGTGCCGGCGGTCGGTCGTCGCGGGGTCGGGGGCGTGGATGAGGTGGGCGAGAGGAGCCGGTCCTGCTCGCCGGCGGTGTCGAAGCTGGTGCGGCTCGGCAGCTCGTCCAGGTCCTGGGTCGAGTCCAGCGCGGCGCTCGACGAGGCAATTTCGTAGTACGACGGCGGCGCCTCGAGGTCGAACTCGGTCAGCACCGCCTGGCGGTGGCTCCCGCGATTGGGCACATCGGGGATCTCGCTGGCGGCGATGTCGGCTTTGGAAGACATTGGCGGAGGGCGGTTTGTGTGTGTGTGTGTTGTGTGGAATTGAGAGGACAGAAGAGAAGGAAGATGATGGAAGAAGATGGAAGAGATAAGTTAAATAAGCTGGAGAGAGATGAAGGAGCCGTGGATGATATATCAAAAGTCCCCTGAGGGCTAGTTGCTGAAATTGAGAGGAAGGAACCAACGCCGCGAGGCCACAAACGGGTGGTGTACCGTATAAATACAACTTCGCCGTCTAGAAATCCCATCTGCAGCAATTTCGGCTGGGCCAAGAATCCAGAGGATCTCTAGTTCCGACTTCGCCATTGTCACATCCCTCCCCCCCCATCACGAATCCTTCAGTGTCAGAAAATGTACCACTTGCACACTGAGTCGGTGCATATTAGGCCGTGCAATGCCCTCTCCCCCACCCCTGCCGTTGATTCGCACTGTTTCGGTATCAATGCAACCTCGACCACGGCCTACGTTGTGAATGCTGACGCAAATCTCCAGACACGGTACGTGCTTTCTTGGGCGGGCATTTTTTGGGGGGGATCGCCAAGGCACAAAACCGGTACGCGGGTAATAAATGGTATTAGATAGTGGCGAGAGTATACATTTAGAGAGAAAAGACAAATGGTAGAGATGCGTCGCTGGAACAGTATGCCGAATGAAAGGAGGAAGATATATAGAGATTGTGATGATGAATGGAAAGAAAAAAGAAAGGGAAAAAAAAAATGAGCGTCATTGATGGATCCGATTTTCCGGGGGAGGGCGAGGCTTAGAGCTCATCGTGACCCCCATGCTGCAATTGGGGCTTTTCGCCAACGTCGCCCACCCGCTCGGCCTCTAGCAGGCTGGTGTTTGCATCGGCTGGAGTGGCCGAAGGCTTAGAGAGAACATCATGCGCCACATTGAAGAGCGACGATGCCGACGATGGTGATGCTGATGATGCAGCCGCGTCGTCGGTATCCACAGGCTCGTCTCCGGCCCACACACTGGCGATGCCGTCCCTGAAACTGTCCACGAGGCTTTCCACAGAGATCCCGCCCACCTCGCCGCCGCCGCTGCCGCCGCCGCCGAGAGCCCCAGCCAGGCCGACCCGCCCGCCGCCGCCGCCGCCTCCGGACCCGCTACCGGCACCTCGCGCCACCGCGACGCCGAACACCAGCAGCCCGACGCCAACGACCACCACCATCACCACCCACGCCACACGCAGCCGCCGCCGCGTGCGCTCCTGCCACTCGCCGTCGGCGCGGTCCCACGCGGCCACGCGCGCCCGCACATCGTCGACGCGGGCCGCCAGCGTGCGCAGCCGCGTGCCGCCGGCCTGTATGCGGCCCTGCAGCGCCTCGATGCTGGTCTTCTGCTCGCTGAGGTCGCCGCCGTGCGCCTGCAGCTGCGTGCGCACCTCGCGCTCGATCGCGCTGCTCTCGCTGCGGAAGCTGTCGCGCATGTCGTGCGAGCGGATCACCAGGTCGCGCAGGCTGACCACTGTCTGGTGCAGCGTGCCGAGCGACTCCAGCACCGAGTAGTAGGCTTCGTCGAGACACTGCGATGTCTGGGCGGAGAACTCGCCGAGTTCGGCCACCAGGTCTTCCAAGCATCTGGAAAGTCGACACCCCGTTAGAAAAGCTTGTATCAGAAGGAAATGTTCTTGTAAGGTCTACTGATAAAATGGCTCACCCCTCTTCGGCATCTCGCATCGCTTTTGCCTTTTCTTCGTCCATCTCAACACCGGGTAGGCCGGCCGCACTCGGCCGTTTCGACCGTATCACGTCTGCCGGGGTCTGGAACAGACTGGGCCGCCGCTCAGAGTCGGGGACCCACGGCGCCAGCCCGCCCCCGGAGTCCAGCCCACTCGCGTCCATATGGGTCCGCTTAGCCACCGGTGTCGCCCCCAGCCGGCTGCCGGCCACAGATTGCGACAGGCCTGTCGACGGGGCTGGCGCCGGAGTGAAGAAATCCCGGCCTGTATCACCGTAGCGGGACACCGACTCGGCATCCGCCACGCCAGAGCCGGGCGGAGCGCCGTCCCCAGCAGGACCGCGGCCGCTGTGCGAGCGATGTATCGACGTCTGGATCGAGCTGGCCGAGTGGGTAGCCCGGTCGTAGTGGTTGCGGCGGTGCAGTCTGTTCCCGCCGGGGGCATGCGCGTGGCCCGACTGCGACGGCGAGACAAGCTCAGATATCGACCGGCCGATGTGGTGGCCGTGGTGGTGGCTGTGGTGGCTGCCGCTGTCATGGTGGTGGTGATGCCGGCCCGGGCGGGTTTGGGCAGAGGGCGCGGTGTGCACAGGGAGCGCCCCGGCCGAGCTGGAGGGAGCGGGAGTCGAGGTCAGCGATGACGAGGCCTGGCCGGCGGCCGCGGAGGGCGTGACAGTCGACGTCGACGCGGAGGCAGAGGCCGATGGCTGCGGATCCATCATGTACGTCGGCGGCCCGAACGGATCAAACTGCGGGTACAGGTACGCTGCTTGCGGGGGGAAGATTTTGGCCATGTCGTGGCCTCGGCCACGAGGAAGGCAACGGGTATCCGCAGAAGGAAGTCGAGGAGGAAGGAGTCGCGAGGGAGTTGGTGAAACAGCCAGCAGTTAGGGTTGACGAGGTCTGCTTGTAGATAATGTGTCTGTAGAGTCAGAGTTCAAAAGAGACGTAAAAACACCAGTCCACTCTATGCTATGTGTGTGTGTGTGCGTGTGTGTGTGTGAAAGAGGGTTTTAATTCAGGCCTGGGGAAAGCTTAACAAAGAAGCTTCAAGGCGTGCGACATCATTGACGTGATCAGGCGAATCTAGCGGCCCACTAAAAAAAGACATGTGAAATGCCAACTCTCGTATTAGGGTGCTCAGGTGGACCGTGTGGCGGCTAATCAGCGGAGAGGCCCCTATAAGGGTCGCTTTTTACAGTGGCTGGTCGCTACAGCCCAGAGCCCAGAAAACAGGCCTAGACGAACAGCGAAATGATCACATCTTAAGCGATTACATTCACACTCAAAAGAGTCAAAGGATGCGAAACTGATGGTATCATGAATCTCGAATCTCGGCAGGAAGAGTGAGTGAATGCCGCCAACAACAACACACCCAACCCAGCTTTTAGATCCCCGCCCAAACTCAACAAACTTTTGAAACACAAGCCCAAAGTGAAAACACACAAACGCCGTGGTCATGTAATGTAGTATCCTCAAACGCAAACAAAAACGAAACCCGCAGAACGAAGACAAACAGATGGACAGGCAACACGCAAGCTCACGAGTTGATCAGCTTGTTCCGCTTCTCCTTGCGCTTCAACCGCTCGACGCGCTTGCGGTGCATCTTGGCCTCGAGCGCCTCGTAGCGCTCGCGCTCCTCCTTGGCCTTTCTGCGGTCGAGTATCTTCTGGATGCGCTGTTTGCGCTCGCTCTCCTTCTCGTCCTTCATCTCGCGCTCCTTCGCCTTAGTCGTCGCCAGCTCGAGCCGCTGCTTCGCGCGCTTGTCGTACGGCGTCAGCCCGCGCGTGGGCCGGAACGCCTTCTTGGTCTCGTGCCACGCCTTGCCTGTAAGCACACCCAACATCACGAACAAAGCCTGTTAGTATACTGCTATCGAGATGGTTCTTCGGCTTTTCGTTGTAGGAAATCCTGTGCTCTGTGTTGATCTCACGGGGTGCCGCAAGGCGTCCGAGAGCGAGGCAGAGACAGAGAGAGAGAGGGGGGAAGTGTAGGGAGATGTACGAGTGGCGTACCATTCTTGCGCATTCCCAAGCTCTTCGGCGCACTCGCCGGCGCGGCAACGACAGGTCCGGACTCCATTCTGTCTTTTTTGGTCGTGAGGTGGTCCTCGCGGGGTGGTCGCTAAGTGTGTGGATGTGCGTTGTGTGGAAGCGACTCAATTCGACGGCAGGTCGGTGCTCGCTCTGCAAGATTCAGGACGGATCGAAAGTGTCTGGAACCGCAGGAACTTTTCACTCTGAGAAAGGAAATATCGAGGTGAAAAAGGGTCGTCTTCGTGGGGATGTATCGCGGTATCGTTGGCTTGATATTGAACGAGACTGACTAGGTCGGCCACCAACAGTTGAAAAATTAATGAAAAGAAAGAAAAAGTGGCGGAGGCGGTGAGCGACTTCCCACCGGCAGAATTCTAAAAGGCGGTGAACCACTCGCCAGTACACGACCGAGATCCCCTGAATCCCGAACAGAATTACATTATTCCAGGCATAGCAGGACAGAGAAAACGAGTCTCTTCTTTACACCCGCTCCCACACCAGACTTGCTAGCTCCTGAAAGTCCGTCTCTGTGATCACAATGTCGTGCTCGCCGGCCGCAGCGACCGATGGGCGCAGGACTAGCTGCTCGAACCGTAGCGCTTTACTCGGGGCGCGCCCACAACTTGGAAACAGCGCGGCCGCACTATCGCGGCGCGGCACTTGGTGAATGGGATTCAGACCCCCGCCATGGGGGCCGCCTGCCGAGTCGCCCTCGCCTTGGCCCCCGCCGCCGCCGAGCAAGTTGAACGTGGCTGCGTGCACGTCCATCCCCTCTGTGTCGATGCCCATCCGCCAGCGGTTGCGGTCCACCAGCTTGTTGCCGTCTTGGCAACGGCGTCAATAGCTGACGAAAGATCCGATAGCATAGCGGATAACAAGCACCGGCAGATGTGCTGCTCACGAATGTATGCAAAAGACGTAACAGAAGAGTCGATGGATGATGACGATATCAGACGATCGGGAGAATGATAGACAGTTCAGACGAGCCTTCCTTCTCGGGGAAGATTTGGGAATTTTGCGGAGAATTCCCGCCCACCGGAAGCATATCAGAAAGAGACGAAAGTAATGAATATCGAGGACCATTTATTTCTTGTCGTCCTCGTAGACTTCGTAGACGAGTATACCACTAGCTAGCTATATAAAAAATTCGACAAATCCGAAAGGTCCATCCAAGGCCCCCAGTTTCTAAAGAGTGAAAAGAAAGAAAAAAAGGTTGAGTCGATCGACCAAGAGCCCGCGATCCGTAACAGGACGACGACGCCGCTCTGGCACAGACAGAAAACCAGATGTGTTCCCGATGAAATCCTTCACTCACTCACGCACACACTGAGCCGAAACCCCCCCCCCCCCTTCCCCGCCCATCCAACCGCCATTCCCCCAGCCCGACACAACAGACACAACAGTAAGAGCGCGTGTGGAAAGATGTCCAGAAAACCACAAGAAGCCAGATAAGAGATGTAAAAAGAGAAATGATGTAGGAACGATAGATAGAGAGAGAGTGCCGCTGCTCAAAAGACGAAAAGCAAGGAAAGACAAACTGAAACGATAGAAAAATGAGAGAGAGAAATGTTTGCAACTCGTGTAATCATGAATCGATATATAATAAAAATAAAAAAGAGAGGGATAACTATAAGAAAAGAAAAACTTCAGAATGGGGAGATATAAAAGAACCGCCCAAAGTCTTTGAGAAAAGTCCGAACAATCTGCGAGACGGTATGAATGCAGTCTCGAACGTGGGATAGAAAAAATGAATGTGACCAACGCAGAATCCGAAAAAGCACGGGTATGAAACCACCAAGCCAAAATCAATCAAGTCCGAGTTGCGGGTGTAAGACACAATGATGTCCCCCTCGGTCTCGACTTCGTCTTTTTTTGTGTGTGCTGCACCAGCACATCAGGAGGAGAGATGAGAGAGGAGATGAGAAACGCGAGCAAAGAAGCAAAAGCCAAAAAAAAAAAAAAAACCCCTTATTCAGAGAACCACAAGCAGAAGCTAGTATGAAATAGATATCTTGTCTCAACTTTGGAAGATAAAAAAAAAAGATTTCGCCAAACGAAGAACAAGAGATGTGATTAGATTGAAGAAAAAAAAGAGCCATGGACGTTCCGAAAATACCATAGAGCAGGGCATTTCTCAACTCGGATTCCATAGAAAACATATGTGCCCAACAGGAAACAAAAAAAGGGAACTGAAAAACCAGGTATTTCAACGTTTGCGTGAACAGGAAGAGCGTCAGAAGGAATCAAAATCAGCAAACACGGGAGAGAGAAAAGCACATGGGAGGAAGAGGCTAAAAGGAGGAAGAAAAAAATCTCATCACCATCATCGTTAACAGGAGGGGGAGGAAGTAGTAGAAGTCCAACTGAAAAAAAGAAAGAAAAAATGCCATAATCACTCATTTCATGCCGTGCTCTCTTTAGGTTTCCAAAATTGCACCAGCCGGCTCAGACGCTTGGCGCGGCTGCCCTTGTCCTTCTTGGACGGCTCGTCGGCAAACGCCACCTCCGTCGACAGCTTGCTGCGCTCGCCGTGCGAGCTGTTGATCAGCCGGCTGAGGCTGACAATGCTCGACCGCCGCCGGCCAAACGCCTCCGACGACACCGACATCGGCCGTTGCTCGCGGAACTGCGCGTTGGGGCGGGCGAACGACCCAACGCCACTGTCGCGCGTCAACGTCGAGTTGCTCGACGTGAGCGACGGGATGTCGTCAACGGAAATCCGGACTTCGGGGCCGGGTTCTCCGCGCAGGAGACTCTGGAAGCTGTTCTCGTCGTTCAATGACGACGGCGCCGTCGACATTCTCTGGGTATCATAGGATTTGGGGGAAAGGGGAGAGGGGAACATGGTGCTGTTGCCGATCGAGTACGGGCTAACCGGGCCGTGAGGAGGCGCCGGCAGCTGCAGAGGGCTGACTTCCGCGGCCACCAGGTTGTGGCTGAGAAGCGATCTTCTCGGAGATGGTGCGGCAGAGTTTGATGGGGAGGGCTTTTGTGGGGTTGCACTGGCCGGGATCGTGATAATCGTCTCGTCGGTAATGCTGATCGCTTTGAGGGAAGCGACAGAGTGCTCGGAGCGCATGCTTGGGACTCGTCGCGTGCGCAGATATTCGCCAGGGTCGGGGAGAGAAGAAATCGACGCCACGTCGGCATCGATAGCCTTGGGAAGAGGGAGAGCGGTGGGGGTAGTGGCAGTGGCCGTAGGCGTCGCAGCATCAGACTTCTTGGAAATCACCGAAGCCGCTGAGGACGCCATAGCCTCAGAAATCTCGACCTCGGGAGTAGACAACGACTCACTATCCGAAGAATCCTCACTGCCCTTGCGCTCGCCATCCTCATCTTCATCCTCTTCGAAAACATCAGCCATGGTCGAATTGCTGCCAAACCGGTGGACGCCAAACCGGCCACGCTCGAAAGGGACCATTTCAGGTGCACTTTCAGCGCGACGGTGGTAATGCATGCCAGGTCCAGCGAACCCCTTCAGGCCTTGGGCGCTGTGAAGCTTGCGCTTGACATTGCCGGCCGCCCGTTGAGCAGCCTCCCACTCAGGGTTGTGAGGAAGGGGGGTATTGAAGGGGCCCAGCGCGGCATCCAGATCGATTATCTGATACGTTGTGTCATCCTCCACCTTGACAGTGGGAACCGACGGAGTGTCATCGGGGTCAACGGCGTCGTCATCGGCAGTCGAGGGCTTGGTTTGACAAGCCCCAATAGACTCAGCCTCGATGTCCTCAGTAGGAGTAGCCATGACATTGACCACGGAATCCATCGGCTCGATGGACGCAGCACGAGACGAAGAGCGAGAACGAACAGATCCAGCCTTCGACTTCTTGACACGCATCATCTTCGACTTCTTGGGCAAAAAGGAGCCCGCCCAGGTCTTGACCTTCTTCTTGCGAGTTGGCTTCTTGGTGAAACGCTTCATAGACTTGTCGCAGATATCAGATGTTTGGGCATCAGAAACAGCAGCAACAGACGGTTCGACAGTCTGCGACTGCTCGGGAGAGTCAGCAGCAGACTGGGCGGCGTGCTCGGATCCAGACGATGACGTGCTGAGAGATCTCGCTTTGGAAGGGCTACTGGCTCCATTGGTGAAGGTATCCAGTCCAAAGAAAGACCATCTCTTGGGGGTTCGGTTCGCGTTGTTGTCAGTGGCTGTCGCGTCGTTTCCCGCCGTGGGAGAGAGCCCGTCAGAATGGGTCAAGGCGGGAATTGAGTTTCGTCGACGCGGGGGAGACTGTTCTGTTTGTTCGAGATCGCTTGCACTCCGGCGGCGTTCGAGGATGGCACCCGCGGTTTGGGGGCGTGTTGTCGGGCTTGACTCCCGGCCAGCATCAGCCTCAGTGCTCTCGGCTCCAAAGCTCGAATCCGGGTCGAAAACGAAACCAGGGCCAGATACTAGCGACGAGATACTATCGGACACGGTGTGACTAGGAATGGCGGTTGCCGTGCTCGAGGTGTCGGTTGAAACAAGAGAAAGTGGGCGCGGAATGAATTCAACAGTTTCCGAAAAGCCCACTCGTGCCCGCGGGCTCACTTTAGGCAGATCGGCTTGCTTGGCCTCGACAACAGGTTCGGGGATGGCCAGTTCTTCGGGGGCTGGAGTCGGTTCAGCGACGGGAGTTGGAACTGAGACGGAAACCGGGATTGGGACTGGAACCGCCAGCTGATCAGACGGCTTGGTGGGCTGATCCGGTACGAAGTGCGGGGAGAGTCGTGGGGTAGGCGCCACAGCCGGGCTGACAGGCGCACTGGTTCCTCGCGCCGCCTGGTTCGGGATCATGATTGACGCCAAGTCGTGACTGGAAATGGCGGCAGATCGACGATGGGCATGGCGCCGACGGCCAGCGGGAGGTCCCGAGGGTGCAGGAGAAGATACCGACGAAATTGACGGAATGGGAGAGGGCTCCGGAGCAGGAACAATCGAGGAGGTCATGGGCTCGGAGACGGGGTTAGGGAGGCTAGACGTCGACGCGGAAGGTGGACACGAAGACGGGGTGGAAACAGGAAGCTGGAAAGTTGGAGAGGAAAAGCCGCCATCGGATTTGGTGGGACTGGAGCTGGTGATGGTAATCGAGTCACCGCCGCGAATGCTTCCACCGACGAACTCACTGCCGCCGCGACGGTGGCCATGGGCTAATCGGGGAGAAGGGATAGCGCGTGGAGAAAGAGGCGTAAGAGGGGGCGGAGGGCTAAGAAGCGTAGGCTTGTCTACATGAACTGAAGATCCAGGATTGAAGACAAAGTCGGGGAGCGAGGGTAGTGATGGTGGGCGGGAAGCACGCTCCATTGATGAGCGAGGAGCGGGCAGCATGGTGGCACCCGAGTCGGGGGCCGTATCTGGCAGGCGATGAAGAGAAGTCTGCGGAGACTCTGGCCGGGACGGGAAAACAAAAGGAGGGTTCGGCATTGTGGGTTGGAACCGCGGAGAGGACGGGACGTTGTGAGAGAGAAGGTGAGAGCCAGACCTACGATTCAGAGCAATCTCATCGAGGCTTCTCCGAGGCGGATAATCGATTGGCTTCTCAGGTCCGTAAGCAGAGGCCATTTTGAGGTTTGTCTCACGGCCAACCGCTCAGCGGATGGTGCAGAAGAAGAAAAGCCAGCAAGAAGTGTATCAAAACAAAGAAGGAAACAGGAGAAGAGTGTTATCGTTGCTGGATCATAGGGGCTCGCGAGACGAAGTTCAGGACTGATATCGGGGTGACGGAGCTTCCAAGACAAGAAAAAAAAGAGGGTCAAGACACGGCACACACAGAAGTGGTCGGTCTGTTGGCTGTGTCCCGCGTGGTAGGCGAGGACACAGGGATGACGGCGTCTGGGATCGGGATCGAGAGCGGAATTGAAGGTCTCGAGGAGTGGGATCGAGATGCAGTGGCAATTGGAATTGGAACAGCACACTAGCTATCAGAGATGACCGGAATCTACCGTTCAGTCGATGGGGTCTGGAATTGGACGACGGATCTGCAGCAAGCACTGGTCGAAGTTCGGCGGAAGTGGTGGAAGCGAGTTGATCCGGAGTAGGCTCGAAGGCGTAGGAGGCGGTTCTGGATCTCGGGAATTCTCTTTTTTGACGTATGGCGGGCGGGAGGCAGTAGTAATTGGGAGTTAGAAAAAGCTTGAAGAAGCCATCTAAGATAAACAAAAGAATGAACTCAAAAACGCTGGAAGACCGGCTCGCAAAATGTCGAGATATGACTGGCAGAGAAAGCACACGAGAAACGAAAGGAACGGGAAGAACCCCCAAGAGCCATGAAGCTAAGCAAAGAAAAAGCGACGAATTGAAAAAAAGACAACACTGCAATTCTGGACTGATTCTCTAGTCTTGATATTAAAAGAAAAAATTTAAACACTTGATGCTTTGCGTTTTCTATCTTCGCAATATGAAAAAACCAAAGGAGTGGACGGATTCGACCAGAAGGCAAATCTCGCAGACTTGCTTCTGAATCGCTCCAGGAGATTCGAGAAGGGGAGGAAGAGGTGAGGATAGTTGGTGATGGACGAGATGGTGGATGAAGCAGATAAGCCTGGAGGAAGAAGAAAAAAGAGGAGAGGAAAGGAAGAGAAGAGGAAGAGAAGAGAAGCGAGACGAAAATACGAAGGAAAAAAACAACAATAGAATTAAAATGCCCACAGTTTGGTAATACTGAATTACAGAGTCCCTTGGCAAGGAAGCAGCGCTACTGTTGCATTCTAATTTTCCTATAATGAGCTGAGATAAGTAGGGCAGGTTTAGCGGCTGCCAAGTACCGTTTATATTGGCAGACGCGGGGAGAGTTACTTATGCACCACAGGCGTGTTGCTGCACAGCACTTCGAGGCCAGGCGCAAGTACTGTATACAGTACACTACTGCCGATACAACAGCACCCAGTAAATGTGGCTACGGGCGGGCTCTTTGAGGCGTCTGTGGGAAAAGGAAGAAGCAGAAGAAGAAGGGACAGAAGAGATGAGATGATGGTACAAAAGAAATAACAGAAAAAAGAAAAAGAAAAAGAAACCCCCAAGGAACGCCATGGTAATATTGAGGAAGGGGGGGTGTCGGCGTATTGAAGGCATCGTGTGTGTTGGTGGGGATGGCCAGGGGTTGCCAGGTGTGTGAATAGAGTGGTTATTACAGCAAACAGGGATGTCTCATGCAGTATCGGACAGAAAATATTGCTGGTAAGGACAGTATTGTACGGTACTTCGGTGCCTGTGCCTGTGCCTGTGCCTGTGCCTGGGTGTGCCACTATCACACTCCAGAAACAGACAGACCAGAGCCAGAGACGGCGGCCAGGGGCAGCAGCGCGATGGGGAGATGGTGAATCTCGGCCGGCCGTCGTTCGGTTGGCCTCAATGGCACCTCCAGCAAGCAGGAAGCAAGAGATACTCGAAGATCCTTCACATAATGTCTGTCGTCGGTCGCGTCGTCGTCGTCGTCGTCGTATGCGCCGTCGGCAAGCAGGTGGTGCTGCTGTCCACGTCAAGCCGTCGTGTGTTGGGCCGTTGAAGATGGCAGGTATAAGCACAGGAGGTATATGGATGGAGTGATATGTGAGCGAGTACGAGAAGTGTGCATCCTCTGCCGTCCGTATACGGCTGCTATAGGCAAGTGACGTTGGCCTCTGATGGCCAAATCGAGAAGCTGTGAATCGCGGCTTGCCACCCCTGCAAACGACACGTTTTGCGTCCTTCGCGATGATGTATGGGGATAAAGGACGAGGAGGTACGTGTACGAAACGTATGTCAGAGCCAGAGTGCAGTCCTTAGGTATACAGTACTGTACAGTAGTGTCGGGACGACGGATGATCATCCTTTCCCAGGGACCAGAAGACGTCCCTACTGTACTGTACACTATTATCGTGTGTGTTACAAGAGATCGTCACACAGGCAACAGCACAGCAGCTGTAACTGTAATCTGGCCGTGCTGGCAGCTGGCATTCCCTCAATTTTACTCGCTGCCTTGGTGGTGACAAGGATTGCCCAACGTACGTCTGGTAGGTACAGTGTGCAGGACCGCCACCCCTAAATGAACCGCAATGCCTTATTTCAGTTGGATATTTGTATGTCAGATCCGTCCGACCTTGAGTACTCTTGTGAATGCACGCTCAGACAGGTACTTACAGCATCTCTCTATTTACAGTACAATACAGCACAGTACCATGTAATGTACAGCTCGTCGTAAATAAACAGCCTTAATTAAACTCCAAATCAAATGGCAACTGTGCAGTATATGGAGGGAAGGAGGCGGCAATACGTGAAATTAAAGACGCGAACGCCCCAAAAGAAACCGGCGCTTTTGAGAGAGGGAAAAAAAAAATTGTTCACAACCGACCCAGCTTGGTTATCCTGGATATTATTACAAACACCGTCATAGACCAGTAAGTAATTAAAAGGCTTCCCGGGATGCCACAGGTAAATCAAGAGACAGACGCTGTCGACAGACGAGAAACACTATTCCTTACGAGCAATACTTGGTGGGCGGGCGGATACCACCCCACCGCCCACAGCCTCGTTTCCCAATTTATCAGCAGACTCTGGTGTGTCCATCCCGGGCTGAAAGGAGCGCTAGAAGTGCCTCCAGCAAGAAGGAAAAGAAAGGTCGTGTTTGTGGGAACACACACCTTGACAATAATACACGGCTACTGTACTATACTCAGTGCTGGTGAAAAGTCATCGTCGTGGTGCCTTCTGCTGGTTGTAATTACGGGCGGATATATCAACGCGCAATCTTGTCGAGATGGTCGTCCAGGGGGTTTGCCTGTCTACAGGGATGCCAGAATCAATCCCTCGAAATGAACAAGATCAATACTTTCTTTGGGGGGATTTCTTTTCAAACAACGTGCCGATTTTGATGGATTGGCGTGGGTTTGTGCTTTCTGGAGATTGCTACATAAATAAAAACCCAGAATTAGACATCTGGGCTAGCCAGCGAGATATCCACCTTCTGGGGAACCAAATCGAGTCGAGTGGTTTTCCTTACTACGGCATGGAGATGTTGCTGAATTGGCGGCGATCACTTTTCCTAGCCGGGGAACTTCCAGCGTGACACTAACATCATCATTCATCGCCATCGGGGGCCCTAAGTCGTGATGGTGTGTCTTCCTCACCTGCTTCTATGTGCAGTACAGTACTGAACAGTATTCTCGCTTCACTTACTCGCTCCGCTGCCGCCCATGCATGCACATAATGGACTAATGTATCGGATTTTTTGTCCTGCATCTTGGCTTGTCACGGCCTGACTGGTCAGAACGGCAGGATGGACACCCAGCAAAGACGGAAGTAAAAGAACGCCCAAAACCAGCTCAGGCTAATGCATCTCGAAGGCCCGATCTCACCCTTCGCCTCTCGTGTGTGTTTCGTCTCGTCTGTTCTGCATCTTCCTATTCGCCCACCCACTCACTGTCCTGCAGGTCACCAAAAAACAAATGGCAACCCGTTGATAAGCTTCTCTCACTCACTCACTCACTCACTCTCTCTCTCTCTCTCTTGTCTTTCTGTGCCGGGTTTTGGGCTCTGTATCTCTCATGTGTGTCGAGCCCAATGGCAACGGCGTGCGGCCTAATCGCTGTGTGTCAGATAAAGCATCAAACTTCCCCAAACCGGGCCAGTGTTCCGACTTCATCCAGAAACGAAACCTGTTGGAACGGCGATGTGTGAGAGTGGCAGAACCAATGGGAGACAGTCCCAACAGACTGATTTTTTTTTTCTTGTTGTTGCGTGCTTTGGGAGTTCCTGGCTATCGCTCAACCCAAACGACTTGTGTGTGTGTGCGTGGCCATCCCAACTCCCATGTGGCCATCCGGATTGCTTTCCCGCCCAGACGGCCAACACGGGAGCCAGAAAACCAGCAGTCGGTCGACCACTAGCTCGCACGAGTGGAAGACAAGGCCAGAGACAGAATCCAGTAAATTGCCTGTTGGTGCCAGACGAAGGCGGCGTTTCGGCACGGCCGACCTGGGTGATCGGCACACACCTGGGCCCAGCAATACAGTATAGTACAGTACAGTACTGGGTGCACTTTCTTTTGGTGAGCCCCCAAACGTTTGTTTTTTTTTGTGCGTGTGCTTCATGAACTATCGACGCACTTCCATGTTGTTCAGTGTTCGCCCCAGGCACACACTTGAAGAGTGGGAAATGATGATCGTAGGGATGCGACTATCTGGATCCTCTGGGTTATTCTTGTTTCTGCTTTCCCCCCGGGGGGGCTGTGTGTCTTCTCTTGTTTGTTTCTTATTTTAGGACTGCTCGCAGCTGGGTTTCCCAGACCCTTCCCACGGCCACATGCAATTTCCCCTCTGGCACAGTAGGAGCCAAAACGTGAACGCCACATTGTGTGGACGAGAGTCAAACCCAAAATTCTGAAAGCACCCGCACACACCGGTCTTTTCATGGAGCAATAAGGACTCACTCTCCTCGGCCAATGTGTCCCAACTTGGGGCAGGTCAAAAAGGCAGCGTTGAGGGTGTGGTTTCTTCGGTGGTTGCTTTTTTGGGGCTGAAACGGTCTTCGCCTCCACCAGCCCAGAACGGCCTGAATCGTCGTCCTGCACCTGGAGATGGTCAAGCACCTGCAGACTCACTGTTGAATCTTTGAGGTGGCCCTGCATATGCCCGGATTCGTCCTCTCGTGGAGATTTTGCGGGACGGTGTTTGTGGTCGGGCTGGCCGCCGGCGTTCGTTCAGGTTTGCAACCCGAAGGCCGACGGGTTAGGGTTAATATAAAAGAGCAGAGTCTGTGTCGCTTTTTGTGAAGAAGTCCTGGCCCAGGATCTGAATCTTTTTTTTTTTCTTTTCCCAGTCCAGTTTCAGAGTTCAGCCCAAGCCATGGAACACACACCCTGGCACCATTCCGGGAGAATCACCACTGGTGACGGCCCAATCGAAGCCCGGAAAAGCCGTGAAAAGTTTAATGTGGTTGCAATATTGGGGGGGATGGAATGGGATGGGGGTGGCAAACTTCCGTTTAAGAGCGAGGATCGACAGCGCATCCTTTTTTACGCGAGGAGGGGAGAGAAAAAGGAAAAACCAGAGAGAGAAAAAGATACTGGTACCCGAAATCTCTTCCCAGCTCTGAAAGATATGTCCATGATCGTCCTAGTTCGGCTTCTGCATCGTGTTAGACGTCCATTCCGGCTGAACAGAGGCCCAGGATACAGCCGCAGCTCGGTTCCAAGATTACCAGGCAGACGGTCCACTAGCTTCGTTATTTGACCAACTATTTTACTCGATTTAGGGTAAACAAAGACAAGCGGGCAAAGGGCGCTCTCTGGTAGATAGCCCGCCTAGATAGAGCCAAATCTCCCAAATATTGCCAGCCGAGCGGTCCCTTAGACCGGCCATTATTGGATTTGTTTTTTTTGACTCTGAATCATGGATCCGAGCTGTGTGTTGGAAATGATGCTCATACAGGTGGGAAGTGAACTCGGTAGGTGGTGATTTTGGCCCCCAATTGTGTAGGTGCTTGAGACTTTCGTATACGGAATATATCGAGGAGTGTTTTTTCTTTCCTCCTTTGCCCCCCAGTTATTTCGTGGTTGCCCTGGGGGGTACTCCACGTATGCCCTGCGTTTGATGCGGAGATTGCAGCAGTGGGAAGAGTCCAGAGTCCCGTCCTCAGAGGGTTTCGAAGGCCCCAAAGGTTGCTGGTCAGTAAACTCGTGGTTTACAACCACCAGCTGTGTACCACCGCCCCACAGACATACGGAGAGGGAACAGGATTCTGCACGAGAAACACCACTGGGAGCTTGTCCCAGGGACAAGTGGTTATTGGCTTGGGTAAACAGCTGGTTTGAAAATGGAACTGAGACGGGTATTGTCTTCACGCCGAGTGCATATTTCCAAACGCCGCAATTTCACGGTGGAGACTGGCAACAATGAAACATTGGTGGGAAACTTAACGAGTACGACGGTATACCCTACTCAACAGCACACCAAGGTTCTATGTTAATAGTGATGGTTGTGATTTTAGGTATGACATCCCACCTAAAAACCGGAGATTGAGAGAGAAGCAACAACGATGATATGGCGGAGATATGATTGCGCAACTTGCAAAAGAAAGAGATCCATCTCGTATTTCTCTTCTTGTTGACACGGCCTCGCTTGCTTTGAGCGTTGTATCCGAGGTGGTCGATCGTGGCCGTGCCCGTTCGGAGAAGAAGCTATCCCGGAGTGTTATTGCTGTTGTAGTCTGTCGTCATAGGCAGGCTTGTTGCTCGATAATCTCCTCGCCCAGGCGCACGGAGGTTCTGTTTGGCCTGCTCATGTGTCCAAACAAAACCCCCGGCGGCTCCATTTACGTAGCTGTAAATCCATGCCTGTCCAGGCTACCAGGGGAAGGGAGGACGGTCATTTCGAAGATGGCAGTTCCGAGAATCACACCCACCTCGTTCATCCAGGAAATGGAGCAGCCCGTCGCTTAGGGGCCCTTGTGAGCCGGATGCCTCTCTTCTCGGGGGAGTGGAACCTCTTGCCCAAACCACCCACCGCCACT
Organism: Knoxdaviesia capensis; assembly: GCA_001510575.1. Taxonomy (NCBI): domain Eukaryota; kingdom Fungi; phylum Ascomycota; class Sordariomycetes; order Microascales; family Gondwanamycetaceae; genus Knoxdaviesia; species Knoxdaviesia capensis. The sequence goes on along the minus strand of LNGK01000003.1, from coordinate 3,188,759 downwards.
TGAACTCTGAGATGTGTTTGTGTCTGACCACACACATTCTTAGGCACCATAACGAGAGAAGAGAAGCGGGGGTGAGGTCGATATAACGGTTTATCCATCCAAGTGCCACCAGCAACCACTACGGAACTGCATGCATGTAGGTGAACGGCACACCCATGGAGATGTCTAGAAAGAGCTGATCAGGCCAGGCACCTGTCCTGCTTCCCCTCTCGCGGGATACTCGTTTGGGAATAGTTGATCGGTCTAGAACTGAGGGAGAATCAGGTACCGCAGTCGGATCAGCAGGGCACGGGGGGGGTATTTTCTTGTTTCTTTTTTTTGTTTTTTTTTTGTCGTTTCCTCCTCCTCTTCCCGGGTCCGGTGTGTGCATGCTGTCGTTCCTTTTTTTCGTTTATGTTTCTTTGTGTCTGCTTGTATACTTGTCTGGCTCGAGAGAAGGGGCGATTCTTTCCTTCTTGCGTGGATGTAAATAGGACGGGTTTTCTGAATGGACGGTGGCGGATTTGGAAAGCGGAGCGAACATACACCTCCTCTGGAGATGGAGATGAAACTTTGAGAGACCACTTACTTACAAGAGAAAAACTTCACATATCACACCCGCACACACCCGCACCCGCACCCTATAGAGCGCCTTCTAAGGGCTCGCAGTTTTTGTTGGATCTCGGCAGCCAGTGTGTTACATCAGAACACCACACCCTTTGGCTGTCTTATATGTGCTAGGTCGTAGTGGGAATGCATCAAAAAGGCGGTGTGTGGGTGTTCTCTGGCCGTTAGACACGGGAGGAATGAACGTTGCTGGCAAACGAAGAAAGTCTCACCTGCCCTCCAGTTGCTAGAGTGCAATCTGGAAGAGCACGAGTGAGTAAGTGTGTTTTCCTCTCCAGTCTGTGTAAATCTGCTCCAATACACCTCCAAGTGAGTTGGAAAGGAAAGTTGGAAGAAAAAGTCACATATCATATAAGCGGGATAGAACACTTCTTCTGCATCACCGGGTGCGAAAGCTACTACTCAATAAACAGCTATTTCAAGTGGCAAACCGGCACGAGATTCGTTCAGAAGTTCGCAGTATGAGGGATGACCTATATGGGCGGACATCCAAGCTCGCTTCATCTACCAATGGAATCAAATCACCTACCAAAACAGAAAGGAGAGGTCCCGAAAACCCGCCCATCAAAGACGAAACTCGACGTATCTACAGTATACAGAATATCAAACTTGTCTATCCAAGTATCAGATAGATTCTACTTCCGAGACGGCTCGGGTCCCCTTCTGCGGCTTATTGGAATCTACACTGGTGTTCCTGTTCCGGGGTTTCCCCGATGCCTCGCGGATGGTACCAACATAACCACGGCGATAAACACAGCGGGTTGCTCCGTCCGACGACCGGTTCAGCACCCATCTGAGCACATCGGACTGGATGTCATACCGCGCGGGTCCCGGCCACATACAACACACACACGCCGCCCCCCGAGAGGCCAATCGGAATGTTCGGCCGTCCCGGGGGTGGTTCCGCCGGGCGCGGCGGGCGGCGGGGAGAGGTGCCGTGGTTGAAACGAGATCCCGTGTGCTCTCTGAGAAACAAAAAAAATAAAGATGCAAAAGCCGCCAGAACATGGTCCAGCGTGGTCGGTAGGGCTCCTTCGCTACGGTGAGATCAGTCGATGGGGGTTGGAATGTTGGGGTTGGGGTCTCAGCATTCCGGTGTTTCTCGACGGATCGCACAGAAGTTCCTTTGTCAATCACCACAACCCTCTTCTCCAAGGTTGGCCAAGGGCTTAGGCACGAACCAACTGGACATACAGGGACAGATGCAAGGAGCTCGGCAAGAATGTTGGAGGGTCGTTGGTACTTGCTCATGCAGTGTGGAAAAAAGGTGAGCAAAGCAGTGTGAGTGGGCCACTCTGCTCTCTGGCTGATGCAGGAGGAACAAAGGAGATATTATATCACCGGCCAATCGCAGGACATACAGGCCATCCCCCCCCAAAAAGCACTTCGGAGGAGGCGAAAGCACAGACGGAGTTGAGAGTGCGAGAGCGACGGTCTGGCCGCCGCCCGCATTGTGCAGATATGTGGCGTGGAGAGGGGCCCGGCCTGGCCAGGAAGGTGTGCGAGATAATGATATTGCAGCAGGAAGAGACGAACGGGCGAAGGAGTGCGTTGGTTTTCGTAAGCCTGGTGGGTGGGTTTATCAAGATATCAGGCTTTTGTCTTCTCCCCCCCCCCGTCTCCCCCTCTCTACAGTACTGTAGATACGGTAGATACCATTGTGTCCGGGTTGTTTCCTCTTTATCTTTCGTGGTGATCGAGCCTCGCAGGAGTGTAAACCCGAACCCCGTACGAAGCTGGTCTATCTGGGTAAAGCGCACAACACACGCACGTCCAGGAGCTTTCCCTCCCTCACCTTGCGCTAGGTGTATCGAAGTACTCGTATGTTAGATAACGGATGGTCTAAAACTTCTTGATACACGTCGATTATCGCTGTTGATTCCTCTTTCTGGTCGTCGTCGTCGTCGTTGCTCCCCCCAGACACCCTCGGTTCCTTGTCGAAGCTGCATGCACATGGTCAACCACCCTCCCCTAGGCGAGGTGTAAAAAATCCTGGCGGCTGCAAACCCGCTAATGCAACAGTGGACAAACTACCTGCCTGTCCATGATGCTGCAGCGGAGTGTAACTCTCTGCAGTTGGGGGTGCTGTTTTTGTTTTCTTTTTCTCTCTCCTGCACGGTCTCCTCAGGCATGCATCGCCCGCTCGCCTCGCCGCCCGCTGTTATCGGAAGCGCCTGATTTTATTTCTTTGTTAAAACGCCTGCAGTTGCATGATGCATGTATGATGCGATAGACTGAGTTTGACGGCCACCTGCAGGGCGTAGCGATTTTTTTATCTTTTCAGGTTCGGCTAGGGACAGAAGCGGGCAAGACTGCATTCTTGCTTTCTTTGGGGCCGCCGATAGTGTGCAGATCCTTTCTCTTCCCCTCTCGCTCTATCTCTCTCCAAAGAGGTTCGTTGGACACGGCAGAAGACGAGAGTGTGTGCGTATGTGCGTGTGTTCTGGGCAAGCCACCCTCGTTAAGCGAGAGTCTCGCCGGCCACTGGGCTTGACTTTGGTGGGATCGTCTGGAGACTTCTCTGTGCGAAAGTGCGCGTGATGGAGAGTTTGTAAGTCGAAGCCACAAGTCCAAAAGGAACAAAAGAACCGGCTCCTTTCTCTGTGGCTGTCTCCTCCTATCCCTCATTCCCCCTTCTGAACCGTCGTCTAGCCGCAGAGTGCCCCGAGCGCAGGAGGAGCCCACGCCCGGCGAATCTGTCAGTGGACAAGCGCGGTGAACACTTTCCAGCCATGAACCCCCCCTCTGAACAACGGCTGTCTGCTGTTCTTCTAGGTGCCGGGTGATCCGAAGGAACAGCTGGTTTGGGAGGGAGGTGGATGGGGACCCGGTTAAAAACTGTACCACATGGTCTGGCAAGGAAATTTCACAATGGAACATGATGTTGCGGCCGAGTTTAGTCTAGACTCGAGAGGGAAAAGGTCACCGCTGAACTTGCTCAGCGGGCGGGAGAGCGGCGTATTCGATTAACAAGTTGCACCAATGTTACCACAACTTCTTTTGCGTGAACAGGGGAAAAAGGGGAGAACGAGAAAAAAAAAGATAAGCGGCAACTTGGTTCAGGGGCAGGGGCTGCAGCGAAAAAGAACGGGGGTGATTACGACCCTAAGTGTGGGGTTGGGCGACTGTTAGGGTTAGTTCGGCCCACCATTGTGCCGTTGCTTTTACGACCAGTCGGAACGGATTTGGGGATGATAAATCACGGGTTCGTATTTTTTGCATCTGAAGTGAAGCTGCTCAGTATTCACCATGCACTCACTCACTCTCCTCGTCATCCAGTATCTGCTTGGAGCTATTGTTGAGGAGAGGGAGGAAACCAACCGCTGAATCGCCTCGGGGTCAACTGCAGGGATGGCCGGTCTGTGGTGATCGAGCGGGGGGTGCACTCAATGATATTCTCGTGTGTAAGTACAATCTACTTGATCGCTTCCTCTGAATATTGTCGCCGCCCGGCGGCCGTCGGTCAGGTTGTCTTTTCCGCATTCCTGACTTGACCGCCTGAGTGACAAGAAACCGGCCCGTTTTTTTTCTTTGCCTTTCTTGGTAGAGAATGAAACCAACTGTCGCACGTCCCTCAGCTCGACTCGTGAGGACAGCTCGATAGGATATCACACACCTTATCCACAATTAAAACGAAGAGAAAACCAAGAGTCTCCATCCATCGGGCGTGTGTGGTCTAATATGACGATGATATGAACATCGGTATATGGAGACAATCTCTCGTTAATTGTGCGGATATACTGTAGCGCATGCACAGAATTATGATTTTCACAAAAGAAACAATATATCACATTCTTCTCCCGTCGACACACGGCCGTTGGCGATCAGACGAATTATCCCACGGACATGTTCGATAGATTGTAGTACAGCGAGCCCGGACATAGCCGCCGCAGCGTTGAAAACAAAACTTCGAATTCGCGATTGACTGACGATACTCGTAATGTCGTAATTATTTCGGCCGCAAAACAAATCTCCCCCGTCATCTATCCATGACGCTTTCTTTCTCTCTCTCTCTCCATAAACCCTATTGGAGACGACACACGGAGGATTTCAGAAATTGGGCGAGGGGGAACGAACACCAGAAACAGAAAAACCAGGATATCCCAAACGGGGCCAATTTAAAAGAGAACCCGCCCTAATAAAATAAGATAAAATAAAAAAGTTAAATAAAATAAAATAAATCCCGGGCTCAGCGCCAAGACTCTTCATCGTCGGTGCGTGGGACCTGGGAAATTTTCGAAGGACCTGTTTGGAAATTACCTGGGCTCCTCTGTTTTGTGTTATGTTCTCCACGTATTCCCTTCCCACGAGACGAGCCAGTGCTGTTTGCGACCCGGGTTGATTGATGCCGCAATATAATCGTACAGGCGAGCATTCTCTTGCTGGTGTTGCCGGATTGAGCAGCTCTGGAGAGCCTGTCGCAATATAAAATCCGTCTCGGTCCAGTATGAGCTCGGTCTGCTAAGTTATTTTCGGCACCGGGGCCGCGTGGAATCGACCCTTGTGAGCTTGGTTGTTTCTCATATCCAGCACCGGTGTGCGTGGCGCTTCATGGCCACAGTCAGTAGCCAACCACTCGAAGATGCTGTATGGCGTATGCTGCTGTTACTTACTTGTGTAGCAGGTTAGCGACTGTTATTTTTCCTGTCTTCTTGATCCAACGGCTCACGTATATCACGGCCTGTCCTGCTCGATTGCAGACGCAACTCGAAACCCCAACAGGGTGAGCGGAGATATTTCACTGCATGGGAGGGGGTGAGAAATCACATCCCCTGTGCCGACCTAAGCATGCAACGGTTACAGTGCCTTGTCCAGTAGGACGGGCAACCGCATATCACGAAGCCAAACCGAAGAGGAAAGGCTGACTCCGACCCTGTACAGTACAGTACTGTATTACATCCTACACCTCAATGAAGTAATTGAATGCCTGCTTCACTACCTCCCCTCACCTGTGGCCGTGTCCCCCGGCAAGTGACACTCAAAGGCCACACAGCTTTGTGAGGGGAAACTCAATCCCGGGTTCGTTGGGTTGCCAGTGAAGTGGCACACTTTTCATCCAGCCTTTCCCCAACAACCTGAGTTGAAGTTACGCGCTTGCACGTGTATGGCAAGGGCTCCGTCACCGAAACTGAGAATCAGTAGACTTTGTGCTGACGCTGTGTGGCAAGGGCTGCTGAGAATTTGGGGTCTCTTCGATATATCTTCGGCCTGCCTATACTGTCAGGACATCTGGTATGGACGTCTATCTGGGTTTGAGTGTCGATTTCCGTCCTCGTAGGCAAACTGTAAACAGTTGCAAGATAAGCAGGTGTGTCTTCCTGTACTAATCCCGTGGAATCGTATTTGATTCTGGTGTTTGGTCGTGTTTGAAGGCAGTTTTGCTCTTAGGGTTGGGGTTGGCGTTTAGTGTGTTTATTAGGTATTCACCGGTTCATGTCCTGTCACAATACAATACTTATGTGTCTCCTCAAGTACTATACACGTCGCTGGCAATGCATCGTAGTTTAATTTTGGTCAGCCTCGTCCATACAACACAACCAAGTCGATCGTGCATTGAAACCTATCCAGAGATACAATTACTATTTTTATTAAGATTACAAGACGAGATCATATGACCAAGCGACATTCGTTCGTATTGAACAGTCTGTGTTCACATGTGAACGAACATTGGCGCTCGGCAGATACCCGGCAAAACAACCCACTGCCAGCCTTGTAGCTTTCGACCAGTCAGGCGCGGCTGAAGCAACGCGTTTGTGAAGCTAGACGTCGGTTGTCAAAAAAAGCTAGAAGCTGACGCTCACGATTACTGCTCACGTTCCGAGATACCATCAATTGAACGAATATTAGCATCTTGCCTTTGATTTTCCCGCTGGGCTCACATCTATAGCTCCCGAGGACACGATTTTAAAAGTGGTTGTTTCCTGCAGAGAAACTATCCAGCAAACTGGGGACGTGGCCGGGATCCGGTGTGTCATCACTTATACCGCGCGGCTCTCCTTTCTCTTTCCATATACCCATCCATATATCATGTCGTCGGCAGCGGGCTCGTCGTCCGTCGGCGCCGCGAAGCGCCTGATGAAGGAGCTCACCCAGTGGCAGGGCGAGGCTGGCGCCGAGACGTTCATCGAGCGGCTGGGGCCGGCTAGCGAGGACGACATTCTGAACTGGGAGGCCGTGATCAACGGCCGGGGCATCGGCCAAGGCTACGACGGTGAGCGGCACACACACAAACATCCCCGGCGACGTTAACATGTGGCCCATCCCACACGCACACACAACCACCGCAGACAGACTGACTGACTGTTTTTCTTCCGTCGGCGCCGGGGGAGGGGAGGGAACACAGACGGCCGCTGGCTCCTGACCATCTCGATCCCGGGGACGTACCCGATGCAGCCGCCGAAGGTCAGCTTCGCCACGCCGATCCTGCACGCGAACGTGGCGGCCGACAGCGGCGAGATCTGCCTCGACCTGCTCAAGACCGCGTGGTCGCCGGCCTACAGCATCCTCGAGACGGTGCGCGCCGTGCGCATGCTGCTCGCGCACCCGGAGACCGACAGCCCGCTCAACGTCGATATCGCCGCGCTGGTGCGCAGTGGCGACGTTGTTGCGGCGCGCGCTTTGGTTACCTTCTGGTGTCGCGATCCGGCGAATCGGTATGCGGGGGTGTGAGTGTGGCGTGGAGGAAGGAAGAAGGGGGGAGGGGGGGTGTCGTCGACTGCGTGCTGTTCCTCAACGGAGCCGCTCCACGGCACCGAGCCTGCACTCTTTCGTCACTGGCCACCCGTCGACGGCACGAGCCTTGAAGATTGATCTGCGGGCGGGCCGAAGCGCGTCGCCCTGGGAACGGGTTGAGATTCCTGTGCTGTGACTTGGCTGTTCTGCTGCCCATCTACTGAATGGAGGGGCAGCATTTGAGCCGTCTTCATATCTGAACGTGTACTTTTTTTTTTGCCTGTTACTTTTGTACTTACTATCTCATTTGACTTGCTAGCGAAGAACACGACTGTTTTATCTGACTGTTACTGCCTGCTCACCACCGACCGGCGATCTGGGATTCACGATGACCGGCCACATGAATACCGATCAGTACGGTGTCCTCCGTGATACGTTCTCCATACTTGACCATAGCTACCAGGACAATACTGACGACTCCCATCCACCATATCAGCCATTTCACGGGGTCAAGCACATGTGAAAAGAGATGGACAGCATTGGAAAATGTGACAATGTACCGTGGAAAAAGCAAAGATCCAGAAACAACTCGAAGTATACATGAACAGGAAACACCCGAAAGATTTGAGAGTAATTCAAGACAGTTGAACAGCGAGAAAGACGAAGAAAAAAGCACAAGATGGAATTATAAAAATATATATGATGCGCCCCCGGGTCGATCCTGATCTCTACCCTATCCAGGCATCCAGCTCTGCTGCCACTTGAAACGTGGGAGATCCCGATGCTCTAAAAGTTGACGAAAGCAAGAAACGAAAAGAAGAATTGAAAACCAAACAGAGGAAGAAAGAAACAAGAGACAAGAAAAGGAGGAGGACGGATGGACAGATAGGAAAGCAAAAAAAGTAAAAGTATAAGACATCTCCCTAGCAAGAAAAAAATACATCATGACGGAGTGACTACATAACTCTATTAGTTGTAGAGACAAGGAAAGAAGGTGGAATCGGGGAGGGAGTGAGCGGCAGCCGCGATTTGACGCAGGCCAGCTCACATTCGGTCCCGCAGCTGTGTCTCGTATCCATCCAAATAGACAGTAAGACACAGACCACCGGATCTTGCTTTCTCTTCTTCTGGGTTCCGGGCCAGACGTCGAGCCGACTGGATCCCGGGACGAAGATGACAGGCGTTGGAAGGAACAGCTAAGTTCGCAATTACTCGTTGTAGTGGTAGATCTGTAAACGATTGAAGTTAGATGATGACCTCGAGAGGGGGGCACTGAAGAAAGGGGGGGATGATCATCATACCTTGTAGTTGGGAAGTCCGGTCAGCTCCCAACCTAACCGCCGAGCCATCTTGCCAAAGCCCTCGGTCTCGATGAGATGGTAGAAGGGGAACGGCGGGAACATGGCACCATCGCGATGCACGTCGGCCTTGACCAGCAGGGCAGTACCGCCCACACCGTCCAGAGGCACCTCGTAGCGCGGGCTCGGGTCTTCGGGCTTCATGAACACCATGAGCATGCGCCACGTCTCCATTTCCCCATACCCCTCGAGCAGGATCTCGTCGGGGCCCATCTTGCTGGCCAGAATCTGGGCGGCCTCGCTGTCCTGCCAGTTGTTGTAGTCGTAGGCGCGCTCGGTCCAGGCCTGCTGCTCAGCGTCGTAGTACTTCTGGAAGCAGTTGGGGGCAATGACCGGCTTGTCGTGCGAGGCGAGGTCCTGGATCAGCGTGGGGGGGGTCTCGATGATGTCGCCGTCCAGCCAGAGCACCCACGAGATGCTGGGGTCGAGGGTGGTGAACAGCAGCGAGTTGCGGGCCTTGGCCATCTCGGCGCGGCGGATCTTCTGGTTCTCCAGCTTGTGGCGCACCTGCTCGTCCTGCGACTCCATGGCGGTGTCGAAGTCCTGGCGCAGGATGACCACGCTGTGGAAGCGGTCCTTTTCCGGGCCGTGCTTCTGCACCTTGAGGACGTGCTCCTGCAGGGCGGCGGTGGCGGCGTTGCCCTCCTTGGTCTTGGGCAGGATGAAGCCCAGCGTGATCAGGTTGTGCGGGTACGACAGCTTCATCAGGTTGTCCCAGTACTGCTCGTAGAAGCGGGCCATGGGGGTCAGGAGCAGCACCTGTTCCCGGTTGCCCACGGGGTCGGCGGTCACGGTGACCTTGTTCATGTCGTACCGGATGACCGGCGGAGGTTTCGAGCGCGCGCCTGATCGCTTGGAGGAGAACGACACGGGCAGGTTCGGTACTGACGCGGCGCCGGCCACGGACTTGGCGGCCGAGGATGATGGCGAGGAGAAGAGGAAGAAGAGAACAAAGATGAAGAGGGCGCCGCCGATGACGACGCAGATGGGGTTCCGCCGCATGCGGACAGCACCCATGGGCCGAGCCATGGTGAGAGATTTGGAGGACTGAGGATGTGGAAGAACCAGAGATAAAAGGTGAAGCAAAATGAATGTGATGACGAGTGAGGCTCAATCGACACACACACGCTTGAACCAAGGGCGGGAAGATATCCGGGTTATGTGTCGCGAGCGCCACCAATCGACGGAATTGGACAAACGAAGGCGGCAGGCCAAACAGACGAACACTCGGGGGAGTTTCTGTTTGGGACGAGACAGACGTCGAGGATAACACACCGAACGCGAGAGATTCGATCGAAGGCCGCACAGTGTCGAAGCCGGGGAGAGTTTGGTGATGTCGAGCCCTGGTCCACGCAAAATCACTGCTATTTTGAAGATTCCCCTTTAGCACATGCAACCGTCTAAGAACAGCAACTCCAATGCACACAACACCAACAGAGCCAATGCAGAACGGAGAGAGAGAGAGAGGGCGTACGGTAGTATTAACGGAGAATCAAGAATCAACTTCAAGAAGAGAGGCGATAGACAATAGAGAACCTGGCACAAGGGAGTCTTCACCACAGGCTTGAGCAGGTAGTGCAAGACAACACGAAGGAAACAAGAGTAGAACCTATCGTCATGGTCTCATTAAAAAAAAAGAAAAGAGCAAAAAAAAAAGGAGCGACAGAGATAGACACGAGACGTTAGGTAAGAGAAGCCACGAAGCAAAAGTGAAGAGGGGTGAAATGGATGCAATAGGAGAGGAGAAGCATGACAAAGAGATGATTTAGAAATGTTGAACTTAGAGGTTGATTGCGATGCCATAGTAAGGGTATTTTCTCCCTGCTTCCTTGAAATTTCTAAACCTCCCTTCACGAGTTTACGAAGCGTGTAGAAACTATCAATACAGTCTAGAGCAATGAGGCGGCTCGTGAAAGGGGCAAAGGGCTCCACTGCCAGGAAATAATCATTTACAGGAGCAGATTTGCAGTCGAGTGCGCTATAGGAACACTCAAGTGGTGGCGTAGCATTGGGTGGGCCGCTGTATTTACAGGTGGGAGAGAACCAGCCAGTTAAAAGCCAGCCTTGCAGGCCAGTTGGGAGAGGGGTACTGGTACCTCAGTCTGAGTAAGGGGAGCATGTATCATACCCATAGAGGAGCCCACCAGATGTACAAGGGCATCTTCATGCTGGTCCAACGAGACATGTACCCTAGACTTCCTCTGTTTCCCCTGTTAACCACAGCAGCTTGTTTAGTGGGGAATGCTCTAACAAGGCTCTGGAGTCAAGTTTTGGAGACAGCCGCCTCAGGCCAAGATATCGAAGTATCTGATTGTTATGGCTGTGTTTTTTTATGATATTTTATTTTATTTTTTATCAGCCGTATATTCATTCTGTTTTGTTCCTTCAGCCCACAATCGTTCTTTGTTTGTGTATATCCCACGACCCTTCATCGCATCTTTTTTTCTTCCGTACATTCTTTTTCTCTCCTTCTCACCCTCCTCCAAACCCCAAACAACGACTCGCCATCAAGTCATCATCCAGCCTCACCATGGCCGACAAGGTGGACCAGAGCCTGGACCAGATCCTCGCAGACAAGGTGAGAGACACGAAATGAAATCTTGACGAACACCTGCTCCACACTGCGCCGGACCCGTTCTGTTCCGTTTACTGACACCTCCGGCCGTGTTTCCAATACACCCAGAAGCCTGCCCCCCGCAACCGCCGCGGCCCCCGAGGCGACAATCGCGACCGCCGAGATAATCGCGACACCCGTGACAGCCGTGACGGCCGGAGAGACTATCCCCGTGATGGTGTTCGAAAGGTGAGGAGCATGCATCTCTCGGCGTGGTCGGCACAACGGCGTTTGTGTCCGACATCGGCGTTGAGCCTCTGCTAATGCGCGCGCTTGGAATTGGCTGGACTGCAGGTTCATTGACCCTCCTCCTCCTACTTTCTTTGCTGATACTCTCTCTTCTGAGTATCTGCTTCTCTCCCCCTCTTTCTTCATTGCGCCTCCAAGCTCTCTGCTCTACCTTCTTTTTTCTTTTCCTTCTTCCTTCTTCCTTCTTCCTTCTTCCTTCTTCCTTCTTCCTTCTTCCTTCTTCCTTCTTCCTTCTTCCTCCTTTTCTCTGTTCATTTGCTTGCATACAATCCTCAACCAATTACTCCATTGCAATGCTGGAGCTTCATTCCCTGCGCCGCGCCTTCACACTCGTTGCGGCCGGCACCATTTCTCTGCCTCGGAGACTTGATGAAATTGGTTGACGCGATCTATCGGCCTGAATAGCAGCACTTCGCCATGTATTGGATGGACCCTGGACTAACCGATGCCCCGACCACTGGGCCGTACAGTCATACCGCGATGATCGCCGTGACATGGACAGGTGTGTGCAGAATCCGGACCGCCGCTGCCGCCGTCGCGCTTCCAACGCCGCTCTAACCCCAAACCAGTGAATGGGTGCATGATAGATTCGAAGACCATGGTATGTGAAAACCCTTCTTTCCCGACCGGCGCTGATGCGCTGATGCGTGCTCTTCTCCTGAACTTGTGCTGCTTCTATGTCGCTGTGGACTGGAACTGACTTTGCCTTTGTCCCGTGAAATATAGGCTCCCACCGCCCCGTCAAGAGACGACCCCGCGACGCGCCGACCGAAACCAGAAAGTACGCCCCCACCGCCGGCCATCGAAGCTCCAACCCCACCAAATCTTGCCCCGAATGTCCGTTTACTGATTGAATCTTCGCATCCTCGATTATAGTGACAACCTCGGCGCCAAGGTTCGCGTCGAGAACATCCACTACGAACTGACCGAGGAAGAGCTGGAGGTCTGAAACTATCCGATCCACATTTTCTTCACAGAAGCGAGACGACAACCGGTTGCGGGCCGCTAACATTCGCGTTTCACTGTATAGGATGTCTTCAGCAAGATGGGTAACATTGTGAGCCTCAAGCTCAAGTACGATCGCGCCGGCCGCTCCGAGGGAGTTGCCATTGTTGTCTACGAAACTGAGCGCGACGCTCTGCGTGCCATCCAGGAGTATGACGGCGCCAACGCAAAGGGTTTGTGCCTATCTTCTTTTTTTGCTCCCCATAGCTCTGCCACTAATGCGATGCTCGCCCCGTCTTTTCCTTCCTACCAGGCCAGCCTATTCGTCTCACGCTTATGGAGACCGACACGCGCCCCCGCGGCCGCAACCCGTTCGACACTGCCGTGCTCCCTAGCAAGCCTCTCTCCGAGCGGATTACTGTTCCGTCCGGCGATCGCTCGGGTTCGCAGTCGCCCGACCCGCGCCTCGATATAGAGACCGCCGCGCGCAAGGGCATCGACCGCTACATCCCCGGCCAGGGACCGTCGGGTGGCCGGAATCGTCGCTCGCGCAGCCCCCAGCCGCGCCGCAACAACAACTACAACAACCATCACAACAACGGCCGCGGACCTGGCGCTCGTCGTGACGATAACCGCGATCGCAAGAACAACAACGGCAACAATAACGCCAACAACAACACTAACAACAACCGTCTTCGTAAGACTCAGGATGAGCTGGATGCGGAGATGGACAGCTACTTCACTCCGGCTACTGAGAAGGCCCCCGAAGCTGCCACCGACGATGTTGATATGATTGAGTAGATGCGGCGACAGAGAAGCCTCTGTGGTCTGACCCACGCGCCGTTTTTAACTAGAATGGTCGGCTTTCGATCCCTACTACGATACTTAGCTTAACACTCCTCCGATGTAGATTTTTCTACTGTTAACACTTCCTTTGTTCATTCCAATCCATTGCGCCGCCCCCAAAAAATTCTTCAATAGTTGTACAGTAGCTGGCGTGGCATGTCCGGGGGGGGGGGGAAAGGGGGTTAGGGTTGTTTGATTTCCGCGTCGTCGTCATTTGCATGCCCTCTCAAGCTAGCTAGCTCTCCTTTATAGACATGAAAAAAGTGTGTTGTACAAAGCATTATTATTTACAGAGGTGATAGAGACAAGGTGTGTACATGGCTGTTCCTATCTCGCCACGAGATACGAGAACCGGCTCTCGAGAGGCGTGTTTAGCCGGCCGGGGGTTGCGGATGACTCCGGGCCACAGGCGAAGATACCCTCGCGACTGCACCCGCCGAACAGGCCCCAGTGGACGGAGACGCTGCTCTGTGACCCAGACGCTGCCTCCCGTGCCGTGGGCGCGGTGGCATCGCCGTCAAGGGTGCCTAGCACGGTTCCGTGGAATGCCTGTTGCCGGTGTGTGGCTGCGGCAGGGGTGGTGGTGATAGACTCGGATGGGGTGACGAGGAACTGGATGTAGGACCCGGCGCGCAGGATGCCGCGCTGCAGAACGCCTTCCAGCGACGCCGCGGGGCGCATGAACGAGGGGAGCTCGAGGTCGGCGTCGGGATCGGTGGACAGCGTGCGTGACGGGGCCTCCCACTTCATTTCGAGGGCGAGTCTGCCGCGGCGTTTGCCCCAGCCGCCGCCTCCACTTTCTGTTACACGTTGAATCATCGTCGGTCAGCACAGGTACTGGCGAGCGGGGGGCTTTGAAGGGGCGAGTGTCATAGAGGTGAGTTAGAGGAGAACAAACCTATTCTGTACAGCTCACACCCCGCGGCGAGGAGCGAGGAGATCTTGGCGGATACGCCAGAAGCAGCTGCAAACTCCGAGTCGGGGCTAGTGAAGCTTTTCAGCACATCAGCCTCGGACGGCGCGTCCAGCGTCAGCGAGGCGTCGGGGGACACCAGCGCCCACACATCGACGTTGACTTCCTCCCCAGACCGCGCGGCACCAGCAGCTGCAGACCGCGCGGCGTACACTTTGTGAACGATGGGCTCGAGCTCGGTCGAGCCGGGCACGCGTTGCGACGTGGCATCCTCGACCTCGCTGACGATGTTCCCCAGACACTGGGCGACTTTGCGTGCGGGGAGCAGCGGGATCAACGGCGCGACGGCCGCGGGCGGGTTCGCTGGGCCGCTGGGGAGAGTGACGCGCTGGTAGGTCTTCGCGACCACCGGCCCAGCCAGTTCCAGCGTGCTCTTGGGGCCGGGAGACGCCGAAGCCGTCCACTGCGACACGTACAGCGTGGACTCGCGGCCGTTCTGGAAGACGGTGTTGGCCAGCGGGATCGTGGCGCGCACGGCGGGCGCGCCGACGACGACGTCGATGTAGGCGGTGTTGCGCGGCGGTTTGGTGATGCTGGGGGCCGCTGGCCCGGCCAGATCGGGGAGGAGGGCATCAGCTGTGCCGGCGACCACGGAGAAGCCCGATCGTGGGGAGCTGGCACTCGCGAACTGCTGGGCTGGGACGAGGCCGTCGACTACTGCGCAGACTACGGTGGCCGAGTCCTGGCGGATAAACGAGCCGACGAGGCCGGACATGAAGGATGAATCTTCCAGCCAGCGCGCAAACGACGGTGTCGAGAGGATGACCACTGCGTTATGCCGGGGTTGCGCGGCGGCGGCTGCTCCCGGTGATGCGCTGGCATCTTGGAGCGCGGATAGAACATTGGCCTAGGGGAGTTGTGTCAGTCCAAGAGCCCAAGGGTCTTTTGAGCATGTATCCCCCACCTTTGAGACTCCGTCATTAACCCATATTGTGCACCGAGATGTATCTGTCGACTGACTCCTGCAGAAGCGTTTGGCTGCATGGACGCGGAGATTGTGGACTGCTGGTAGGCGTAGGCCCGGTGTCCTCGCGATCACACAGAGCATAGCTACCTATGACACCCACAGCTCTCGGACCCGACAGAAGAGAATGGAGAGAATAAAAAATGCGTGCGGGCAACTCAATTGGATCTACAGGATATATCGGGACATGAAATGTGATGATGATACTGACATGACAGGAGGCTGAGAGCTCATTTCCCTGTGACTTTTCAGGGACGTCTAGGGTTCAACCCCAACCGCATCCGATTTCAGCCGAGCATTTTCCCGAAACCCATAAGGGGACCCATCCAAATCCTGAGCTTCACTTGGTTTCCCAAGCTTTCTCCTTCATGCAGCGAGTATCAGTGTGATTGGGATAAAAAAAAAACAAGAGACCCAGATGTGGATATATGTGTCACGATTAAGAGAAGAGTCATAGAGCGCCAGAGACCAGCAGTACGGAGCAGCAATAGCTGCAGCAGCATTAACCCAAAAAAAAGGCGGTGGTTTTTTTTTCCTGCAGATGAGTCAACAGCGCTTTCTGCCGCCGCACCGGTTTGCAGCAAAGTTGTGCACCGGCGATAGTCATAGCCCGAACGCTTTCTGCCCGTCTCCATTCTTGCTTAGGATCCCATTTTCCCTAACAAATCCCACTCCTCCATCATCATCATCCTCTGCCCCCATTTTCGCCGTTCTGCACTCTTCGAGATTGGTTTCGCGCTCGCCACATTATTTCCAGAACCTGCAGCAACTGAGGGCTTCGCCGTCTGCTGCACGCCGGTTCTACTCGTCTTCCCCGTCCGCTTTTTCTTGTTCTTCGTCGTCTTCTGTTTCCCGGCTTGCAGGCCTTCCGGAGTCCCCGCAGCGGACTGCCTTGATCAGAGCGTCTCGTCGAAGTTCGCACCCCGCGTTTGCAAACTCGGCCCAGCACCGATTCAAGTCCAACATGTCTGATCCGCTACAGACTGCTCCGGGTGTGTTGCCGTCTTCCCATTGCCGTGTGGATTAATTGCCATTCTCTTCTTCTTTTTTCCCCCCTCGTCTTGAAAGCTGGCGAATCTTCCATTCTATGTTACCCCCCTGCACGTGTGCTCATGTTCAATCCTTGTTCATGCAGCCGAGGGGCATCACCATCCTTTTGCGACTGGATGTACTGACTGTGATCTGACTGCTTCTCCTACTTAGCTCCTGCCGCCGAGCCCGCCGCCTCTGCTTCGGCTCCGGCCCCGAAGGCCAAGACCGAGAAAGAACGTCAGTACACAAGTTTTTTTTTTTGTTTTTTTTTCTTTCTGCCCACTGGCGTCCCCGCTGTTTTGGCCTCCGAAATTTTCTCTTCCACCCACCGAGCGAGACTCGGCCACCACTCGTTGCCACTGAACCATTGAAACTGACCATGCTTGGGGACTTTTGCAATTAGTCGAGAAGGAACGCAAGAAGGCTGCCAAGCAGGCCAAGTTCGACCAGAAGGCCAAGGCAAAGCAGGACTCTGCCCCCTCGGCTGCCGAGACTGCCAGCGCTGCCGCGAAGACCGCCGAAAAGAAGGCCAAGGCTGCCGCGAAGAAGCCCGAGGAGGAGCCGTTGCCCGAATATATCGAAGACACGCCCCTGGGCGAGAAGAAACTGCTCAAGCCGTTCGACCACCCGCACTACAAGGCCTACAGCGCTGTGGCTGTCGAGAGCGCCTGGTATGAGTGGTGGGAGAAGAAGGGCTTCTTCAAGCCGCAGCTGACCGCCGACGGCCAGGTCAAGGACAAGGGCAACTTTGTCATTGTCCACCCGCCGCCGAACGTGACCGGCGTGCTCCACATGGGCCACGCCCTCGGCGACTCGCTGCAGGATACCCTGACTCGCTGGAACCGCATGAAGGGCCTCTCGACCCTGTGGGTTCCCGGATGTGACCATGCCGGCATTGCCACCCAATCCGTTGTCGAGCGCATGCTCCAGCGCCGCGAGCAGAAGACCCGCCACGACCTGGGCCGTGAAAAGTTCGTCGAGCGTGTGTGGGAGTGGAAGGAGGAGTACCACAAGAAAATCAACAACGCTCTGCGTGAGCTCGGTGGCTCGTTCGACTGGTCCCGCGAAGCCTTCACCATGTCGCCGCAGTTGACAAAGGCTGTCAACGAGGCCTTTATCATGCTCCACGAGGATGGCACCATCTACCGCGCCAACCGTCTCGTCAACTGGTCCACCCGCCTGGCCACTGCCGTGTCCAATCTCGAGGTCATCAACAAGGAGATCACTGGCCGTACTCTCCTGACTGTGCCCGGATACGACCGCAAGGTCGAGTTCGGTGTGCTTGTCCACTTCCTGTACCCCATCGAGGGCACCGGAGAGACCATCGAGGTCGCCACCACCCGTGTGGAGACCATGCTCGGAGATACAGCCATTGCTGTGCACCCTGCCGACGAGCGGTACAAGCACCTCGTCGGGAAGTTTGCTACGCATCCGTTCCTGGACCGGAAGCTCAAGATCATTGCCGACGAGTACGTCGACCGCGAGTTTGGTACCGGTGCCGTCAAGCTGACCCCGGCCCACGACAACAACGATTTCAACCTGGGCAAGAAGCACGACCTGGAGTTCATCAACATCCTCACCGACGACGGTCTGATCAATGAGAACGGCGGCTCGTACGCCGGCATGAAGCGCTTTGACGTGCGCTACAAGATCCAGGAGGACCTCAAGGCCAAGGGCCTGTGGGTGAAGGTGGAGCCTAACGCCATGAAGGTGCCTATTTGCGAGCGGTCGAAGGACGTGATTGAGCCGATCCTGAAGCCGCAGTGGTGGGTGCGCACGGCGGACCTGGCGTCGGCGGCCGTCAGCGCCGTCAAGGATGGGTCAATTGCCATCCGGCCGTCGACCACCGAGAACATGTTCATGGCGTGGATGCACCCCGACAACATCCAGGACTGGTGTATTTCGCGCCAGCTGTGGTGGGGCCACCAGTGCCCTGTGTACCACGCGCTTGTGGAGGGCGAGGAGAACGATCCGGCCGACAACGACCGGTGGTTCTCGGGCCGGTCGGAGGAGGAGGCGATGGCGAAGGCCAA
The DNA here is from genome assembly GCA_001510575.1 of Knoxdaviesia capensis. Taxonomy (NCBI): domain Eukaryota; kingdom Fungi; phylum Ascomycota; class Sordariomycetes; order Microascales; family Gondwanamycetaceae; genus Knoxdaviesia; species Knoxdaviesia capensis. Next base: position 3,170,467 of record LNGK01000003.1, on the reverse strand, counting down.
GAAGGCCCTCCCTGGCAAGACATTTACACTCACGCGTGATGAGGATGTGCTCGACACCTGGTTCAGCAGTGGTATCTGGCCCTTCTCGACCATGGGCTGGCCCGACGTCAAGGCCAAGGACTACCTCAATTTCTACCCGACCAGCGTGTTGGAGACTGGCTGGGATATGTAAGTCACAGCTCGCCTCTTGAAGTTGTCTGCTTCTGATCGAACAGTCTGGACACTCGTGTGTGGATTCCGCTAACGATGTATCTTTCCTCCCTACAGCATCTTCTTCTGGATTGCCCGTATGATCATGATGGGCATCCGCCTGACTGGCCAGGTTCCTTTCCGCGAGGTGTTCTGCCACTCCCTTGTCCGCGATAGCGATGGCCGGAAGATGAGTAAATCTTTGGGCAACACCATCTCGCCTCTCGACGTCATTTCCGGAATTGCCCTGAAGGACCTCAACGAGCAGCTCCTTCATGGTAACCTGCACCCCGACGAGGTGGAGAAGGCCACTAAGTGGCAGCGTGAGGCCTTCCCTGAAGGTATCCCCCAGTGCGGAGCTGATGCGCTGCGGTTCTTCATGGTGTCGCAGACATCGCCGTCGGCGGCCGATATCAACCTGGACATCAAGGTTCTCGCCGCCACCCGCCGTTTCTCCAACAAGATCTGGCAGGCCGGCAAGTACGTGCTGGGCAAGCTGCCCGAGGACTTCAAGCCTCTCCCGGCTGTGGCGCCGGGAAAGACCCTTGCCGAGAAGTGGATTCTCAGCAAGATGACCACGGCTGCCCGGGAAGTCAACGACACGCTGGAGCAGCGCGAGTTCCAGAAGGCGTCCAACCTTGTGTACCAGTACTGGTGGACCAACCTCTGCGACGTGTGGATTGAGAACTCCAAGTCGATTGTGCAGGACGGCACGCCCGAGGAGCGCGAGAGCGCCCTCCAGACGCTGTACAGCTCGCTGGAGACCGCCCTGACCCTGATCCACCCCTTCATGCCGTTCGTGTCTGAGGAGCTGTGGCAGAGAATGCCGCGCAGACCCGATGATACTACCGAGTCGATCATGCTGGCGGAGTTCCCTCAGTTCAATCCGGAGCTTTACAGCCTTGAGGCTGAGGAGGCGTACGAGCTTGTCATGTCGTGCTCGAAGGCTGCCAGAAGCCTCATGAGCGAGTACTCTCTCCGAGAGGACGTTAGAAGTAAGTGGATCCGCAAGGTCTTCTCTCTGTAAACTACAGCGAACTAACAAATGATTTCTATTTTCGTAACTTTCAGTCATGATCCAGGGCCTGACCGACACCTCTCTGGCCACGATCACCGAGGAGTCGTCGTCCATCAAGACGCTCTGCGGCAAGGGCGTCGGCGAAGTCGAGCTCCTGCCGCCGACCAGCGCGCGGCCGGCGGGCAGCGTGGCGTACCCGGTGGGCAGCCAGGCGGTGGTGTACCTGTACGTGAAGGGCCGCGTGGACATGGACGCGGAGATCGACAAGGCGCGCAAGAAGCTGGAGAAGACCGCGGCGGGCATTGCGAAGCAGCGCAAGCTGCTCTCGGACCCCAAGTACCAGAAGAACGTGCCGGCGGCGATCAAGGAGGGCGACGAGAAGCGGCTGGCAAATCTGGAGTCCGAGGCCAGCGGCTTTGAGGGGACCATCAAGCAGTTTGAGCAGCTCAAGCTGGAGTAAGCTCGGATAGACGGAAGCCGGGGCGGAGGGGCGGAGGGGCGGAGGGGCGGTGTGATGGGAAATCTTTTTTTTCGGAGCTGGAAGTAGAGGGATCTGTTTATGTATGGGCAACTTATCTTATTCAAAGGCCTAGAGTAAAAAAAAGAAAAGTCTCCTTCATGAACGGAATGATACTGAACCTTTGCCTTTGATGATACATCTGCAGTCTATGGCATTGGGATGAAGGTGGTCTGCTGAGTGGAGAAGTTAGGGTCTGACCCTAACCATCCTGCCAGCTGTGGACAGCTGTTGCTGGCTCTAGGCATTGGTACGTGCATCATTCATTTCCACCCTGAAATGCAACCTCGACAACTTCTTTCATCATCCTCCTTATTCCTATCCAGAACTAGCTGAAAAAAATATTTCTTCCAAAGTGAGTTGCTACGTGGCTCTTTTATCTGCTGGACCCTTGCTACCTTGGATGCTGGATATATGGTGGATTGTTGGATAACGATTTCCGTGGCCGTCCTCCCTCGATTTCCGCTTCTCTCGCACCAGCCGGCTCAAAGTCCGACTCCCAATTCTCGCTTTCGCCTTGTTCTACCCGAAGCTCTTAACTATGGCGCATAAGTCATCTGCCCCGCGGCCGCGCGGGACCGGGTCGTTTGCGACGTTTATGATCATTGGCCGTGAGTTTGAATACCTCCCCCCCCCAACTCCGAGCTGGCGCGAGGAGGGGTTGGTAGCGATAGCGCACGAGGCTGGCGTTGCTAACAAGCAGGACACACACAACAACCGTCGAAACGCACAGCGACCTGTTTCTTCCTCGGCATCCTGTTCGGCAGCTTCCCGTACGACTTCCCGCTGCTGTGGACGTCGGCGCCGGTGCCGGCGAGCTACTACGACGAGCTCTCGACGCACCTGCGGTTCATGCACCAGTCGCCGCCGCTGATCGGGCGGCTGCTGAACATAATGGTGACGGTGGGGTTCGGCGGGTTCTTCCTGAAGCTGGTGCGGCCGTCGGACTCGAACTTCCTGTTTGACGGCGCGAGCCTGATCCTGTACCTGATCGGCGTCGGCGTGTACGTGACGAACATCGTCAAGGGCCTGCGGCTGGTCAGCCGCGACGTGTGGAGCGACGCGGCGTGGCTGGCGGAGGCGGCGGCGCGAGCCGACGAGAGCGGCGAGGTCGAGCTCGGCCGCGAGGACAGTCTGCGGGTCATGGCGGCGAGCAACACCATCCTGGCGCTCGTGCTGATCGGCGTGCTGGTGTTGCAGGCCGGCCAGTGGTACGCCGAGCACAAGGATCAGGACGAGATGGAGAAGTTGGAGGAGCGGGATGCGCAGCGGGCGTCGCACAAGAAGAAGCAGTGAGGTGGAGGACACGGTGGTAGATGCAGTGCCGAGGGGGTGTTTGTGTGTGTTCTGCGGATTGTTTGGCGGGGGGAGGGAGAGGTTTCAGTGTGCACGACTGGAATACCTGGGGAGATTTGGCCTCGTACTGGGGAGAGAGGTGGCGGGAACGACGGGATACCTGATACCATGGGGGTGGGTTTTTGAGTGGCATGTCACGGCGACCAGGATAACACATAGTCTTTGAATCTAATACTATTTTCTGTGGACTACGAGTTATGATGGTGTTGGAGCCGGGCTCTAGATTGTGTGCTATGCTACAGCTACGAGTATCAAGTATCACACATCCGCATAACAGTCGGTGCAGTTTATCACCACTTGTACGATCAGGACAGTATCTGGGAAAAAAGGGGGAATTTTTATTTGAATAGAACAAGCAACCAGTCTTTCGATAAGGGCGATTGATCAATCTGCCAGGGGTTCCCCGAAAGAGACGCGGACCGAGCCGAACGACATGAAGAGTTTGTCATTGGAAGTGCACCGATGAAGTCATTGATGATATCATGGCAAAGAGATAAAAAATAAAAAAAATCGTGTATTTTCATTAGGAGTCATTGCAAAGAGTTCGTGGCCTCTCGTTCGAAAAAAAAGAAGAAAAAAAAAAGAAGGGCCGGTGGTGTTGTGGGGAGACCTGTGGTCGTGTGTGGCCCCACGCCGTGGACGGAAGATCGCGATCGCATGTCCCTCGCAGGCATGCGAGAAGAAAAACAAAGATTGTTTCCACCCCAACGGACCAGGGCGAAATTCAAAGCAGCAAAACAAAGGGTTTACCGGCCGCCGTACTTCTTCTCCTTATCGGCAATGGGGAAGTCCTTTCCGGTGGTCTGCTTGTACTTGTCCCGGATGAAGTCGGAGATCTGCTCGTCTTTGGCCTGTTCGACGGCGCTCTCGTTGGACTGGTCGCCCTTGCCGAGGAACTTTTCCTGCACGAAGTCGATGGCTGGCGGGCCGAGAGAAAGAAGAAAAGGTGATGGGTGATGTCAGTGGTTCCGGATCTACAATACACACACGCATAGTCGACACAGACACGAGACACAGCTGTGTGTGCTTAGACTCACCCTTGTCGAGCGCGTCCTCGTCCTTCTCGCTCTCTTTGCCGCCGCCGGCCATGCCGTTGATCTTATCCATCAACTTCCCGCCGACGTCGGAAGACTGCTTGCTGCTGTTGTTGTTGGTGGTGTTGTTGGACGACGAGGACGACGACGAGGACTTGTCCATGTCCTGGGCGGCCTTCTGGAGCTTTCCGAGCAGATCCATTGTGGATTGTGTGGTGGTGTAGATGTTGGGAGGAAATTCAAGAATCCGGTGAGACAGACCGAGTGCTTCAGTTTCGTTATGGAGGGAAAGAGAAAGAGAGAGAGAGAGATCAATAACGAAAAGGAGTATCCGGAGAAAGGAGATGGGACACTTGAACAGCTTTATCTACGGCCAACTCCAACTGGTGTCTAGCCCGGGAAACGGCCTCATAGGTTCCCCCCCTACAGATTTATCCAAAAAAAAAAAAAAAACCAACAATGCCAGCTGAAAAGGACAAGGGACGCGGGGTGTGGCTTGAACGAAGGAAGCTTGCTCCCACGGGCGCACCAAACTGCCAAGAATCGTCATAGTATGAAGCTAGCCACGGAGTCGAGACATTTACCGTGGATATAGTCAGACGAGCCCCAGGCCGCTTGGTTAGGCCATGGCAAGCGAGAAGACGGGAGATGTATGGATAGAGGTGAGGGAAGCTGTGCGACACACAAGGCTGCTGTTTGTTTGGGTGTTGTGATGCTCTGGCATTGAGGCTTTGCTGTTTCTGGATCTCACCAACTTATCGGTGGGTGATCGTCTCCTAAACTCGTAGAGCGACAGGACGAGGAATGGAGGGGAAGAGGTCCCAGTTGATCGGTGGTGGGCGGCTCTGTTGGCCTCTTCCACGCATTCATTCTTGACAGACAAGCAGACTCAATACAACAGAGAGAACTGGACTGAATTCCATCGACTCCCAATTGCCTGCAGACAAACACCGATATATCTGCTGCGGTCTCGTGTTGTGTGGCTGCCGGTGGTGGCGTTACCGTGGCGTTACTGTGACTCTTATCGCCAGGCCCGATAAGCCGATAACGGGGCAGTTTCTGTTGGCGGGGTGTGTCGTGCCCCGCCAGAAGCAAGCAGGCAGGAACGTTCGACACGGGAAAAAGAGGCAGGAAGGGGGAATCAGTCATCGATCACGGTGAAGTGACTCCTTTTCATGTTTTTGCTGGTTTTTGCATTTCTCTCCCCCTTTCCAAGTATTTATTGCTGGTCTTCCCCAAACATTCTTCTGACAACTCTGTTTGTTGTTTATCTCTTGAACATCAAGATTTTTCAGACTTGAACTACTTTCGAACGTCAATTAACCCCACCAGGAGAGGGACCAAAAAGAAAAAAACCCCGAACTTCCCCTCCAACTCAAACAAATCCCAAACCCCAAGAATCAACCCGTTTCTCAAATCCTCTCACCAACTCATACATCTCGAATCGATTCGATCCGACACAATGGCTGACGCCCCTGCTGAAGTGAAGCCGGAGCAGCAGAAGCCCGAGGAGGTTGTTGCCGAGGGAGACGAGGCCGGCCCGTCGAAGAAGGCGGCGAAGAAGGCCGAGGCCAAGGCCAAGAAGGAGGCCGAGAAGGCCCGCCGTGCTGCCGAGCGCGATGCCGCCGCTGCTGCCAAGGCCGCGTCGACCGTGACCGAAGACCTGGCCAAGGACAACTACGGCGATGTTCTGCCGACCACCACGGTCGACGCGCCCAGAGTGCACCTGCGCGACCTGACCGAGGACCACGTTGGCAAGACCGTCAAGCTCCGCGGCTGGATCCAGAATGCCCGCATGCAGGGTGCCAAGATGGCCTTTGTTGAGCTTCGCGAGGAGCGCAACTGGACCATCCAGGGTGTCGTTGCTGCCAGCGCCGAGGGAACGCCGGTGTCGCGTCCCATGGTCAAGTGGATTGGAGCGCTGAAGCTTGAGAGCTTCGTGCTTTTCGAGGCCACTGTCGAGAAGCCGCTGGAGCCGGTCAAGAGCTGCAAGGTGGCCACCCTGGAGCTGCACCTGACCAAGTGCTACCTGGTTGCCCCCGGCCCCGAGGTGCTGGGTCTCAGCTTGGCTGTTGCCAACCGCCCCGTGCTGGGAATCGACGACGAGGACGATGCCCCCGTGGCCGCCGTCGAGGCCCTGAACGTGTCCGAGGCGACCGCGACCGGCGTGCCGAGCGCGAGCTTGTCGACCCACCTGAACAACCCGGCCATGCACAAGCGGGCTCCCGTGCAGCAGGCCATCGCCGATGTGCGCATGGGCGTGCGCAAGCTGTTTGCCGAGTACCTCGATGCCCACGACTTTGTGCAGTTTGAGTCGCCCTGCCTGATCGGAGCCTCGTCCGAGGGTGGTGCCAACGTCTTCTCGCTGCCGTACTTTGAGAAGAGCGCCTTCCTGGCCCAGTCGCCGCAGTTCTACAAGCAGATCGAGATTGCCGGCGGCCGGAAACGCGTGTACTGCATTGGCCCGGTGTTCCGGGCCGAGAACTCGAACACCCCGAGACACATGACCGAGTTCACCGGCCTCGATCTGGAGATGGAGATTGAGGACCACTACCACGAGGTCCGCAACATGCTGGAGGGCGTGCTGCTGTACATCTTCCGCGGCCTGAAGGAGAAGTTCGCCGAGCAGATCGACACCGTCCGCGCCGTGTACCCGTCGGAGGAGTTCATGCTCCCGGAGCCCGGCCACGAGGTGCGGCTGACGTTTGCCGAGGGCCAGAAGCTGCTCCGCGAGGAGGGCCCGGAGGAGTTCCGCAACGTCAGCGATGACGAGGATATGAGCACTCCGCAAGAAAAGGCGCTGGGCGCGTTGGTGCGCAAGAAGTTCGGCACCGACTTCTACGTGCTCGACAAGTTCCCCGAGGGCGCGCGGCCGTTCTACACCATCGAGGACCCGGAGAACCCCAACCTGACCAACGCCTACGACTTCTTCATGCGCGGCCAGGAGATCCTGTCGGGTGGCCAGCGTATCCATGTGGCGCCGCTGCTGGAGGCCCGGCTGCGCAAGAAGGGCATCGACCCGTCCAGCCCGGGCATCAAGGAGTACGTCGACGTGTTCCGCTCCGCTGGCGTGCCGCCGCACGGCGGTGGTGGTATCGGTCTCGACCGTGTGGTGGCCTGGTACCTGAACCTTCCCAGCGTGCATCTGGCGTGCTACTACCCGCGTACTCCCAAGAGGCTGTTGCCGTAGATGTGCGGCGAGGATATCTCCCCGGGAAGGTTTGATAGGGGGATCAAAACTGCTCGCAAAACGGTTTCGATGGTGTGTGTATGTTGATATCACATGAAGGGATCAGGTAGTCGCTATGGATAAGGAGAAGCCGGCCCGGGGAAGATAGAAGGGAAAACTGAATCGTGCAAGAGTGAAAGAAACGATCAATTGACTTGCATAAACATCTGAAATGACACACTATCACATATAAAATGACCGACCCCTTTTTTCAACCCATTTCGAGACCTGGAAGCACCGAAAAGTGAGATCCAACAATGAAATCATCTTGACATAGAAAAAAAACCAAAAGAAACAGGAGATCAACAGAACACCAGCAAGAAAAGAACCAAAGCTAAAAACAAAATCAAAGTCAAAGAAAAGCAAATCAAAAAAAGGAACAGACAGATAACACCAAGATTTCACCAAAAGAAAAGAATACCCTTTCAACCAAATACCATAGCCGTAATCCCCCAAAACGAGTAGTAGACGAAAACCACCAAGCTACCGATGAACTTGAGCGGATTCACCGTCCAAAAGCGCGGATCAAAGCTGTTGAAGTGCAGGTAGGTGTTGCGGTAGTGCAGCGACTGGATGTACGCGGCGGTGACGCCCGGCTCGGCCTCCCAGACGGCGCGCTCGCGGCGCAGCGTGCAGTACAGCTCGAAGGTGACGAAGAAGAGCAGCCAGAAGCACACGTGCAGGAAGTCGGCGAGCGGCACCGGCGGGAGCGCCGGCGGCGTGTTGAGCCAGGCGTGGACGGCGGCGGCGGCGCGGCCGGGGGTGGGGACGGAGGCGAGCAGGCGCGCCGCCGGCGTGGCGAGCAGGTGGTGCAGTAGGAGGTGCACGAGGGCGACGAGCCACGAGGCTGTGTTGAACAGCGAGGTTTGCTCTTTGGTGACGAAGTTGGTGAGAATTTCGGCCGGGGGGTGTGTGGTGGTGGCGGTGGTGGTGGTGGTGGTCGGCGGCGGGCCGGGGGATGTGGTGGGTCCGGCGGTGGTTGGCCCGGCAGCGGTGGGGTCGACCGGAGGTGGAGACCTGTCGGCCGGCGCGGTGCCGGTTGCTCCGGGTTGCTGTGGCGGCGGAGGATGTTGGGGATATTGGGGATGTTGTGGCTGCTGCGGCTGCTGCGGCTGCTGAGGTTGCGGCGGCTTCTTGCCGGGGCCGTAGACCATGTCTTCGATGCCCCGGCTGATTTTGTTCATATCCACCTGCTTCGTCGCGAGAGAGATGATCGTGTTCCGCAAGATCGCCAGCTCGGCCTCACGCTCGGCGCCCCACTGCGCCTCCTGCTGGCGGCGCTCGGCCAGGCGGGTCCCTTCATCCGTGATGCGGCTGGCCTCCGTGCGCAGATCGGCTTCGGCCGCAGCCTGCTGCGGCGTCGGCAGTGGCGGGGCACCGGGCCCGGCGACGGTGTTGGCGATGCCGGTGCGCAGGATCTGCAGCTCGTCCATGACGCTGGACACGGCGCCGACCGAGCCGGTCAGCGCGTTGCGGTGCTCGAGCACCAGGTTGCGCACGAGCTGCACGATGGCGAGATTGTCCTGCGCCACGGCGATCTCGGACGCCACGTCCATGCTCAGCACTCGCAGGTCGTCCAGCGAGGCATCCGCCACGTTGTTGCCGCCCGGTGGCGCGGGGTTGGCGGCGCCGGCCGGCGGCACCGGCTGGCCCCGGCGCGGCATGAGCTGCTTGGCCGTCTTCTCCAGCTTCTCGCCATGGCGGATGTCCAGCTGGATCTTGATATCCTCGAGAAGCTGCAGCCGCTCCATCAGCTTGCGCGTGTGCGCATCGAGGAGGTTGAATGCCTGCCCGAAGATGACGCGGGCCCTCTTGCATAGTTGCTGCAGGTTGGCCTCGTTGGCTATCAGCCCCGAGTTCAGCGTGCCGACCGCTGCCACCACGGCGGCGGGGTTGACCACGGCGGCCGTGTTGACCACCGGGGCTGGGCTGACCACAGGTGTTGGCTTGACGACCGGCGCCTGGTTCACCACAGGGGCCGGGCCGGCGGCGGCAGCGGCGAGACTTTGCCGCAGGGCCGCGATCTGATTCTGTAGAGCAGTGTTCTCGGCCATGATGGTGTTGGCGGTTGCCTGGGCTTGTGCTGCTGAGGCCTGCGCCTGGTTCAGCTGCGCGCGTGCCTGGTCGCGCTCGGCTTCGAGGATTGGTACGCGGTTGACATCGTGGGCCTGGCGCTGGATACGTGCCTGCGCCTCGCGGAGGTCGTCGCGCGCCCTCTGGAGATCCAACGCGGCCTGGCTGCCCGGACCCGGGGCCTGCGGCGGAGGCTGTAGCGGCGGAGACTGTAGCACCGGAGGGTTCCTGAGCTGGCTCTCGAGTTGCTGGATGCGGGCCCGGGCCTGGTTGACGAGCGCCTCCGTGTTTGCAAGCTCCTTCTTCAGCTGTGCGTTTTCGGTTAAAAGATCCAAGATGCGTTGGCGGGTTGCGTCGTCCGCTGTGGCTCCTGCTCTGGTGGGAGTTACCGGCAGTGTCCCCGGGGTTGTCGGAGGAGTCGGGCCTGCCGGCAAGGCCGGCGGATCGAGCGGGTTAGCGGCAGCAGCAGCGGCGGCGGCGGCAGCTTGGTCACGGAGTTTGAAGAGGTCATCCATGACTTTCTCAACATCCTTCTGCTGTTTGGTGGCGCGATTGGAAGCCCGCAGGGCCGCGGCCGCCTCCGGAGAGAGATTGGAGGTGGCTTGGGCGAGCTGTTCCTTCAGATCATTGACGTTCCGCGTGAGCTTGCGATTTTCTCTGACAAGCTCCTGATTTGCGTCCTCGAAGTTCTGCATGCGAGCCTTCATACGATTGAGCTTCGCCTTTTCAGCCGGGCCGGCCGGGCCGGCCGGGGTGGTCGGGGAGGTCGGGGAGGCCGGAGAGGACTGCTTGGCCTGGTCCAGCTCTGCCTCTGTGTTGGCCAGTTTCTGTTTCTCGGCAGCAAGATCAACGGCGGCCTTCTGGGCTTTCTGTTGTTCGGCAGCAAGATCGTTGTTGGCTTTCTGGACTTTCTGTTGCTCAGCAGCAAGATCGTTGTTGGCTTGCTGTGCTCTTTGCCGTTCGGCAGCAAGATCATCGGCGGCCTTCCGGACTTTCTGTTGTTCGGCAGCAAGATCATCGGCGGCCTTCCGGACTTTCTGTTGCTCGGCAGCAAGATCGTTGTTGGCTTTCTGTGCTCTCTGTCGTTCGGCAGCAAGATCATCGGCAGCCTTCTGGATCTGGGCCTCGAGAGCCCGGATCCGTGCCGCCAAGTCACCGTCCTTCTGTCCTTGCTGGTTCCGGAGGGCTGCAAGCTCGGCCGTCAGTTTCTGAATCTCGTCTTCCTGCTGCGTGATCCGCTCGGCTGCCTCTCGCGGCTCCTGGAGCGTCACCGCCAGCTGGCGCTTGGCCTTGTCGAGCTTCTTCTGCAGTCGGGCATGTTCTTCCTGGCAGTGTTTGGTCTTGTCGTCAAGCGTCTTCTGCAGCCCCTTGATGGTGTTTTCTTGATCCTGGACCTGCTTAACGAGTGCGTTCTCACGGTCGTTGTTCTTCGGGACCGGCTGGGTGCCACCAACCGGATCCAGGGGTCGGGTGCCGGGGTCTGGCACATTCGGCGTTTGACCAGGTTGCCGTGGCCGAGGACCGTGGGGTGGAGGTGGAGGAGGCGGTGCCGGGCCCGGAGGTGCCGGTGGAGGCTGAGGAATCTGAGGTGGCTGAGGGCCATGGGGTGGAGGAGGTGGTGCAGGACCCTGAGGAGGTGGGGGAGCCTGAGGCTGAGAGGGCTGGGGAGCCTGAGGGTGTTGAGGCGTCGGGCCCGCTGGAGGAGCATGGCCAACGCCGGCTCCCCACACAACACCACCGGGTCCTGTGTTGACATATCTGTAGGGATCGTGAGGATTCTGGGGGACCGTAACGATGGGAGCACGGTAGATCAGAGGGCCAGATCCACCGTAGGCACCCCCTTGTGCACTGGGATTTGGTTGACCGGCCTGAGGATCCTGAGGACCTGGTGCTGCACCGACACCTCCGATCGGCTGCTGTCCCTGGGGCGGCGGAGGCGGAGGGAAGGCTGGAGGAGGAGGAGGAGCGGGACCTTGGGGATGTGGAGGCTGGATGCCCTGGGGTTGGGGATCTTGAGGGTGAGTTCCCTGGTATTGAGTGCCTTGAAGTTGGCCTCCCTGAGGTTGAACATCTTGAGGTTGACCTCCCTGGTGACCCGGCAGACCGCCATGCTGCGGTTGCGGAACAATGACAAGAGGATCGCGGTGCTGATGGTAATACGGATCAGGGGCAGGTACCGTCGGGATGTATCCGTGGCCTTGCGGTTGATTCTGACCCGGCTGAGCGCCACCGGGGACATAAGCCACTCCGGACGGACCGGTGTAGGGTGGGTTATGTCCCTGAGGTTGATTCACCACCAACTGTGGCGGATGAGCTGCTGGTGTTCCACCAGCTGGTCCCTGTTGAGGTTGGCCACCGTGTGGCTGACCAGCCCACTGTTGCGGCGGCTGTGCACCGGGCGTGCCACCGGGGACAACGCCAGCCTGAGGTTGATTGACCCACTGTTGGGGTTGGACTCCGGGAGTTCCGCCGGGGACAGCACCAGCCTGAGGTTGATTGGCCCATTGTTGCGGCGGCTGTGCTCCGGGAGTTCCACCCAGCGGACCCGCCTGAGGCGGACCTGCCGGCTGGCCGACGGCCTGTTGCGGCTGCACTCCCGGAGTTCCCCCGGCCGGGCCCTGTTGAGGTTGGCCACCCTGTGGCTGACCAGCCCATTGTTGCGGCGGCTGTGCCCCGGGGGTGCCACCGGGGACAACGTCAGCCTGAGGTTGATTGGCCCACTGTTGCGGCGGCTGTGCTCCGGGAGTGCCACCCAGCGGACCCGCCTGAGGCGGACCTGCCGGCTGGCCGACGGCCTGTTGCGGCTGCACTCCTGGAGTTCCACCACCGGCGCCGGTCGGGCCCGCGTAGTACGGACCAGCCGGGGCCGGAGCTGGAGGCGGAGGTGGTAGAGGTGGCTGCGGCTTCTGCTTCTCCCGCTTCAGCTCATCTTTCAGCGCCGCCACCTTGGCTTCTTCATTCCTCAACTCCTGCTTCGCCACCCTCAGGTCGTCCTCCAACGCCTGCTTTTCCGCGCGCACCGCCGCCAGAGTCGCCAGCAAGCTCTTCAGCTCGTGGGTCAGCCGCTCTTTCTCGGTCACCAGCTCCAGCAGCTTGGCCTTGAGGTTCTCGATAGTCTTCGACAACTGCGTGTGGGCCTCGGCAAGCATGCGGATGGTGTCCGCGTCGCTGCTCCCGTCGCCAAGCAGTTTGGAAAGGTCGAGCTGCGGCGGCGAGGGGCCGGCCGGGGCCGCGCCCGCAGCGTTCCGGAGCTTGCGCTCGACCTCCTCGCGCTTCTGGATCTCCGCCGCAAGCTTGGCTTCCGTGTCGGCCACCTTGGCGGTGACATCGCGTTTCTGGTCGCGCGCCTGGTTGAACTTGCGCTCCATGTCGGCGTACTCCTGGTTGCGCACATTGAGCTGCTTGGTCAGGTCGGCCACCGCGGTCGGGTCGGCGGCCGGCTTCGCCTTCAGATCGGCGTTCTCCTTGCCGAGGGTTCGGACCTCCTGCTCCAGGCGCAAAATCTGCGTCTTCACGTCGTTGCAGTCTTGGTGCGCCTGGTTGAACTTGCGCTCCATGTCGGCCAACTCCTTGCTGCGCACATCGAGCTTCTTGGTCAGGTCGTCCACCACGGCCGGGTCGGCTGCCGGCTGCGCCTTCAGGTCGGAGATCTCATCACGGAGGTTTTCGACGTCCCGGCGCAGCTGTACATACGACGTGTTCAAGTCGTCGCGCTCTTGGCGTGCGGCCTCGAGCCGCTTCTTCAGGCTGGCCACCAGATTGCTCTCCGGCTGTGCCGGGCCTTGCGCCGCCTGCAGCGCCGCCTCCAGCTCGGCGATCTTCCTGTTAGCCGCCTGAAGCGCGGCCTCCAGATCGGCCATCTTCTTGCTGGCCACCTTCAGCTGCTGCTTCGCCTCCTCTGCGCGCTTCTCGGCATCCCGGAGCTCATTCTTCAACCTGGCCACTTCGGCGTCGTTGGCCGGCTCACCGCCCTGTGCCTGGAGCCTCAGCCGCAGATCAGCCAGTTCCCGTTCGCGCTTGGTGAGCTGGGCAAGCAGCTCATCAATCCTGTCTTTGGATTCCTTGCGCTCCTGTTCACATCCAAGCTTCTGTTTCTCCAGAAGGGATATTCTCCTCTTAAGGTCCCTGACCTCATCCGGTATATGCCGTTGCAGTTTGCCGATGGCCTCGTCGATTTCTTTCTGCTTGGACTCAATCGTCTTTTTCAGAGTTTTGATTTCATCCGCCTGGTCGGCGATGGTTTTATCGCGGCTGTCGGCATCGTTAGAGGGCTTGGACTTCTTCTTGGTCGCGGAAAGGAGCCGGTCCCGGTCCTTGAGCTGTTCCTTCAGATCTGCCACCTCTTTCTGGGAGTCGAAGTACTGCATCTTGACGTTGGCAAGCTTGGTCGCTGTGTCCTGGAGCCTCTGCTGGGCCTCCGCGAGCTGAGTCCTCAACTGTTGCACGGTGGCCAGCATTGGGTCGGGGCCTCCGGCGGCGTGTTGCCGTAATGCTTGAATCTCCTGCTCCAGCTCACGGCACCGTCTCTCCAAGACCTGTTTCTCGGCCACAAGCTGCGCCTTGACTTCAGAGTATTTGTCTTGCAGAATCTGGATGGCCTTGCGCAGGTGGTCTCGTTCCTTCATAAGCGCCGCGATTTGGGCGGCTGTGTATCTTGTCTCTTCCCCGACGGCGGTCGGATTCGCCGGCGGCGCGATGGGCCCCTGGGGCAGGTTCGGACCGGCCGGACCGCCGGCGACTCCGGGCGTCGCTGGGTTGGAATTCTGCCGACCTCGCTCAGCCTCCAGCCGCTCGTTCTTGAGTTTCAGATCATCAATGGTTCGCTGCAGACCAGCCGACCGGTAGATCATGCGCCGCAGCTTGGCCTGATCCTCCGTCTCGTTGCCGACCGGCTCCACGGGCTGATCCAGTTCTGCCGCCTCCTTGATCATGTCCTCCAGGACGCCCATGACCTCCTCCAGCTGTCTCGTGTCGGCCTTGGCTTGCTCAACCTCGTCGCGGGCCCGCAGCTTCTCGGCCGTCTCGGCAGCGAGGTTATTCCGAAGGCCGTCGATGGTCTTCTGCAGAGCTGCAGCTTCGGCACGGAGCTTCTCAATCTCCTTCTCATCGTTGATTTTGGCCGCTTTCTGATCTTTCACCTTGGCCTCGAGAGCGGCAAGGGTAGCTTGGATAGCCTCCAGCTGACCAACCGTTTGCTGGAGTTGGTCCCTGTGAGCAGTCACCTCTTCCAGCTTCGATTGGACCGCGGCGAGGTCAGCCTTCAGTTTCTCGAGCTCGGCCTTACACGTCTTCTTGGGGGAGACACTGGTGCCGACTTGATGATCGCCAGAACCGTCGCCGTCATCGTCATCGTCATCGTCACCGTCACCGTCACCTCTGGCTTTGTCCTTTTCCAGTATGGCCGAAACCACCTCGCCCTTAGGCGGGGGAGCGGACGTGGAAACATTGGTAGTCGAGGGAGATGCCGTGCTGGTATCTGGTTCGTCAGCGGTAAATGGCGTGCGAGGCTCTTCGAGATCACCGAGTCGGCGGAGCCTGTGCTTAAGGTTTTCCACTTGGTGTTCTAGTTTCGACTTTGCCGTCATCCAGTGATCTCGCTCAGTCGAGAAATTTTGTTTGGCAGCCCTGAGCTGGTTTTGCAATTCCGCGATACGCTGGCCGTTGTGCTTGACAAAGAAGCCACGGAGGCTTAACCCTTCAATAACCTCACTGCCGTTGGCGAGTGCGCTGGCGGCTGTTAGCTGGAGTTGCAGGGTCTTGACCTCATCTTCGAGCCGCTCAATGGTCAGTTGTCCGCGGGCGCGGACGTTGTCCGGGTCCAATTCTGGGTCATACGGCTTGAACGGGGTTACGGCGTAGGGTTTCCACTGGGCGATGTCTTGCTGAACGTGGCCGACTGCTTGTGCTTCGTGCTCGGCTATCTGCTCTAGCGCGGTGCCGACGGAAGCGAGGCCATTGTCGCCGAGCCGGTTGATAACGGCTGGGTAGCGGTCCTCGTCGGCCTTTTCGATGATCTGGTTTAGCTGGGCTCCTAGCAGGTCGTTGGAAGCGTCTCGATATTCCTTGCGGACGCGGTCGAGTTCAGCCTGTGCAGCTTGTGCTGCCGTGTTGCCTTGAGCCTTGTATCTGTTGACCTCGGCGAGAAGGTCTTGGTTCTCTCCACGGAGCCGGGCAATCTCTAGAGCCTGATCCTGATTTTTGTACACCAACTGACTCTTCTCTGCCCGCAATGCCGTGATGGTGTTGAAGTGCTGGCCGAGTTCGCGGCTGGCTTGATCGTAGGAATCCTGGACACTATTGAGCCTCGCTTCAAAATCAATATTCTCCCGGCTGAGGGTGGAGATGGCTTTCTTCTGCCTCTGAGCTAAGGCCTCGTAGCCGGTGACGGCCGTCTTCACTGCCTCCAGGGCCTTATATAGAATACTCGTCCGTTTCCCTTGCGACAAATTCAGCAGAGCCTTGACGCCGGCCAGGACTTCCCGGCATAGAGCAGGATCTGCTGAGGCTGTGGCATCTGGAAACCAGGTGTCAACCTGGACCAGGTCCATGTTAAAAACCTCAGCGAAGCTCAGTCAATGGCAGGTGTTGAGAGGAAAGAAAGAGAGAATGAAGTGCAGGTTCTGGAAGAGGGAACCGAACAAAGGGTGATATCAAGTATAATAGAGACTTGCTCTCACAGTTGATGTCTCGAATTTTGAAGGAAAAGAAAAGAGAGTATAGAATGGAATCAATGATGAATGGGTAAGGAGTAATATGGAATGGAAAGGGTCTCAAGAGAATATTGAGCAGATTGAATAAGGAAAGAGGAGAGGAAATAAAAGAAAAAGAGGAGAGTACAATGAATCCAGGGGATTAGATGAGGCATAGCAAGGGCCTGGCCCAGATGATATACTTCGACCATTCATCCATCTTCAGCAGATCCTATGATTAGCTGGAACATCACTATACATCAGACAAAGAACAAGGGCCAAACAGAAGATGTTCTATATATTGCCATCCAATACAAGAGAAGATCATGACCCGGCTCCCATTCTATATTAGCTCGATACATTTCCCACCACAAAGAACAAAGGAGAAGAATGACACTGGCCCGAGTGAGATTCCAAGCCCAGGACGACAATAGGACACCATAGCAGTGTGTTCTCATCAAACTTCGGGATGGACCTGAGAACTTCTTTGTCCATTAACCTGGCAGGGGGGTAAGACCAGAATAGATGTGGGGGGAGGAGGGGGGAGAGAGGGTGTCTGTATCACTGCATATGTAGTCTGCCAAAAGGGAGAACAGTGAAAAGAGAGAGTGAGAAGATGAAGAAGATGAAGAGGGCAAGCAGCTCGGGAACAGTGCACTGACCAGATACGGGGAGAGAGAGAGAGAGAGAGAGAGAGAGAGAGAGAGAGAGAGGAATAGTACAAAGGCAGGGACAGAGAATAGCCCAGGAGATACAAAATGAACACAGACAATGAAAAGAAAACCAACAAGAGCACAAAACAGTCCAGCCAACAGAATAGTTCATAGCATCATAATACCAGTAATATCATAACCGAGGGCAGAAAAACCACAGAAGAGTGAGTAACAAGGAAAGGAAAAGGGAGGAATTGGGAGGTCCAGCTTCTCCAAACTTCAGCCCTTCAGACCTAGGAGACTAAGTCTAGCCCAAAGCAGACTTCCATTCACCTGGTCCATGCTGGAAGCAAGAACAAAGAAAAAAAAAAGCGGTGACAGAGAGGGAGAAGCAGGATCAAAGGAGCAGTACTGAGGGAAGAGAAAGGGAATCGAGGCCACAGAGGCGCAGACAGCGAGAGAGCCGGCCAGATCAGGTTTTGCCATAGTACCAGTCGCTGGCTCCATCATCGCGGTGAGGGATCATCGGAAGGGTGATGTGGAAAGTCTCAATAATTTCTTTCCAGGTGGCCATGTCCAGAGAGAAAATGGCCTGGTGCTTGGACTCTCCATGTCTGGATGACGGGTCCGGCGCCTGGTCGGGAGTCATGGGGGCTAACGGCAAGGTGCAAAGCATTAGAAAGGAATTCAAATCAGAAAAGTGGCAGTTCATCTTGATAGGGGATCAGGACAAATAAAGAAAACAGAGGGTGGGCGTGCAAGGGGAAAGAATGAAGCTTGTTTGCGAGGGAGAAGAAGGGTGGCTGAGGGGGGGCTTGAGATGGGAGTGGCTGAAGGAGAATGATATCGATACCCCTTTCCAGCTGCCAGCTATCGGTCTTTTTGTTTCAAGAGATATGAAAAAAAAGAGCTATTCTTTGTTTGAGTTCCAAAGGAGGAGCCAAGATAGTCCCAGAGGGGTGGGCTGGATGGTGGGTGTGTGGTCTATGCTCTCCAAAAACAAACAAACAAACAAATGGGCCCCCCTAAAAAGAAGAAGAAGAGAAAAGGAAGAGAAAAGGAAAGGGATAAGAGAAAAAAAATAAAGAATAAAAAATAAAAAAAACTCACCGACAGACGGTAGATCATGATCGTCAAACTCCACCACCACCTTTCCATCCCGGATCAGGAAACTGACGTAGAACAAATTCTCAACCGTCTGGCCAAACGACTTGGGATTGCACACAAACCGCAGCAGGTCCACGCCGCCCGTGCTCCGCAGCCCGTGCTGGTGCATGACGCGGGTCTGTTCGTCGGCGTCCATGTCGTCGGTCAAGAGGCCCACCACGGTCTCCTGCGCCTCTCTCTGCGACTCGATCAGCTGATGGAGGATCTTGGCGCAGATCACGGTCAGATCGTTGTCGACTTTGGCCATCTCCGCCGTGTTCAGCACCTGCGGCCGCGTCTCCGTCAGCGCGGCCGGCCGGAACGGCGCCGTGCGCTTGCCGATCTTGCGTGTCTTCTTGACCACCGACAGCGGGCCGAGCAGGAACCCGCACAGGCTGGGCCGCCGGGTGTACGGCAGGCAGGCGTACGTGCCCAGGTGGTTCCAGTTCATCATGTCGCCGTTGTTGGTCTCGGCGTCGTTGCCGGCTCCGTCTTCGTCTGCTGCGGCCGCAGCCTGGTCGCGGCGCTCGGCGATCAGGGCCGCTTCGGCGGCGGCTGCCTCTTCGTCGTCGCCGAAGCCCGCGCGGGTCCGCATGTAGGTTATACACTTGGACACGAACTCGTCGATGTCGAGGCCCTCGGCAAAATTGCCCTGTGTGTGTCGCGTGGTTCGGCGGTACGACAGGTCGACCACCGACAGCAGAAGCTTCGACTCGATCGCAGCTTCGGTGGTCTGCTTGATGGTCTTGGTGATACGGTTGCCGCCCGAGAGGATAGCCCGGAGGCCCGAAGACTCGACCTTGATGTATTCGTCGGCGTTCTCGGCCAGCTCGCGGCCCAGTTCGCGGAGACTGCGCTGGATGGCCCGTCGCTCTTCGATCGGCTGGTCGGGGTCGTAGATATCGTCGTCGGAGCTGCCGTCGTCAACTATGGTTCCATTGGTCATCTCGTTAGTAGCGGGGGGACTGTCGGAGGGTGCAGAGGTACGCTGTCGCAGCGGCGACGGCTGCGGATCGGTGCCCGAGCGCGGGCGTTTGGAGCCGCTGCGATTGCGGATTTCCGTGCTGCCATTGCGGTACCGGATTGGGATATGGGCCGGAGACGATGGAGGATCCGAGAACTGGGAGCCCTCATCTGGAGCTGGTTCGGGTTTGGCCGCCGGCATTGTTGCGAAATGGGCGGGGGGAGTCAATCGTTGAACTTCAGGGTGAAGGACAGATGCAAGGAAAGGAGGAAAAAAAATAAAAGAGGGACAGGAGGATACGAAGGAAGTGGGGGTGAGTTGAAATTCAAGAAAACAAGCAGTGTTTTTTTTTTACATAAATTTTAGATGGTGAGAGATCGCGTAGATGATAAAACAACGCGACTTGTTTAGTGGACAAGTTAATTGATGGCCCCTTCTGATGTACTTACTGGCTACAATGTCTAGTAACTAGTACCTAGCCTAATCACAATTCGCCTTAAGTTGGCCTAGGTAAGGGTTATGCTAGGGTTTTGAATCCTGCCACTGTATCAATACTTCAAGCCCTTCCTTTCTCCTCCCTCCGAAACTGGCTGCCTTTCATTTTTGGTCTTGCTTCCAGAGCTTCAGAGCTACGTCGTTTGTTTTATGCCACATTCTTTTATTACCATAAGAGCCTCAAAGTCTCTGTGGCTACGATATCTTATATCCCTCTCTCTCTTCATGTTTCCTATAGTCATGCTTCTAGTTACTTTCTGCTAGCCATGGACTCTTTTTCGTTTGCCACCTCAGAGTCTCTGGACTGTCCCGTTAGGGTTCGAGTGTACGTCTCCACAGCCATGACATCGCCATTTCTGATGAGCTTTGCTATAGCTGCCAGGCTGGTTGTTTCTGGGCTCCTAGTGAGCTTGAGATGTGATATCTTGAGTTTTTAATGACCTTTTCTTCTCTCCTTCTCAGAATCAACCTTGAGGGTGATGAATCTCCCGTCAAATATTCGTCTCTCCTTGACAGACCGGACCTGCGTCATACCGGATCCTACATCAGGCAAGTGTTTCTAATCGCTGGCTTCACTCTATCTAGCACGGTCAACTAACTGTGGCTGACAATCTACAGTCCTCACTCTGATCTCTATGTCAGCGTCCAGGTCTGGGCCGGCTCGAAACCCTTGACGGTGCCTGTGCAGACGGCGTACAAATCGTTTCGGAGCGAGAGAAAGTAAGTTGCCTGCGTCTGTTTCACTCTAAAGCCATGGGTATTTTTGGTACTGACTTGCTTATAACGATCAGGTGGAATGAATGGCTTACTCTCCCCATCAACTTTTCCGCCCTCCCAATCAACTCGCAGCTCGCCATCACACTCTGGGATCTCTCTCCGGCTGGCGGCGCGAAGTGTGTTGGCCACGCGAGTCCCTTCGGTGGCACGACCTTCCCGTTGTTTGACAAGGACAACCAGCTGCAAAAGGGTCGGCAAAAGTGCCACGTGTATCGGCATCAGGCGGCCGATGGATACGACGGCACTACTACTCCCTCGGTGTTCGAAGTCAAGAAGGCCGACCCCGGTAGTGACGACGCTCCGCTGATGGATGATGACGCCGCCGAACTGGAACGCCTGGACGGGCTTTTCAAGAAGCAGGAGCTGGGGGAAATTCCCCGGGTCGACTGGCTCGATCGCATGGTGTTTCGAGCCTACGAGAAGCGGATGACCGCGGCTACGCAGCGCAAAATCCAGAGAGAAAAGACCGGCGGCTTCCTGCGCGATATCCCGGATGCCGATGGCGGGCCCCCGTCAGACAAGCCAAACCCCCCAAACACGGCGTTGTTCAAACTTCATATTGAACTGCCCAGATTTGACTTCCCCATCGTCTTTGCCGACCACGAATATCCTCCCCCCCACACATCCGCGTCTCATTTATCTAATTCGCAGTCAAAGGTGCTGCTCCGACCACCTCCCGAGGTCCAACTTGGGCCCGGAATCAACGCGTACGGGGACTCCTCTTCATTATCGGGCGGCGGCCGGCTTGTAAAAGTGTACGACCCCGAAGTCTCGGCCCGAGACAACCCGGCTGATGCCAAACACCGCCGTTTGTTCCGAAGCGCGCATAGAAACGGTATTATGGATAAGGACCTTAAACCGAATGCTAAAGTGCGCGACGAACTGAACGCCATTCTCTCCTACCCCCCAACCCACACCTTGTCATCGGAGGAGGCTGATCTGGTGTGGAAGTTCCGGTACCATCTCACGCGGGACAAACGCGCGTTGACGAAGTTTGTCAAGTCGGTAAACTGGCACGAAAACGCCGAGGCAAAGCAGGCGGCCCAGCTTCTCTCGCGGTGGACCGAGATCGATATCGATGACGCTCTTGAGCTGTTTGGCCCGTCCTTCGATAGTTCAACTGTGCGGTCATATGCTGTCGAGCGCCTTCGGAAGGCAAACGACGATGAGCTCCAGCTGTACTTGCTCCAGCTGGTCCAAGCTTTGAAGTACGAGCATGTCCTGGTCGACCCCAGCGAAGACCCCTCTGGTCAGGACTCATCTCTGGCGCGGTTCCTGATTGCGCGTGGCGTGGCCAACTTCAATCTAGGAAACTACCTCTACTGGTACCTGATGGTGGAGTGCGACGACTCCAGCCCCGAACAGGGCGAGACCAACCGCAATATCTACCGGAAGGTTGCCTACGACTTTATGCTTGCGCTTGTGAAGCAGCCCGGTGGTGCGAACATCCGGCGGACGCTGCTTCGCCAGGCTGAGCTGATCACGATACTGTCGAAGATCTCGGGGGAAGTCAAGTCATCCAATGAGACCATTGCTAAGAAAGTCGAGCGGACCAAGAACTTCCTGCAGGATCCCAAGAACGAGCTTCTCACCATTGACCCGCCGCTGCCGCTTCCCCTCGATCCGTCGGTGGTTGTCACGGGAGTCATTCCGGAGAGCACCATTGTGTTCAAGTCGTCGCTGTGCCCGATCAAGCTCGCCTTCAAGACGGTCGACGGCGGCCAGTACCAGATAATCTTCAAGACCGGCGACGACCTGCGCCAGGACCAGCTGGTGATCCAGATCATCACGCTGATGGACCAGCTCCTGCAGAAGGAGAACCTCGACCTCAAGCTCTCGCCGTACAAGACGCTGGCCACCAGCACGTCGGCCGGCGCGTCGCAGTTCGTGCCGTCGTCGAGCATCCAGACCATCGTGCAGAACTACCGCTCGGCGGCCAACCCGACGCTGGCGTACCTGCGCGAGCACAACCGCGACGACCGCATGCCGATGGGCATCCGCGCGGAGACGCTGGACACGTACGTGCGCTCGTGCGCGGGCTACTGCGTCATCACCTACATCCTCGGCGTCGGCGACCGCCACCTCGACAACCTGCTGATGGCGCCCGACGGCCACTTCTTCCACGCCGACTTCGGCTTCATCCTCGGGCGCGACCCCAAGCCCTTCGCGCCCGTCATGAAGCTGTCCAAGGAAATGGTCGACTGCATGGGCGGCACCCAGTCCGACGCCTACAAGGACTTCAAGCAGTACTGCTTCCTGGCCTACACCGCGCTGCGCGAGCAGTCCAACCTCATCCTCAACCTGTTCAGTCTCATGGTCGATGCGAATATCCCCGACATCCGCCTCGAGCCCGACAAGGCCGTGCTGAAGGTGCGCGAGCGCTTCCAGCTGGAGCTATCGGAGAACGAGGCTATAGGGCATCTGGACCGCGTTATTGAGGACTCGCTGGCTTCGTATGCGCCTGTGGTTATTGATAAGCTGCACACTTTGGTCCAGGCATTCCGCAATTAGAGGTACTTACATACCATTATGTAGGCTGAGGGATAGATGGAATGGGAAACCCTAACCCTAGACCTTTCTTTTATTCTGGAGAAACTTCAGTTGAAGTGACCCTTTCTGCTAGCATTAAGTATTTCTTTTCTGCTCCTTTGATCTGGGATAGGTTCGTTTTCAGTTCGTTTAGTCTTATAATTAGCGGAAACTTCCTTCTTTCTCATGCAATAGACCAAGTGAGATTTTCAGGACACAGGCACACAGCTGATTTCCAATACACATGTGAGAGGACTATTATAATGATACATGCAATTCATCTCTATAACTTGACATGCCACAGGCTAAAACACACAAAAGGTATCCAAACAGGGTATAAAAAACATGAACTGTACAATACACCTTCCTATTACACTCATATAAACTTCAACCTTCACACCTCCTGTAATCTTACAGCTTCCCCCTCGCACTTCCACTGGGACTCCCGGATGCGCCGCCGCCATTCTGCTCGGCGGGAGCGGTCCGGCCCCAGCCGGGCGACCCGCGGTTCACCCGGCGGAGATTGAACCGGGGAATCGTCCGCATGTACTGCTCGGCGCCGGGAGCTGGCCCGGGGGTGCCCGCCGATCCGGGGGTATCAGCCGGGGGCTGCGGGATCGAGGTGGCGGGGGCGACCTTTTCCCACTGGCCGTTCTCGATGGTCTCGGAGGCGGCCGGGTCGCTGGTGTGTGCATTGCTGCTGCTGCTACCGCCGCTGAGGCCGTCCAAACTGACGAGCGCGGAGGGCAGCATCGAGCCGATGAGGCTGCGTGCGGGGGCTGGACGCCGCGTGCTGCTGCTGCTGCTATCGGGTGCGGCTTTGCGGTAGGCCCGAGACGACGCGGGACTGTTACTAGCGGGCTTCTGCAGGGTTGCAGGCGCGGGGATGGCGGTGGTGGCGACCGACGTCAGCGAGGACGCCGACGTAGCCGTCGAGAGCGGGTGCGGCACGTGGTGGCCCGGCGTGGCGGGAGCAGGCGGAGCAGGAGCAGCACCAGCGGCACCACGCATGCGGCCCAGCGCGCCCAGCATGGCCGCCCAGGTCTCGACCTGGCCGTTACACGCCTCCTCAACACACCGGCACTCGTCGCCGGCCGGACACTCGGTCTCGCCGGCAGCGTGCCATTCCGCCAGACACGCGGCGTGCGACGCACACCCGCAGCTGAGACACGGCGAGTACATGCCGACGATGGGTTCGTGGCAGTACACACAGCGCAGCCGCGACTGTCCCTTGTCGCAGCGCGGACACTGGCCGACCGCGCCGCCAACGCGCGGGCCGCTCGCCGAGGTGTACGGCACCGGCTCGAGGCGCAGTTCGTGGATCTGGCAGATGCCGGTCACGTCGAGGCCGCGGTCAGAGTCCAGGGCGGCTTGGAGCTGGTCGTGCTTGCTGATTGGGATTAACGGTTCGGTGGTAGTTGCGGTGCTGGCCGAGGTTTGGTCTTGCAGTTGGTTGAATTTGAGTATTTCAAGGCGGGTTAGGGGTTGTTTCCACATCTGCAGTAGCTCGGCATACATGCTGCGGTAGCCGGCGTATAGATGCTTGCGGGACGGACCCAGAAGCGGCGCGGTCATCCAGCCCTCGTCGTCAAAGATGGACTGATCCTCGATCTGCACCGATAGATTCACTGGAACCATTGCGACCTGTGACGGAGCGAGGCTGTTGTTGCTAGCCAGAGTCGGGGTTGCCGAGCTGAAGCCACCCGCGCTCTTCCCTATAACGGTGGTGCTTCCCCACGTAACATTTACCGGCCCGGATTCGGACGCAGCCTTCTTTCGCATCAAGCCCGGGGACACCGGGGCGGAAACCGCGGCTGCCAGAACCCGCGGGAGGTTGGAGGCGATGCTGGCAGTAACAGACGAGTTGGTCCTCCAGAACGACCGCGTGTTTGGCGACACGGAAAGATCTTGGGGAACTGGCGGTGGCAACTCCTCAGCGCTTCCGACCTTGAGCCGGGAGCTCGGCGGTGTTGTCCCGATGGCAGAGTGAGTCTGGGTGGCGATGCCGTCGTCTGAGAGATGCGTCCCAGAAAGTCGTGTGGGGGTATTGAGAGCACCAGTAGTCAGAGCTGAGCTGTGGTTATGCTGGTGAGTTCTTCGGAAATTCCAAAACGTCATATCAGTTGGGAGGTACGGTAGAGAAAACGCCGGAGCTTTGATGGAGATGGGTGTTTTCATCTGGGACACTTTGGACCCTGCATAAGCAACACCGTCCTCCGAACTGGAATCACTGAAGATACACGACAGCATCGCTAACATCTGAACATCAGCCAGCTGCTCGAAGAAATCAAACAGCTTGTCAATGTAGAAACGTGCTAGTGGATGTTCTCCCCACTTCACACGACCGGATAGCGCATGAGCGGCACGCCGATGGCGACTGAGCGAAAGCACTCGTTTGGCCACAACGAGGATGGAATCGTGCTGGCTCTCTTCGAGAATCTCCAGCGGAATTCCCTTGCGTAGGAGCAGTGACGAGTACATCCAGATGCTGGCCAGGTCTGGCCGTCCGTATTTGTCTGCGACCTTGGCGTTGTGTCGGCAGACATTGGCACCGTCGCCAAAAATGGCGTACTCTTCCGCAAACTCGCGCTTCGACGGCAGAAACGAGCTGAAGTCGTGGATAGCGACTACATTTCTCGATTTCTGTCGTTTCTTGGCTGCGCCAAGACCCGTACCGGTTCCGGTTCCCGTGGCCGTCCCAGTGGCCGTTCCGGTACCCGTTCCCGTGCCAATTCCGGTACCGGCTCCGCTGGAGTGAAGCGACCGTGTCTCGCTCCACACTTTGCGGAAAGAGTGGCCTGGCTGGTACCACAGACTGATTTTATTCATGGATGTCGACTCCGAGTCGCTCGACGACGAGCTGTTGTCTGAATCATCCGAGTCGGACTGATCCTCGGGATCTGACGCTTCATCCACGCTGTTTCTCTGCCGAACCGGCGAATCGTTCGAGATTCGGCCGAACCCCACAGAAATGGGGTCCTGGCGGGGCCGATCTTTGGCTGCTGTTGTTGCAGCGGCGGTTTCGGTAGTTGACGACAGGAACACCATGCGGGGTTTCTCCTCCTTTGCTGGGAAGAAACACACCAGTCGACCATCGCTTGAGAACCGCGCGCCACAGTAGCGCGGTAACGGAGGCATGACCGAGCGATGAGTCGGTGCAAATGAGTTATTGACATCACTGGTAGCCTTGAGTTCCTGTGAGAGAGTAATGGATTCGCGAACGGTCTCGCCGTTTTCTTCCTCTTCCTCACTGGAGCTGTCGTCAGCAAGAGCATCGATGCCATCATCGAGGTCACGGACGTTCTTGAAGAAGGTCGTGCTGGACTCAAGGTCGACGTCACCAAGGAGATAAGTGAAAATCCAGTCTAGACAGTTTTGCTTTCGTTCAAGAAACTGGCTGGTTAGAACCCGTAGATCACGAGTGAGTTTGTCGTGAACGTCGTCAGGCATAAAAAGCGTCTTGTCGATGGTGAATACGGGAGATTTCTGGGTTGGATACCCAGGCGGAATGTCAACTCGGACTTTGATGAAGATGTTGTCTCCTGACACACCCCATGGACCTCGCAACGAAGCATGCAAGGTAACACCATCCATATCGATGGACTCCCATTTTACCTTGGGCAGCTGGCTGCTAACACGCAAGAACTCATCTTCAACGGACTCCGGCTCACCCCATTCGTCATCCAGGTAACCCGGGCTGAAGATCGACGTGGAGTCTTTGGAGTTTTGCCGCCGAGGGGCGAACTCCTTGGAACCATCGGATTGTCGTGGGCGTTTGGACATCAGCACACCTTTCATCCAGCCAATATGCGCAAGACTGGTATCTGGATCTTTGGAAGACGTGGTCTTGGCTTTCATCGCCGGCCCGCGCCATGTGGCAACTGACCGAGCATGCTTGTAGAACTTTGTCTGTAAACCGACGGCCAGTGAGTTGCTATTAGACTTTCCAGACATGTGACGCGGCCGAAGGTCGCTCATGGTTGGTGCGCGCCGGTCGCGGTTTGAAGTTTCGTCAGACGTTCGGAATGTTTTGTACATGGCTCCACGGCGGGTGAGAATCACATTGTCCGAGGCCTGGCTTCCCTTGGTGAATCCGACTGCTTCTAGATTCTGAGGATCTGGGCGCTGCAACCGCAGCTCGTTGTCTTCGCCCCATGATACCAGCTGGAACTCACGGTTATCGATGTAGGACTCGTTGATTGATCCTCGACTTCGCCACAGAAATTCTTTGACTTTGCTGTTGCCGTGTCCGGGGAAGACGTGGACAGGATCCATGGGCCGATTGACAGGGCATTCTTCGGCAGCGCGGTCGTACAGGTAGAGGTTTCCCGGCTCGTTTTGAGGCATGGCGAGGATTCCATGACCAAACGGAGTGTGTCGGGCTCTCCAGACGGGAAACTCGGTTTGAATGACGCGCTCCGGGACATCTTCCGGATTGGAGCAGTCCCACATCTTGATGCTCTTATCCAGCGAACATGTGATGATTCCGTTGGAACGGGTTCGATTCCAGTCAATCCCGTAGATCTTGGACTTGTGAGCTGCAATCGACCGTACAGGCTCGCTAGGTTTCCGTTCATCCCATATCCGCAGCCAACTGTCATGCGATGAGGCGAGGACATGCGGATCCTGGCGGTTGTACTTGATCTGAGTTGCTCCAGCAAACCAATCGCAGAACGTGAGAACAGGCTGGCGGGGCCGGCGAAGATCCCAGCAATGAACATATCCGTCAATGGAACATGTTGACAGCTGGTCGGGATGGTGGGCAGAAAAGTTAATGTCGGTAATGGCACGACTATGACCCTGGAGCGAGTGTTCGATGGCTCCCGAGCTAGAATCTTCCTTCATGTTAAGATTCCACACGAGAGCGCGATGGTTGGCTGTAGACACAATCCAGTAATCGCGCGCAGCAAACGGTGACCACTGCACGTCAACCACCAGCCATGGCATGCCATGACTTCTGAGATGCCGGGGAGGATTGTATGGAGAGTCCAGGTCAATGATGGTTAGACCATCGGGGCTGCAGGGAAAGGCTTAGTACTCTGGAAACATGCATGACAGTGCTGACAACTACGAAGGAATGAGCCGGGAAACATACGAGGCAAGGGCAATGTCGCGACCACATGGCGAGATGGTGGCCGACCCAACACGGCCGGCAACGTGGATGGTGATATCAGCATCGAAGGTGGTGCTGTCATAGGCAGAAACAAGGTTCTTGCTTTTCTTGGGGGAGTCGGAGTGGATCAAGGAGGATGAGTATTGGTATGCCATGTTCGACGTTCTCATTGTGTTTGGATGAGGCCGAAACAGAGCAATGTCTTGAAATCGCCAGGCAAGCGACGTCAGATCGGAAGAGAGAAAACCAGAACGAGTGAAATAAGAAGGGCTGGGGAGCTGCCGATCGTGGGGATTACATTATGCACTGCAATGTGTTGGCTATGAATTAAAGAGAATGTCAAATGCACACGACAAATATTGATGGAAAGAAGCACAAGCAGAATGAAACTGTCGGAATCAATATATATTGACCATGTTGTTTCGTCCAAAGCTTCGTCGAGCTCGAGTTAAGGTTATCGCTGAATTGAAAGCTGCACCGCCACACAATAAGCGCCACATGTGGCTTGGGATCTGCAATTCCCTGGCAGCTGTCGGGCGATTTGTCAGGTGCCAGTTCGCCCCGACAGGGGCCTCTGCAAGTCCTCCGGTTTACAGGCGAAGCAAGAAGCTCGTCAACCCCCGCCAGAGAGGGGTCCTATGACGCTGCGAAACTGGATCAAGCCTGCTGCAGAGAAGATTTGTCTGTCGCCGTTGTGTTTCTTAATCTTGCTTCTGAATTTCTTTCCAAACAAACATCAAATAGCATATTCACATTTTCACGAGCACTTATCTTGTTTATATACCGCATCCGCTCCCCACGGAGGCCCGATCATCTGTTCTCCCCACGCCTTACAACGCAACCCGACGAGACGACCGTTCACTGTCTTCCAACACCGGAGCCGATTTCCTGAGGACCGCAGTCGACGTCCTGACGACATAAGGATCCAGACCGTCTGGTGTTCTCGTGCCTCAACTGTGTGGCCGCTGATTACAATCTCCGTCCATATCTATATCAATCCACAATGTCGCTTCCGAAACGAATTATCCGGGAGACCGAACGTCTTGCCGCCGAACCGTACGTCCGACATGCCACAGACAGTGTCTTTGGATATCGAGAGCATTTGATACACTATATATTCTCCGCTATATCTGCCCCCGATATGTAGCGAGCAGCTAATGTGGCCAGTTCACGGTTGCTAATATTCTCTTTGCGTTTGCTTTTTCTGTAGTGTTCCGGGAATCAGCGCTGTGCCGCACGAGGACAACCTCAGATATTTCGATGTCGAGATCTATGGCCCCTCGCAATCTCCATACGAAGGTTTGAAGCCCCGAAGAACCCCGAATCCAGCGTTGTTTGAAATGGCGAGGACGAACATGAATCATGTGATGTGTCGGGAACCGGCGACGATGCTAACTATCCCGTCATGATGATATCTTCAGGTGGAGTCTTTCAGTTGGAGCTCTTCCTCCCGGACGATTACCCCATGACCCCTCCGAAGATCCGATTTTTGACCAAGATTTTCCATCCCAACGTCGACAAGCTGGGCCGGATTTGCCTGGATGTGCTGAAGAGTGAGTTTTGGAGTTCCAACTCTGAGTCTTGAGGCGTTCATACCGGCTGACATCTTTTTTCTCTGCCTCTTTCCTCAGATAACTGGTCGCCCGCCCTCCAGATCCGAACGATTCTCCTGTCAATCCAAGCTCTGCTTGGCGCGCCGAATCCTGATGACCCGCTTGCCGCGGATGTTGCGAAGGCATGGAAGGACGACGAGCCGGCGGCGATTGCCACCGCCAAAGAGTGGACGGAGAAGTACGCGATCAAGAAGTAGATGATCTCTAGAGTGGAAATCGGGGTTCCAGCTTGCTAGCGATATATGAGAAAGCGCTGGAATCCTCGGGAGCGGTTTTCTTTTCTCCCCTCATCGTTGCGGGGTTTGACCCCATCCCCAGTTCGTTCGTCATATTTCCTCCTTCTGTATATGGATTTCGGGAGTCCAGTTCTCTTTTTCTTCTTTTATGTGTCGATTTGGTAGTTTGCATTCCCCTTTCTTTTTGCTGCGTTCAAAGTTGTTACTGCTGGTTGAAATCACCCATGGAAGCAACATGGCCAGATACCACCACTAAATAGCTGGGATGAACAGGTATGCTCAAGAAGCGCTGATGTTGATAAGAGCGGGAAGATCAATCGTGAGGACGAACATACACAGCACACGTGCCCAAGACTGAGATGATGTATGAAGCAGATGAACCACCCCACTTGTCCCATGTCCCATGCTTATTGCTTCTTGCTCTGGACAGTGGTGCTTGTTCTTCTGTAAAGAGGAAGTGAGGGGATCGGGGCAGGATGGTATTTTATCCACTGTACTGTACAGACTTTTGCTATGTACTGTCTATCAAGCTATCTTCGCGAATACCGAACTTGAAGGCTATCCTAGAGTGAAACGAGGGGAGAAAGCTTTACAGTATGGCGATGGCGGGGGTACGTGGGGCGGACACACTGCTGGAACGACGTGAATTTATGCTGGTCGAAGTGGGCTGGCGTGCCATGTGTGGATTGTTAAGATATCCGTAAGACAGCCCTCCTCCTCACCGGCAGGAGGAACTGACATGAAAGCTGCGCGCGGACCGTGGTTGAAGGCTGCCAGAGAGGGCTGTACTGGTGGGAATAGTGCATCGTGAAACAGAAATGGCAGTTTCAGACCGTTCATCCAGACGTGCCCCCAAGCCAACCCAAAAACGGCAGCTTGCGCCTCAGGAGAGTTCATGCAGCCTTTTCCAGGGTTGGAGGATTCTCACGTGTGAAGCACTGGGAATTCGTGGCGAGGTCAGGTCTCTCTGCCTCTGGATCTCAAACTGCCACCAGCTTGCATGCATTTCTGCGTACGCGCAGTCCCCTTATCAAAGGCATATGTTGTTTATTGACATACTAGCACGATCTCCAACAACTACTGTACTCATCCTGGACTGTCAGATGAACTTGGCACCATGGAGCGCATCCATAAGCCACGAGGAAACTAACGAAGAGTGAGCAGCCGGCGCCGGGCTCGCTTCAGGGTTCACTAGGTTAGCCGATAGTGCTGTCTACACCCAGACATAAATTATTCGTGCGTACACTTTTGTTTCTCTGTTTCTCTGTTCCTGTTCTGTTCTTTTCTTTTGTTCTCCTTCTTTTTTCTCTTGGGTCTGGCCCGTTGTCACATTCTCCAGCCCATCATGCCATGCAAACCGGTACATGGCTACATGCAGACCAAAGTCTGTCCCAGCAAATAGGAGGCGGCCGTTCTTCCGTCGGGTCTTCCTGCACGACCAAGGAGGTTAATCCGGGACTAGAATTTTTTTTGTTTCTTCTTCTTCGCTGAGAGGGTGAGGATTCATGCAGGTTGGGATGGGGCAACTTGGTACCAAGACTGTGGGCGTGCACCGGACTATTCCGGCTTAGCGGATTACTGAGGGAGGGCATCCACTTTGACGATAGGGGAAGATGCAGGGAAACGGAACATTTTTGCTTTTTCTTTGTTTCTTTTTTTCATCAACGTTTCTGGGTCTCGAGATGTATCTGCGTTTTGATTGGAATCCGCCAAACTCTTCTAGTCTGGATTATGGATCACAAGTAGTTTAGTCTCTGAACGCCCCCTTATCGTGGTTTAGCCTCTGGTCTTGGTGTCCTTTTGACTATTAAGATAATCAACACTTTTTGAAGCCAGCCAGGCTCTGTTGCAGGGAAGCAGCTGGTATTTCCTATTGAGCTCTTTTGGCTATTTCATCTCAAGTTGTCAACATTGAAATGATACGTGCCATGCCGATACATGAACGGAGTAGCATTCGGAGGAAAACGCAATTACACCAGGGCAGAAGAACCATACTAGTCTGCTATAAGTGTAGCTGTGAGCTATAATGGCCAAGGGGGCTTCTGTGCTTCTCTCATCAACACGAAAGCTGACCACGCTGACCACCGTGGGACAGTTAACAACCAGAAACTACCGTTTGAAAGAGCGAAGAGGGAGGGATGGGAGAAGTCTCTTGGCGGGTGGGATCCTGAACGTGGATCATGCCCATACGGGAAATTTGAGAAAACCATCCATGACGATTGTGGAAAGAGGGTGGCCAGGCTTCCTTGCGCACGGGTCGACAGTGGTCGTTGAAGACCAAGTCATTGGAGAGGTCGGACTTCACCTAACAGCCGAGCGACTGAAATATTAGGGGTACATATAACCAGTGACGGTATATTATTCAGATTGCCGAGTTTCTGACTGAGAGGAGGGAGGGAGTGAGGCAGCAAAGACTGTGCCGCCGCGGCAGAGGAAAAGCAGCGCCGGATGGCTGTGGTGGTGGCCGTGGTGCATTGAACACGGCCGTTCTTTTACGTTTCATAGAAGCTTGAAAGAGGCGATAAAACAAAAGAAATGGGTCGTCAGATAAGAGAGACTTGGGCAGAAAGCTGGGACACTCCCGCAGTACTCTGGCATTCAGGAATACAGGACTGGAGCAGTATTGTACCGCCCAACAAGTACACAAGAATGGTATTGATAGAAGGCGACATCAGACTCACCAAGACCGCTGTTCTGCAGGAAGAACTGCTGAAGAAGTCTGGGGTTGGTCTAGTGTACGACATTTGACATTCGTGTGAATCATCTTTGCTCCTTCGAACAAGGATACGCGAATCATCGACAAGAGGATATTTACAGAAGTGGCGTCGCCTTCGGTATACGTTGACATGGTACACTAGATTCTCCTTGACATCCCGTTACTCTTGCTCACTGATTTGTATTGTATACCGAGGTACGCCTTTTCTCAGCAGTCCGTCCCCCCAAATCCTCAGGAGGAATACGATCAAACTGCAGAAATTTCTTTTGTTTCTTTTATTTTTTATTTTCTTAAATTTTTTTTTTTTTTTGGAGGGCTCTCGTTTCTTCATAATCTCACCTCCACAGCTCTGTAAGTAAGTCAACGGCTAATCCCCACCGACGACCATGAACCGGAGGGCAGAGAGGGCCAAGGTGCAGAGAAGAACGAAAAGGCAAAGCGGGAAAATTTGTACACGTAGTGGTTCCTGGTGTCTGAGAGCTGTGATGGTGGTGATATGCAGCCAGGCGCACGCAGACACACAGACTTCGGTTAGATGTCCGTACGTACAGAAGACACAGCACACTCGGTCCCGCGCGGTCGTGCTCGTCCCACACATGCAAGAGAGTCGTAGGGGATTAAGTGGTTGATTTGCAGCGTAGTAAAAGCTGCGGTAGGCAGATACCGGCCGACGGCCATCGCCTGACTTCTTGCAGTCTCTCTCCAACCTCGAGTCTTTTTTTCGCAGCCCTCGTATTGTGTGATAACGCAGCTGCTACCTCTTAGAAGCTACATACAGCTGGAGCGTCCGTGTGGTGGGTGGATTTGAGTTCAATTCTGACATCGTGTAGCCACTTTTCACGAGGTAGGTACTCAGAGTTAATGCGTATAGTGCTGCGGGAACGGCAGAAAAACAGCGAAGAAGGGGGATCTCTAGAGTATCCTGACTTTGGTGACGAAGATATATACTCTCTCAGACCACCTCCAATTCCCCTCCCATGAGCTTCTAAGTCTGCGTTTCAACTCCAATCTGGTTTTTGTTTCAATCACATTTAATCAATATCCTTTCCCATCAGCCACAACCGTGTGTCAAGAACTCAAGAACTCCCCTAAGAATAGCGAGAGAATCAACTACTAGCCACAGAGGGCCAAAAGTCCCACGACAGGGCAAATCTTAATTGGCCCCCTTATTGACTACTACCAGAGCCAAAAAGCAGAGAGAAGGAACAACCAAAAAAGCTCAACGTCAAGCCGATTGATTCAAACGGGTTGAAGCTTTTGTTTCGTGGGCTCCTCCTTCCCCGGTCGCTGCTGCTCCTGCCTCTCCATGCTGTTGCTTCCCCCTCAAGCATTATCAACCGTGGTTTCTGGTTTCTGGTCTTGTCATTGCTGACCCAGGAAGGAGCTTCATCGCCCACTTGTCTCTGTCTCTCTCTCTATCTTCTCTCAGTCTCTTTTCTTTCCTTCTTTTCCCTCTTCTTCCCCCTTACACTTCCGCGCTTTCAAGTGTTTCTGCTTTCCCTTCTACACTCTTCCTTTTTTCCCCTTCCCCCCTCCCCCCTTTATCGTTTCGTTTCTCACCCTCCCGTTTTTCCCTTCTTGACATCATCGTGAAAATAAAACAAACCAACCCTTCAGTTACAATCTGCCTGGTTGCGA
Source organism: Knoxdaviesia capensis (assembly GCA_001510575.1). Classification (NCBI taxonomy): domain Eukaryota; kingdom Fungi; phylum Ascomycota; class Sordariomycetes; order Microascales; family Gondwanamycetaceae; genus Knoxdaviesia; species Knoxdaviesia capensis. Next base: position 3,136,482 of record LNGK01000003.1, on the reverse strand, counting down.
GCTGGTCTACAACTCTGCAGCATTCCCATTCCTCTTATCGTCTCTTTTTCCCCAGCTGGGGATATTGGATATATCGGCATAAGCTAAGAAAAGCTCGCTCCTGCCTCCAAAGTGTCTCTTGATTGCACTTTCCGCACGTCACAAATTCGGGCTTAGTACTACTACTACGGTACCTCCAGCTCGCAGGCTTTTTTGCTGGCCCACCCCCGGTATCTTTTTTTTTTTTTTTGCCGTATCTGGTATTCTCCTTTATTTTACTTCTTTTTTTTCTTCTCCTTCCTTTCTGTCAACTCTCTTCAGTGTTGGGTTCACAGTTCCTTTTTTCCCACATTCTGCCCTCTTGACTTTCGCCTCCCTTCTTTGGCTTCGGCATCTTTCTTCTTCGTCTCCCTCATCCGTCTTTTCTGTGTCCTGGCCTCTCATCCTGTTTCTGTTGAGTTAGAGACTTGATTGCTTTCCAACTCCTGAACAAACCTTGTCACTCTCATTTCTCTCTCGACACAAACCTGGTTCGCGCAAGACGTGTTTTTTTCTTCGACACGCGCCGACTCTCTTACAAACCCGCATCACACAGATCTTATTCGGCGACATCTGAAAAAAAAAGTCTCGACATCTCTGAATTGCCCAGACCGGACTCATTGGGTTCTATTTTCTTCCTTTTCCCTCTCCTTTTCTCTTCTTCTTTTCTCCCTCCGATCGGGGGACTTGAAACACAATCAGATATGCCCGCCTTAATGGAGCCCAGTCTGGCGGCCAAGTCGAAGAAATTTCAGCTTCCGGCTCTGGACTTCAAGTTCGAATCTCTCACCGAGGGCACCGACATTCCCGCGCCGCTTCCGTCACCACCGCCGGTCTCGACCCCACCCCACACTCCGGCGAAGAAGAAGGCGGCCAACGGAATTGCCAATGGAATCGATAAGAACCTGGCCATGGCCCTGACGAACGGCAAATCGGCCACGTCTCCCTCCAATGGTAATACAGTCTACTCCGGGACCAAGCGGCCCGCTGATGACACTCCTCTGTCTCCCGCCCCGTCAAGTCGACAAGGAAGCATCCGCCGACTCTTCAGCCGGACTCTTTTGAATAACAGTTATGCTGAAGGTGAACTCGAAGCGAACGGCCACGCAGCATCGAATGGCGTGCTCCGGCCCGACAGTCGCAGCGCATCCATCCTGGACGACAAGAAGACCAAGCGTAACAGCGGGTGGTTCCGGAGACTGCGTTCGTCAGACTCGGCCTCCGTCACGTCAAAACGCACAAGCATGATTGTCGAAGATGCGAAGCGTCCACTGGGCCCGCCGCCGCCGATGATCCCCGAGCTGTCGGCCCTCGAGACGAAGCTCGACCTAGACATGAACGACAACCTGTTCAAGAATATCAAATAGGAGAAGAAAGACACGAGAGATGATGGGCCTGTGTGAATCCCAAACTTGCCGTGACCGTCTCGCTTGTGTGTGTCTTTTTCTTTTCTTTTCTTATTCGTGTGGGGAGGGGACTTTGTCTCGTGCTGCTTGCATATTGTGGCTACTACATATATATTCACCGCAATATGTGAGTGGTAAGAGTGTGATACCTGATGAGAGGGAGAGCAAAGAGGAGAGGAGTGAAAGCATATACGATACCCCCAACACACCAAGACCTTTTTTTTTATGTTACAATTTACTTTGCAGCGTTTTGTTGTCAATACGTTTGCCGAGTCCGATCCCATCACTTCCCACCAAAACCGTCCGTTCCATGATTTTGTCCAGTTTCCAAAGTTGTATATTGGTGTATGCCTACCTGTCCGGTTGAATCATACTTCGCATATACTTCAAAGTCCCATGCCACGAAGCTTTCTCCTTCCTGTCTAATATCTTACTCTCCTTTTCCGGTTCCTTTTTTCCTTCTCCTTTTCTCGTTCATTTTTTGGCCTGCCACCACCGGTCGTTTTGAGACCTTTCTATCACTTTTATGCGCTGCTATTTTCTTCATTTTTGTCTCTTATTTTTCTCATGACGGCGATGCTTCGCTTTCTGCGGGTTGTCCAGGAGTGATCTATCTTTCATCCTCGACGACTCCCATTTTTTTGCTTTCCTTTTCTTTTCGTTTTTGAGATCGCTATGATTCCCGTTTTCGCAATCGCATATCATTCTATTCCCGCTCTTGCTGTTTTATCTTGTTCTTATAGCCACCTCTGCTTTTTTTCGGTCTCCCGAAAGCTGGTCATATATACTCCTTACACATGTCTTCGTCGGCCGCGTAACCTTTTCTCATGTCTCTGCTGTTGTTTTATTTTCCTTTTATCTTACTATCTCCCTTCTCTCTCCTGTTATTTCATCCCTCTCTTATCTATCGAAAGTGTGCGTCTTGTTATAGTGGCGGCGTTTTACTTATTTATTCTCCAGAGAAGGAAGGACAGAACAAATGAAGAGAAACCTGCGTAATATTGAAACCGAAACTTTATCTTCCTACTCCTGTGACATTTATTGGTTCTATTGATTCTGGGCTCGTTTCTCATGTGGCGGCCGGCTTGATTTGTGTGACAGCTGCGTTTCTGTCCAAAACATCGACTCGGCGTGTGCCTCCAATCGACGTGTAAGTAGATGGTGTGTACTTGCATCATTCCAGCCTTTGGACGGATGGACTCCTCCTACAAGAAATCCCGACCTCACTGACTGGACAGTAGATACAGCTACCAAGCAGATACCCCTCATTTCGCAACTTTATCGCCGTTGATATTTGATGAAATATCGATAGTCCGCCCGAAAGGGCCGTGCCTCTACGCAAAACCGCAGCGCAACTACGACATCAATATAACGTCAAGTAGATGTGCTGAACGGATCTTGAGCGAACAGACTCTCTCCTGTCTCTCTCCATGCTTTCCTTCTGTTTATACTATCAGTTTTGCCCACCAGCAAGATAACCAACATGTGCCCCCCCGGACGAACAGATGATCGACTTTGTCCCCCGCCGTGTTCTATCGAGGTGTAACGGCACGCTTTGGCCTCCGGTTAGACGACAATCAAGGTGGACGATGGGCCAATCGATGGGGGGAGATGCACTGTGGTGGTTTTTGACAAGAGGGAAACAGAACAAAACGCAAGAACTGCAACACACACACACACACACATTCTCATGCTGCGAAAAGGGGTCCGTGGGTACGGGGGTCCAATGGCAGGAAAAGGGGACCAGGGGCTGCACCCAAAGGTATCTTTTGTTTGCTTGTGTGTTAGAGTGCACAGAGAAAAAGGAAAAAAAAAAAAGAGAACAAAAAAAGAAAAAGAAAAAGAGGTGTTCGGATCTCTTCGAAATGGGAAGTTAAAGTGGTTGCAGGAGCCGGAACCGTGGGTCGCTTTTTGCTGCTCGCATTCACTCGCTTCCTTCAACCACCGTGAAAGACGTCCGGTGTGTATAACTAGCGACGATAAATACCACCAGCACACGCAAAAAGCGAGTCCTTCTCAATAATTAAAAACCTCCTTTTCTCAGAAAAAAAAAAGCGAATAAAGGAGATGAGTCGCCCAGAATTGACCAATGACGGAGCTTCGTGAGATTTGTGGGCCCCGGAGAGCTCCTGTGGGCTCTGATTGGCCAGACAGCGCAGAAGCATCAGATTGACATCACGGAGAGAAGCCGAACTCGGATCAAAGGTTAAAAAAGTTGGAACTTGATCATCGTCCTTTGTTTTTGTGTTGGAGTGCTGCAATAATCTCAGTATAGACTCAACCTTTTGTTTTGATCATTCCCGACTGGTAGCGGGGAACACACACACCCACACACACACAACTTGACAGAATCATCTCTCTATTCAGCTTCATCCAAGCTCCTTCGGCAACCCACACACACACACATCATGGAGACGTCTCTGCGTGTCCTGTCGAGGACGACGCAGCCGGCGCTCAAGCCGGTGCCGTCGGTGCCCCGGCTGCTGCAGCAGGTGGGGCATCGCCGCGGCGGGCTGCGGTTCAAGTCCGGGCCGTACGGGTACACGCAGGCCAAGTCGCTGGTGTACCCCAAGTACGGAAACCCGGAGGATGTCTTGAAGTGAGTGACTTTTGCCCCAGGCCCGCGTGTGAACATAGCCTCTACACCGATCACAGCGGATGCTAACTACTATCTGCGATGGTCTACGCTCTGCAGGCTCCACACACACTCGATCTCGCCGTCGATACCCTCGTCGCAAGTCCTCGTGCGCACGCTGGCCGCCCCGATCAACCCCGCCGACATCAACACCATCCAGGGCACCTACGGCGTCAAGGCGAGCTTCCAATCCACCCTCGGCACAAGCGAGCCCGCCGCCGTGCCCGGCAACGAGGGCCTGTTCGAGGTGGTCACCACGGGGTCGGGCGTGACGGACCTAAAGCCCGGCGACTGGGTGATCCCGGCCGGCGCGGCCATGGGCACGTGGCGCACGCACGCGCTGGTCGACGCCGCCGCGCTGATGCCGATCGACAAGACCGGCCTGACGCCGACGCAGGCCGCCACCGTCAGCGTCAACCCCAGCACCGCGTACCGCATCCTGCGCACCTACGGCCCGGCGCTGCCGCTGAAGAAGGGCGTCGGCCTGCAGCCGCTGGCGCCCGGCAGCGGCGCCTGGGTGATCCAGAACGGCGCAAACTCCGGCGTGGGGCGCGCAACCATCCAGCTGGCGCGGCTGTGGGGCCTGCGCACCATCAACGTGGTGCGCGAGCGCGCGACCGCCGCCGACACCGACGCGCTGCGCGCCGAGCTGGCCGCGCTCGGCGCCGACGCGGTGGTCACCGAGGCCGAGGTGCTCGCGCGCTCGTGGACCGCCGAGCAGCTGCCGGCCATCGTGCGCGGCGCCGCGAACCTGCCGGGCCTCGCGCTCAACTGCGTCGGCGGCAAGTCGGCCACGGCGCTCGCGCGCTCCGTGTGCGCCGGCGGCACGGTGGTCACCTACGGCGGCATGTCCCGCCAGCCCGTCGTGCTGCCGACGGGGGCGCTGATCTTCAAGGACGTGCGGTTTGTCGGCTTCTGGCTGACGCACTGGAACCAGGTCGACCCGGAGGGCCGGCGCCACGCGATCGAGGACCTGCTGGCGCAGATCCGCGCGGGGCGCTTTGCCGATGTGCCGGTGCGCGAGGTGCGGTGGGAGTGGGGGACGCCGGAGGAGACGCTGGTCAAGGCGGCGCAGGGCTCGTTGGAGGGGTTCCGGGCGGGGAAGGCCATTTTCATGTTCGGGGATACGTGAGGCGGCGGAATGCCCTCGGGCCGGCCATTCAGACATAGGGGGTTTCAGCAGCGTGGTGGTGATGCTGGGGGTGTGCTCGCGGGTGCTGCGATCTGCTTCTTCCTCGTTCCTAGATAGGAGGAAGGGGAGAGGGGCACATGCATGCCTCGGGATGGATTTCTTTTCGTGTTCTAGTCATGTACGCAATACGTGGTCGTCAGTCTGTACACTTACTTCCTTGCCCCTCTACACTACACGAGTGGTGCATCTTCCTTGCGCACATGGTGTCGCGTGAGGATATTGGGGCTCGCACCCAACGGCCGAACTTACAAAAAGAAGCCCTATCGATCCAATCACATCCTCCGTGAAAGCCCGAGACCGCCCGAACGGGGATGTATATATATGCCTTACCTCTGCCCAATACCCCAACTTGGTATTGGCACGCGGCCAGTGTGTGCTTGGGAGCCGCCCCACTGCGAACGAATACCCGTGGTCTCTATATTTGGCGCCGGGACGGTATGATACGAGGGGCGGTCCCATGCGCTGGTTGTCTGTATATCTGGCTGGAGTATCGTGCACACCGCCAGACTGCCTTAGGCTCTGCATACCAGAGCAGAGACTCCGATCTCCCTGTGCATAGTCCGATATCTCGTATAAGCCGAGTGTTTCACAACCGGCCCTCACGCCGCGAAACACCCTGTCCGTGATTGGCCTGTATATCAGCTCCGGCAGACGGGTCGAAGTCTCTAGAAGGCCACCACCCGAGATCCCACGGGTTGTGTGTGTGTATATATGTGCGTGCTTTTTCTTTTGCTTTTTGGTCGCCTTCTACGTGGCAGGCTGTGGCATCGCCAGCTGGTATTGGGGCCGGCATCCCCATATATCCATTCCATTTGTTGGGCGTGCACCCACCCGCCACCAGCAGCGAGTATATATATATATATATATATATATATATCTGCACTTTCAAGGGGGCGTGTGGGTGTTCCCTTTTTCCCTTCATACGGGGCGTTTCTTATTTATTTTGCACTTCTGATCTCTTCTTTTTGGTCCGCTTGGCTGGTGCTTTTCTTTTTAACACGCTGTACAGTGCCGCTGGTGTCCGGCCCAAAAAACACAGGGTGGTGAGCCCGCTCTAGGCAGATGGGCAGCAATGCATGGCGACCCTTTTTTTGATTGGGAGTTTTTTTTTGATTGGGTTTGTTTCTTCCTCTGGTCTTTGGTGAGTCATATTTTTCGCTGAAGGGGCTTTTTTTTTCTTTTTCTGTTTTTCTTCTTTGGGGATATGTTGTCAACTCCCCCCCGCCGATCCAGCCGCGGAGACGGGCCGGACCATTCAGGGCCCCGGGATTTCGTCTCTTCGCCACGCCGGGTGTGGCACGTCGGCCAACCACGGCCCGCAGAGCTGTGGACCCCGCCAGCTGCCAATGAGAGAGTATTTTTGATGAGGGGATCTAGGAATATATGTGTTTCTATCACTGGCTTTTCCTTTTTTTTCTTTTCTTTTTTTTTTTTTCTGACAAGAGAAGCACGGTGAGGTGTGTGTGTGTGTGTGTGCTGGCCCCACTCGGTATGCCTTGTTCTCTATTGCTTCTTCCGGCTCTGGGTGGACATGGACGTGGTATTTGGCCGTTGGAGAGGGTGTGTTGGAGTCATCACCGAGCGGTGGTGTATGCCAAACTGAGCCGAGCGTCCCGTGAAGGGCTACATACGGTGAACACTCCTGATTTTGGGCATCTATGCCACTGGTGGAGTCGTGCAGAGTGGCAGCATGGCTGGCGATGCGTGGCTCTCTGGCTGACTTCACCAGTTGATGCGGAAACGTGATCAGACCTGGAACTGGCATTCTGTGCCGCTCAGGTCGGAAGAAACACTGACACCGCTGTATCTATATATACCCGTGGGGATTGCCTCTCCAACTTCCAGCCCGACAGTCTCTTGCTTCTCTCACCTCACCAGTCTCTTTCCTGCCCTCTCATCTTTCTCTCCCGGCCAACCTGTCTCTTTGTCTTTCCATTCTGCTGCTCCTCTCCCGTCTTCCCTCGTCGCCTCTCCGTCAGTCTTGTCCCTCTCCCTCCAGCCAACTCTGCCTCAGCAACTCATCCCACATCCAAAAGCCAACATTGACTCCCCAGCCACACGCCTTGTGTCTCTCGCCCTGATCCACTACACCCTGCGACGACACTCCCCGTACACTACACCTTCACGCCTCTTTCCCCTTCATCCTCCACCAGGCCAGCCAACCATGGATGTCTCGGGAAGTCCCCCGACCCCCCGCAGCTCCCCGGACATGCGCGGAGCCTTCCTCTCCGAGCTCCGGACTGCCCAGCACGACCGCCGGGGGTCCATCTCCATCCACGAACGCCGGAACTCTCTGCTTGAGAGATCCAACTCCGTGCACGAGCGCACCAGCTCGATGCACGAGAGAAAGAACTCCAGCGGGCCGATGAGCCCGGTCAGCGCCAAAGGCGACCTCATCAAGTCGTAAGTGGCCCTTCCCGGGGATGTTTCCCGTCACTCTCCTAGTCCTTCCCGTCGACTGCCCTCTCACTCACACATCCACTGTCTTCTCCAGGCCGTACGAGTCCCGCGTGATCCGCCTGATGTTCCAGGGCGGCTCCCAGAACTGCCACAGCTACTTCCTCGACAAGTCCCTCGACCTCCGCGCCCGGCTGCACGCGCCCGAGCAGGACAGCCTGTTAGTCGACACCGTGACCAAGGAGATCGGCCACGTGATCGTGCACTTCCTGTACACCGACCAGTACCAGACACTGAAGCCGATCTACGTGAACCCGGAGCAGGCGCTGCGGGCGAGTCTGCGCACGGCCTTCTACTCGTACAAGGCAGCCCTGGAGCTCAAGATCGAGGGGCTGGCCGAGCTGCTGCGCGGCGAGATTGCCGCCATGGAGCCGACCTTCCCGCCGGGCGAGCTGCTGCACGAGCTGGCCGAGCTGCGGTCCAGCCAGGTGCAGCGCGAGTACCTGCTCAACGACCCGTGGGTGACGGCCTTCGTGGCGCGCTGCCTGCAGCGCATGCTCAACAGCGTCGAGCACACCCGCGCCTTCTTCGCCGGCTTCCGCGACAAGTCGCATGTCGTGCCGACGCTGTTCCTGCAGACCCTGGCCAACCTGTACATGGATCTGAAGGCCAAGCACGGCGGCGGGCCCGCGGCCCCGGCGTCGAACGGGCCGGCCAACGGCGCGGCGCCCAAGTGCGTGTCGCCGCAGCCGTTTACCAACGGCGCCAACGGCGCCAACGGCACCAACGGCACCAACGTGGCGGCAGATCCCAAGCCCAGTGTTGCCTGGGCGGAGACCGAGACTGACGGAGACGGCGCGGCGGTGGCAGTGGTGGCCGAGCCCGTGGCGGAGGAGCCCGCGGCGGCTGGCGAGTCCGAGCCCGAGCCGGCCGACGACGCGGCCGACGCTGCCGATACCAACGGGGGCATCCCGATCGACGACAACGACGACGTGCCGAACGGCCACGAGGGGGCTCCCGTGACGCTCGCCGCCGAGCCCGCGCCGGCGGCGGCGGCGGTGCTGAGCAGCAGCGACGACGCGGTGCTGGACGACGGCGAGTCGGCGCAGGCCTCGGCATCGACCGACGAGCGGGCAAGTGAAACCCCCAAACCATCCACCAAGAAGAATAAGAAAACTAAGAAGAAGTCCAGACTTAACCAGGCCTCCGGGGCTGATGGGTCTGGCCCGGAAGAGAAACGGTAGGTTTGTATCCGCCCCCGCCTGTGTCCCTCCCCCCCCCCGTGTCACTGCTGGTGCTTCGTTCCCCTGTTTTTCAACTTGCTTTTGGCTTTTGCCTGCTGTCGCCTGTGTTTCTGTGTATCTGATGGTCTCTCCTTTATAACCAAACTTGAAGCCTGGATCGCTGTGGTTCCTGTGCTTCCCTGACCGCCGCCGCATAAGAGCCGGCGGCCACTCTGCTGTTGCCGGCGTTCTCTGTTTCTTTGGGTGTTGTCTCTTGTTGCCAAGTTGGATACGAAGCTTCTTGCGTTCTGATTTCTTTTAATTTCCTTTTCTTCTCCCACATCTGTCTGTCGTTCATGTTCGGGTCATCGCCGGCGTTTCCTTTTCTTTCCAGTCTGCATCATGGATCCTGCTTTCCTTTTCTCTCCTCTTATGAATAACGGCCTGCCCATCATCACATCACTCATCCTCCACCCTCATTTACTGCTCAGTCCATAATAAGCTGAAGTTTTCTGTTTCCTCTCGCCCTCCGCCCGTCCCTGTCTCTTGCTCTCTTCCTCTCTTCATCAGCAGGTCCTTTCTCAAATTCTCGAACCAGGCGTTTTCCGCTCTACGGAAGCTGATCTTGCACCCGCGCGCGCTGTGTGTCCGTGTCTTCCGCGTCTAGAGTGTCGTTTCTCTCGTTTCTCTCGTTGATGTTCCTGCGGGGCGCCGCCCTCCATAATCTTGCTGTTGGGCTGCCCAAGTTGTGCGTTTTGTTCTGTGTGCGTTCGTTCTGGCTGTTTGTGTCTTTCATTTTTACATCGCTGTTTGGTCATGGATCGTATGTGCTTTGCGTTCGCGTTTCTGTTGGTGATGTTAGTGCCCATCGGAGGTTTGAGGGCTTTCTAGATTGAGGTGGTGGGGACTTTTAATATAACTCGCGTTTTATTGGGAATAGTATCGTTCAATTTCTTCTTTCGTAAACATCATGTGCAGGTGCCTCAATAGTAGACTACTGTAGAGGGGAATCAGAAAGCAAAACCGAGAAGCAAATAAGGAGCCTCTCCACATTAACAAAACTAGAACAATCAACGCCATGATAGAGATCTCAGAGGGTATAAGCACCCCAAGCCTCCTCTAATCAAGACGAATATAACCAAGACAGAGAGGAACCACAAGTTCGTGTTCTACGGTGTGAGTGACGGTATGCATAGCTGCAGTGCAAGCACGAGTCTTGTAGCTTGCTTACAGTAGCAGCACCATGACACCAGTGATGGCACCAGCAACCGCCACCAGAAGGATACCGACAGGCTGAGCCGAAGCAGCATTGGGGCCACCACCACCGCCGCCGCCGACAACGGGAGTCTGGGTGATGGCGGCAACGGCCTCGGTGGGGGTGGCCTGGACCAGGGTGACAGACACGGCGCTCAGCAGGCTCGACGCCTCGTCCGAGCTGTCGGCGGTGACGGTGACGACGTCCCAGGTGGCCACGAGCGTCGAGGTCAGGACCGGTAAGACCGACGTGGCACCGTTGACCACCGTGGTCACGGTCTGCCAGAAGAACGACTCGTAGCTCCTATCGGCAATGGGTTAGCTTGGATGTGTACTACCTGGCAACCCAGTGGGGTTTGGGGACTTACCAGGGCACGGTAAACGTGTACGGTTCGGGACTGAAGCCCGGAATCTGCAGGGTCGGGGCCGGAGTCGGGGTCGGGGTCGGGGTGGGGGAGGCGGTGGTCTCCGGCGTGGTGGTTGGCTTGGTGGTGGAAGACTCGGTGGGAGTGGAGGGAGTCGGGAACAGCGGCGAACTCGTGCTGCTGGGGCTTCCGGAAACTACACCGACCAACCAAAAAGACATTTGTTAGAAGCCATTGCGCAGTACACCACCACCTTCAGTCTCCACCGTAGAAGTGGCAGCATGCAAAAGCAAACCACAAAGAAGAGCACTTACCACAGACCATCAAGCCGGCGCTCATAGCACACGTAGTGCCCGACGGGCAGTACGAGCCATCCGAGCAGCACGTGGCGCCGATTGGCGAACAGCTGCCCTGCCCGCTATCGTCGCAGCACTCGGTGCCGGCCATACAGCAGTAGCGCGTGCCGCAGCATGTCTTGCCCTGGTCGCAGCAGCCACCCTTCGCACAGGCGAACGCGCCCAGGTTGGAGCACGAGTTCGCCGCGCGCGCGAAGATGATCTTGGGGTCGACCGCGCGGCGCGCCTCGCCTGTTAGTCGCTCGCTCGGGCCGACGATCACCAGGCCGGCGAGGTCGGCGGCGGCGGCGGCTGCGGGAGTGGCGAGCGCCGGCGCGGCGAGGACGCTGGCCGCGAGTGCGAGCAACGTGGGGAAGTGCATGGTCGGCTAGGGTGTGGTTTTGGGGGGGGATGGGGGGAGAGGAAGCAGGCCTGTGGGTTGAGTGGAAGAGACGGACAAAGGAAGAGGAAGGATGAAGAGGAGGAATGTGTTCTTTTCTTTGTCTACCAGTACATGTAGTCAACACGCCAAAACCAAGCCACAGCCGAACTTCAAGTCAACCAAGGAGGAGGAGCAAGGCATACTTATACTCGCTCCATTCTTGGGACTGGAGGCAAGTTGAGAGTCAGAGAGAGAGCCGTATTTCTAATCCCATCCAGGTTTAGCTTCCCATCTTTCTTTTTCATCCAGGAACCAGCTCGAGGAACAGCCAGCGGCTTCCTGCTTACTCTGCCTCTCTAGCCAAGACATTAGGCTACCGGGGCGTTCAATTCAGGGAAATGAGAAGCGTGCCCGCGGTTCACAGAAACTTCCACGTTGGGGAGGGGGGTGTGAGGATACTCCGACGTACAACATACCCTACCTGGGTGATTTTCATATGTACGAGTACAGTACAGTACGTACATACAGTACAGTCCATAGAGGAGGAGAGAAGCAGTACTGTACGGTGGGAGTAGCGTATCACAATGAGCTGTTGGTTGTGTAATGGCTGTTGGAGAATCCTCCTTGGTAGTGTGTACTGTATGTTTGTGCATACTGCACTTCTCGTATGTTAGTGAGTCCGGAGAATGATGGATGGCAGCAAGGGCCTTCAGTAGCTGTACTATACGTGGTCATTTGGAGGAGTCAAGTTGTTGTGCTCTAAAAGGGGAGGGGTGGTATTTTGCATTCACTCCCCCCGGCCTTGTGAGGCTGATGGTGGCATCGTGCGTCAAGGAAGTGCAAAGCAGCTGAAAGCCTGGTCAGACAGAGAAGAGAGAGTAAAACCACCACCCTTTCTCGGAATGGAACCAACCATTCTGTGAGGCTGCTGTTGTAGGTATAACGTAAGTTGAGCGAGAGAACCCTGTCTAGGGCAGAAGGATGCGAGATTCTATTAGGTGATGGTTGAAAGATAGCCCGTCAAGCGAGGCTTTCGCTTCTTTGTGTCTCTGTGTTTGTCAACGGCGGTTAGAAACACAAAAACACACGAGAACCACCAGCGTAGCCAAGAGAGTGGCTTTGTAGAGGTCGTTTGTCTGGGCATCTCGCTGTGGAGCTCTTCTCATTCAGCAGAAAACGGCTAGTTGCGTTACAGTGGCTGAGCACTCTCATGAAGACTCTCTGATCTGCAGAGCGGGGGGCCGGCCCGGGTGGAGAAAACGGTGGTTATTTTGAACATATATCAGCCAACCGTGGTAATGTGATGTGTGGGTGTGGGTTGTTTTCTTGTCGAGCTGTTGCCCGGTGTTGCCCCGGTTGCTTGAAACGACAACTCTGGCGGGAGAGAGGACGGAGAGGATTTACGCAGGGATGCGGCAAACAAACAGCAAACGATGGCAGGATCAGGAATTCCGTTTGTCAGGCCGTTGTTTTCAGGGCCGGGGGGGGG